>JARFIW010001275.1:600000-995016 GCA_036346225.1 Platerodrilus igneus | reverse complement strand
GAGGCTCTCTTCTTTTCTTCGCTTGTCATCGACGCAAACATAAAAAGTAGTCAACCTTATTGTCAGTATATTGTCAATGCTTTTAAGAAGTTTTAATTTATAACTACACTTTCGTGGATATCTTTAACTTTTAGTTTCACAAAGTCAAAGTGCCTTTTACCGTTCCTTTTTTCAAATTTTTAAATGTAAGAGTCGCCTTCATAATTATGATGTTGTCGTCAGTGCCTATATCTGCTTCAGGCTAGCATCTACAATCTTTTATTTGATTCTTAAACCGTTGTCTAACAAGAATGTAATCTATTTGATATTTTCCTATAACCCCTGGCATCTTCCACGTGTATCGTCTTCTAGCATGATGTTGAAATAATGTATTTGATGGTTCAGTTGCTCTTGTCGCAAAATTCTACGAACATATTTCCCCTGTTATTTCTTGTGCCTAAATCAAATGAACCTACTATCGCTCCTTCTCTACCTTCAGCTACCACTGCATTAAAATCCCCATAATTATTAAATTTTCATGTCCTTTTACGTATCTTAGATGTCTTCGATATCTTCGTAGATCGCTTCTATCTCTTCCCCTTTGTAGCTAGAGGTGGGCATGTATACTTGTATTATTACTGTATTTACCGGTACAGATTCTAATTTAACCATGAGTACTTTTTTGTTCTTTTGTATGTAGTTTTCTACATGTCGTCCTATCTTTTTACGCATAACTATCCCCACACCCGAATTTCTCTCCTCCGATCCTGTATGAATTACCCTAAAGTCTCCACTCCAAAGATTCCCCTCCTCTGGCCAGCGAACTTCGTTGATCCCTACATGTCTAGTGCTAACCTATCCATTTCAATTTTCAATTTCTCAAGCTTACTTACGTGCTTCATACTTCTGACGTTCCACGCTCCGACTCGCACAATGTTCCCTTCTCTTCATTTAAGCTTTCCGATCACATCCTCCGAAGTAGTCCACTACCGGAGATCCGATTTTAACTCAGGAATCTTTTACCCCAGAGGATGCCGTCATATTATTTACAATTTAAGCACGCTGTGTTTATGGTAGTTAATTTTTCAGGAACACCTCTGGTTCTCCTTCCATAAATCTTATTAAAACTAGTGATGTGGTAATGTTTATTTATCTTAACGTTTTGAATTTCATCATAATGCAGGTTGACCCTATTTAAACATAAAAAGTCAAAATCTAGTTCCCAAGAAACGAGAAAAGCTTTTAATTTAATAATATAAATACGTAGGATATTGAAAAATTATTGCAAATTACAATTGGTGAAACACATTCCAATGGCTAACTTAAAGAATCGGTTGAAGAAATATATGAAGATGACAAAATTAGCATTTTAAATAAATAAAAAGCACCCTTTCTCATTCTCTTTCACTCGCCCTCTTTGAAGATGGCGAGCAAAAGGAACCTCCTCTAAAAAGAAATTTAGCCATTATAACAAAAACTATGAATCAGTTCATACAGAACGATTTACATTTCGATAGAAATTCAAAGGCAAAACAAAATGTCTCTGATGCAATGTCTTGCTATCGAAAACTGCTGGCCGAACGAAATATGAAAAACCAAACGACATTAAATGACTTTGTCACAAAAACAAAAGATGTCAATGGAAACGAATCTTCTTCATCACAAATTAACGTTTTTACTCAAAGTTTATTTGATTTTCATGTCCGTATTATCATTAAAAATCGATATAAACAACTAAGTCTATAATTAATCTAACGAAAAAGTTTTAACAAAATAAAACAAAAACTGATAAATTTTCTTGTTCTGTTTTGATTGACTTATTCCCATTATTTACGTGTTAAGATAGCCTCGTTTAACGTTGTTTCTGTCATGTTTTTAGCATTATGGTAAACACGTCACATTGGAGTACGCCTATGATTTAGACAAGGCCAGTTAATGGCGCATTCTTGTAGCACGATTCTGTGTGCTGTTGTAATAATGTATAAGTACCTCACTGAAACTTTTATACAACCTGTTTTCTTTATAAATATATTGTTAGTGAACCCACAAGTATTTTATTCAATAGAATAATACACAACATTTTGGCGACGAGTTTGTTATACATATTGTAAAACTAAAACACGTGGTGTATAAAAATTGTGAGGTTAAGTAATATCGTAACTTCGAAATATACGTTGCAAAAACATTATAATAAGAAAATGGCCATGATAGGAAGTATAGAAGTGTTTAATGGGAACGCAAAAGAGTTCAAAACGTATTTAGAAAGAGTAGAACATCTGTTTAAAGTTAATAGTGTTACAGAAGACATGAAAGTGTCAATGTTTGTCACATTAGCAGGTGCAAATGTTTACTTAATACTAAAGAACTTAACGGCACCAAGGAAACCTCAGGAATTGTCCTCTGCAGAAGTTACTCAATTGTTAGTTGAGCATTATTCTCCTGCAGTATCTATTGTTTATGAACGGTTCATATTTAATAAGTGTATGCAAAAAAGTGGTCAATCAATTGCAGAGTACATAGCAGAGCTTCGAAAATTAGCTAGTACTTGTGACTTTCGACAATTTTTAGATGATGTTTTAAGTGATCACTTTGTGGTTGGAATCCAGTCGGGGCATATACAGAAGAAGTTGCTTTCTGAGTCAACTTTATTATTTATAGATGCGTGTGAATTAGCTCAAACTTCAGAATTAGCCGAGCGTCAAGTTAAAACATTGGCAGGTTGCAATAATTCTATAAATTCCATACAAAAGGAAAAGTCAAAGCCCAACATTTATAAAAAGTATTACAGTAATCCAGGGTGGGAAGCAAAGTTATGCAAATTATGCTGGTGGTACTGTTAGCGAAGATTATAAATGCAAGAATTGTGGTAAAAGTCATCCGAAAGATAAATGTCCTGCGGCACTTGCTTTAAATGTTCTAAACGTGGTCACACAAAAGAAATGTGTATAATAAAAGGAAATGTTCATAGTTTGGAGCAGCATGAGGGAACAATCTTAGAAGTATGCAAGCAAGCTAATAGTGATTTGCTGTCGATACACAACATTAGTTCGAATGCTGTGGGAAAACCAGAATATTTAATGTTGAAGATTAATGGAAAATATGTAAAATTTGAAATCGATAACGATGCATGTAGGTCTGTAATCGACGTTCATAGTTTCAAGGAAATTTTTTGTTTACCTTTTAAAGCGGTACATTATAATCTAAGCAGAATTTCAGGTAACATAATTAATGCTATCGGAGAATGTTTAGTAAAAGTAGAATTAAGTAACAAGAAATTTTATTTAGTTTTAACCATTATAAAGTCCAGTAAGAATTTTGGTTGTCTGTTAGGACGTAATTGGCTTGATATGTTATTTCCAGGATGGAGAGATTATTTCAAAACAAATGCTGAAATCTAAATGGTAAATAATGTGTCTGTTAGCAATGTTAATCTAAGCAAGATTTATTTATTTATTTATGCTTAGTAGTTCCCTACATTACTATAAAACTAAATTAATTTACATTAAATTTGATTAATATTCTTATATTCAGAATAATAACAGTGGTATCGCTACTAAGAAATGTAATTGTCGCTAAAAGTTGTAGAGCAACTTGCATGCGACATTCAGTAGTTTGGCACAAGGTTCAATCTTTGAAATGATCTACAATCATATTATATGTTCATTTGAATCTGTAGTCTATTTTATAAGGTTCATACGTTTATATTTGGCTACATTTATTTTTATGTGGGTTTGCTATAGGTTATTCAGTAAATCATGATAAAACTTGCAAGGTTTAGATGATATCCATTTATACAGATAGTATTTAAAGTGTTTATAATTTAGTTCCTTTATAGTTCTCGATAGAGTATTAAATAATCGAGTAGCAGAGTATGAGGTTGAGGTTTTAGTTAATTGTTTAGAAACCTTATTGGTTTTTTCATTTAAGTTTAGTTTTTGTCTAGTATTATGTAGATGATCAATTAGGTTTATACTGCAGTACTTCTTATAGTACAATAGTACTTTTAATATAAAGATTTGCCTTACATCCAACACGTCAGCTTCTATATATAAAAGATTTGAATTATAGATTCTCGGTTTTCTATACATTATTTTTATAAAGGACTTTTGAATTACTAAAAGTTTATTTATTATGGTTTTATAACATCCTCCCCAGGCTAAAATTCCATAACTAATGATTGAAAAGACAAGGCCATTGTATACTATTCTAAGATTTTTGATCGAGAGTAGCAATATAAAGTGTGTCATTAGGAGTCTTAGTTTTCCACAGATATTTTATATGTGCGTTTCATTTTAGGTGGGCATCCACAATAACTCCTAAGTATTTAATTTGTAGTGTTTGCGCAATTTTATTTTTACAACTACATTGTCCCTTACAAGCATCAGCATGTAGAATTATATCTGGCAATACTGGTATATTTTTTAAATATGATGCGAAGGGAATGCATTTAGTTTTTTCAGGATTTGGTGTCAATTTATTCTCATTTAACCAAAGGATAATCTTTTTTAGGCATGTCACTTTTAGTGGTCACTTCCGACCAGGTTTCTCCCTGCACTATGATGACTGTATCGTCCGCAAACGAAAACATATGCCCTTCTTCGTTCTGCAAAACATTAAGAAAGTCATTGATATAAATCAAAAATAGCATTGGACCTAGCACTGTCCCCTGAGGTATTCTACACTTTACAGGTAGATAATCGCTGAATTCATTTCCAATCTTGACACGCTGCTGTCTGCCTCTCAGATAGTTTGTCAGTATTTTGAGAGCAATCCCACGCAGACCTATTGTTTCTAATTTAGCCAGCAGAATATCATGTGATACTGTATCAAAGGCTTTTTGGAGGTTTAAAAAAATACCAATAGATTTATCAACAGCATTATAGAATGCTCCAGTTACCGCAGCCAATGCATTATTAGTTCCTAGATTTGTTCTAAATCCAAATTGGTTTTCTGACAGAAGTTTGTTTTTGTCTACAAATTTCATTATTCGTGATCGCAAAGCTTTATCGAAAATTTTAGATAAATTAGATATTAAAGATATTGGTCTATAGTTATTAATTAAATCTTTAGTACCTTGTTTATGTATGGTTTGATAATGGCAGTTTTAAACTGTATAGGGCAATATTCCCTGTATGTTTGTTGTGGTTTGTTTAGCATTCTTCTTAAGCTTCTTTGGGAATTAAACCACTCATAGTTTTTAAAATGATTTTTTTTTTTTAAACTATGAGTGGTTTAATTCCCAAAGAAGCTTAAGAAGAATACTGTTTAGGGCATTCACCTTCCTGAAAGATTCTATTTATTAATATGTTTAGGGGATGTGAAATAGTGTTAGCTATAATTTTGATTATATTTGAGCCTGTATTGTCTTCCCCGGGTGATTTGTTATTCTCGAGTTTATCGATAATTTCTTTAATTTCAGTATGTGTAACTGGCTCTAAAAACATTGATTTGCTATTTCTGTTTGATTTAAGGTTATAGTTTTGTCTGGACAAAGGGGTGCGTATTTTTTTTGCTAAGTTTTCACCTACTGTAGCAAAAAAACTGTTAAACTGATTAGCGATTTCTGCGCTATTTGTAATGTCATCTTTTCCATTTTCAGCTTTAATACTACTTATCTGTATTTTTTGTTTATTTCTATGTAAAATGCTATTGGTAGTTTCCCATATTACTTTAGGACTAAAATTACCTCTTTCTATTTTCTCATCATAGTATTGACGTTTAACTTTTCTTATTAACGAGACTATTCTATTCCGATAAATTTTATATTGTGTTTTTAGGTTGACATTAGATGGATCTTTTTGCAGTTGTTTATATAGAGAGTCCCGTACATTTATTGAAGTGATAATGCCATTTGTCAGCCATGTTTTCCGCTTCAAATTTTTAGGTTTTATTATTATGATGTTGCATTCAATATTGGTAATTATTTTATTTATGATAAACTGGCATGCATCATCAACTGTACCTTCTTGAACTTCATTCCAGCTCTCCTTCTCCATATTTAGTTTTAGTTGGGTGTAGAGTATAATTTTTTTTATTTTATTAGTATTGTTTTGGCCTTTGTTACTAACCCCATTAAAACCCAGAATAACAGGATAATGATCCGATATTCTTGACTGCAGAATCATTGATGTAAACCTTTCATTAGGAATTTTTGTTTTAACCATGATATGATCCAAACATGTGTTGCTGTGATTTTCTTCTCTAGTATAGTTATTTATATAAGGTTTGTATTCTAATTCAGTGATAAGATTTAAATATTTATGTGAAAGTATATTATCCGATTTTATGTCAATATTGAAGTCCCCTATTAGTATTTCAGTAGATTCTATACACACTTCCTCCAAGTATTCAGCTAATACATTAATAAATTTATTTGTTTCATAACTTGGAGGTTTATACATTGCGTTAATAGCAACATCACCATTATCTTGCTTTAGAGTAATTCTTATAATATTCAGACTATTTGTACAAATTATATTTACATTATGGTTGAGGGTATTTCTAATATATAGAATAACACCATCATTTTTATTAAGTGAACCTTCGTTATAGTAATGCATATAACCTTCTAAAGAGAATATTTGTGGTGATGGGCATTGAAATGTTTCAGTCAGGACTATAACATCAAAAAAGTTTTTATATATTGAAATCAAAGCTTCTAATTGAGTAAAGTTTTTTAAAATGCTTCTGATATTAGTATGAAATATGGAGAATGATATTTGTTTTGCTTGTAATAATTTAGCACATTCGTTATTATCTGATAATACATGTGTGTTAATTGCTGTATTATCTAAATTATTTATTATTTTATAAACCATTTGTAGGCTTGGGTTTTCTGTATCTTGGAACTATTTACTAAGATATATTTAAACTATTTTACTAATATCATTTTCACACCTGATTGCAATAGATTTTGTACCTTCTGCTTTTCTAACATATGTAATACCTTCTCTTGTTCATATGAACTTATAGCCTTTATCCTGTCTAGCTTTTCGTGCTATATTAAAGATTGAACGATTTTGCATTGTTAGATTTTTGTTTATAAATATTCGACTTGGTGCTAATTTGTATGGCAGATTTAAATTACTTGCACATATTTGGGTCTTCTTACGAGCCTCCATAAAATTATTTCTACTGCTAAGATGTTTAAATTTGACGATTAATAAACCTGCATGTTGCGAATTTTGAGCTTTGGGGGCCTGTGACACACATCGATTTTTTCCACTAATACTTCTGCTTTTATGGCTTCACTTACACTTAGAAATATTTGTGTAGTATCCTCATCCTTCATTATTGGAATTCCTTGTATTTCTAGATTATACATCCGATTTCGCTGTTCAACATTATTGATCCGTTTTTGTAGATCATTTACTTGGTGCTCCAGTTCTTCAACTTTATTTGTGTATGTGGAATTTTGCTGTAGGAGATTTTTTAGTTCTCCATTTTCTTTTAGAAGCTGGTCAAATTTATCAGACATGTAAACAACAGACTGTTGAAGTTGTATAATTAATCCCATTAAGTCCTTTATGGTTGGATTTTCTGGCATTAATGATTGTGTAATATCACTGATTTCTATCTGTTTAGATGTGCAAATATTGTTATCCTCTTTATTACTAGCTAATTTCTCTGTATTTGATACATTAACCTCATTTTTTTGCAAGCACATTTTACAAACTTTCTTATCTTCCATAACAAATAAACATTTGGCTTGGTTTGCACAACTGGGGTGATACTTATTACTACATTAACTACATGCCACTGAATTTACTACCTTTTTATTGCAATAATAACAATTTGTTAGAGCACTTAATTAAATCAACCTTGTTTACATCCGCCATCTTGTAGGTAATGACTCAAGATAGTTGAAGACTTGAAATGTAAGTATAAAAATGTCTTTGATCAGAATCTTTGCAGTACAATTAAAAAGTTTGAAGTGAAATTTCTTCTAAAGGATAATGTTACTCCAAAAGTAAGAAAAGCTTATGCAATGCCGTATGCACTAAAACCGTTAGTGGAAAAGAAAATTAATCAAATGGTTGAAGTAGGTATTTTAAAACCAGTTTCACATAGCGAATGGGCTTCGCCCATAGTAGTAGTGCCCAAGAAAACTAGTGATGTTAGGATTTGTACAGATTTTCGAGTAACTGTTAATAAATTATTAAAAATAAATCACTATCCCTTACCCGCACCTGATGATATATTTGCTAGTTTAGCAGGAGGTTCAGTTTTTACAGTTCTTGCTTTATCTGGGGCCTATCAACAATTACAGGTAAATGCCGATTATCAAAAATATTTAACAATTAATACACAAATGGGTTTGTATCAATTTACAAGGTTAACCTATGGAATTGCGTCAGCACCAGCAATTTTTCAGTCTGTGATGGATCAGATTTTAAATGTAATTGTGGGGGTGCATTGTTATCTTGATGACATTCTGTTAGCTTCGAGAACACAAGTGGAAGCAGAAAAATTATTAACAATTGTGTTAGATAGGTTAGCTAAATACAATGTAAAAGTTAATTTAGCAAAGTGTAGTTTTTTCAGAAAGATGTAACATACCTAGGACATCGGATTGACTCCGAAGATATACATCCAACGTCTGAAAAATTACGAGCAATATATGAGGCACCTGAACAGAAAGATCTTACTCAAGTTAGATCATATTTAGGGTTAACAAATTATTATAGTAAATTTATCCCTATGTTATCATCAAAATTAAAGCCTTTATATGCATTGTTAGAAAAAGACACTGTATTTGATTTTGATAATGAATGCAAAAAAGCATTTAACTCAAGTAAAGAGTTGTTTGCAACTAATCAGGTTTTAACCCACTATGACCCAAATAAGCCTATTATAGTATCGTGCGATGCAAGTTCTTACAGGGTTGGTGGTGTTTTATGTCATAGAATTAAGGGGATAGAAAAACCAGTGTTCTTTGCTTCAGGTACGCTCTCAAAGTCAGAACGTAATTATTCTCAATTGGAACGCGAAGCGCTAGCAGCTTTCATAAATATATTTTTGGGAGATCTTTTATTCTCATATCAAATCATCAGCCGTTGAAAGTAATTTTTAATCCAGAACGGAACATATCGGTAATGTCTGCTTCACATATTATACGTTGTAATTTAATTTTGTCAATGTACAATTACAGTATTGAGTATAGGAAAGGTTCTCAAATGTTAGAGGCCGATATGTTCTCTAGGTTACCCTCAAAAGATAACACTGATTGTTATATTAGAAACGGTAGTTAAAATTTAAAGTTCGATAATTACTACACCGGTAACGTGGTGTAAGAGACACTATCACAGTTGGCAGCGCCAACTCTTATACGGATTTCGGCGCGTCAACTACTGATGATGTCATCGATATTGCACAATAATTTGCATATAAAAATTAAACAATTAAATATAAACGAGAGTCATTTTAACAACAAATTAATCCGTTTTTAACACAAAATAAGTAAAAGATTACTTACATAAGGAATCCGGTATCCGGCGGGATTAGAGATCATCCGTCGACACCATCAAATGCGTAAGGAACAGCTCGGCTAGCCAAGGTAATCATGAGTCCTCCTCAGGCGTGAAGTTCGGTAGTCCTTAGGTGGCGGCAATTCTTACCTATGTAGGGTTTGGACAGGAAGGAGGTAGAGGTAGACAAAAAAGATAATTAGGCAGGGATTTCTACATAGGTAAACCCTAAGATACGTTACCAGACAATCACGTGCACATAACTTCACGATCAAAGGCAAAATAGCCACGATTCAGCGCGTCACCCCAACTCCTTGTCTAGTATTGCCATACCCCTATAGGGATATGCACACTACGCAAACTCGCTACCATGACATACGGAAGTACCGCCCAGTTCATTTAAAAGTTCCCGCGTACCGCGTATTTGAAAATTATGGCGGGAAACTTCCGTATATCAAAAAACTTAACATAAAATGTTAAAGTGCAATGGCACGTAACAATCGCGACAAAGCCACAAAAGAAAAAACTTAAAAAAAGAAAAAGTCTGTTAGCACAGTAACAGCTTAAAATCTAAGTCCTAACTACCCTACATAAACCCTAACTTAAAACCTACAAAATGTTTATATAAGGCGCCACCTGGTTTTTTCGACCGATAACACGTCTACCGAAGTACCAGGAAACGGAATAGGTAGCCCGATAGTCTTTGACTACACTAATTACCGACAGCACAAATTTGTCGGGGAGCATGAAACACTACTTAAACTAACACGGGTGCGACAAGTCGCCTAAACTATCTAAACCTATCTAACTAAAGCTAACATAAAAGTTTTATGTGCAAACACACATGAGTGTTGCATCGAAACTATTCTTCTTTTTTGGCAAGAAGTGCCCAAATTTAAAAATTTTCATGGAGTGCGTCACTCTGCACTCTAACAAATTTTGTTACTGGTACTTTGGTTTCCTAATGATGCACGTTTAAAACTTGTCCATGACATAGTTGTGAATCAACAAATTTACCAAAAGTACCGCCTACTAAATCCTTATATGCTAACCTGACAAATTACATTTCTAAATCGGGTTAGCTTTTTCACTTAAATTTCAGAAAGATAATTCCCACGTCTGGTCATATATACCACACGTTAGGACGATAAAAAGATAAGATAAGATCTCAAATTGTTGTTAAAGATAGTAGATAAGATAATGTTATTAAGCTTAAGTTGTTATCCTCAAAGGTAATGAATAAGATAACGGTATTAAGCTTTAGTTATTATTTGAGATACTAGATAAGATAACACGATATTAAGTTAAAGTGATTATAAGAGATAGTAGGTAAAGTGACACGAAATTAAATAAAAGTTATTACTAAAGATAACCGGTAAGATAACGCGAAATAACTCGAAGTTATTCCTAACGGTAGTCGGTAAGATAACGAGAAATTAAACCAAAATTATTACTAACGGTAATCGGTAAGATAACGATACTAAACTAAGGTTATTATTAAAGGTAATCTATAAGATAACGATATTAAAACTAAGGGTATTGTCAAAGATAATAAAGAAGACAAAGATATTGGCCTAGTTATTACCCAAGACAATGATAACAACAAAAGAGTGGCTCCAGTAGAGCCGTTGAAATGGGATTGACCCGTGCCCTCTAAAAAGAGAAACCTGTGAAGCAGGTCCGTTCACAAGAACAGCACGGGGGACCGGCAAAGACATTTGGGTGCATTCCTGCACCCAGCGTTGATCGATATCGGTGAACTATTACCCGATATCCACTCGGTATATAACGATATACATACTCATTCACTCACACATTCACACCTTCACTGCCAGAGCCCATGCACTGACAGCGGCACCGCATGACCCCACGAAAGATTCGCAGAGACATTGGTCCAGGTGTCTGTGGAAACCTCCGCGCAACCACTCGGTGACTAACAGAAATGAAAAGGCAGTAGAAATAGGAAAGGTAAAAAGAAGGAGGTTGGTTTTTTGGAGTGCATAAGAGGCACCTCCAGGTAGAAGAAAGTAGAGGAAGGGCTCGCATTGAGCAAAAGCGACAGAGGAAAGGTGGATAGCAAAGCGCTACTCAACCAGCCAGTGTGGTCAGTAGCTCGGAATGAGGGAACATCATTCTTATGTGGCAGACGGGTGTTCCGGGACAAGAACAGGTCCACCGAAGGAAGAATAAGGCATACCGGAGATAGCGGGTTAAGAAAAAAGTATAGTTTTTGGACAAGCGTCCGAGAGAAGGTAGAGAGTTGTCCCTATAAAACACAGCGTAGTCTGAAGGACCACCTGCGATATTGATCCGACAAGATAAGATATATCATATGTTGACATTCACTAGGTTCCTAAGAGAACTAGTGCGATCATTTTCCTAACGAGTGCATCGACTACGATAAGAAAATCAGACAAAGGTAGACACGACAACTTAAAAGTATCATTACAGATACAAACACACAAAAACAAACTGTTTTAAGGTAGTTTCTCAAAACGGTAGCACCCTAAACACATAAAAATGCCCAATAATAAGCAGTTAAATACAGATACACTGTCCCCATATGCTAAAACAACCGAGAATATAATAAGATAACAATAAAAAGCAATAGCACCTCACTACAAAGTTCAACAAAAAACAATGAAAAAAAAAGTTTATAAGTTATGTTGATTTAATAGAAAAAGAAAGAAATAATGATGTAGTATAATGTGGGCGACTGCAATAATTCAGAAGAAAAACACACGGAATAGGTAGTCCTAGTTTTTGCAACTGCGAATATGAACTATTTCTTACAATGGCATAGGTCATGACTCCTATGTTGGCCCAAAGAAAAAAATCATCCACTCAACATCAGCTAAAACCAATCATAAAAATTCAATGAGTTATTTCAACCAAAGTTACGACAATTACCACACAATTAAACCATATAAGAGAAATACTAAAAACCAAATAATATGTAGTAGGAAAAGTTCAAGGGTTAATCAAGTGAAACGACAGAGTTATATTGGGGGGTGTAGAGAATGAAGTGACACACAACCAACGGTATAGTCAAGGGAAAGTCAACCAAAAGAAAAAGATAGCTAAATTAAGGTAAGTAAAGTTAAACGTGTAAGAAATTGTATATTATATTAGAGAAGGAATAAGTGATTAAAGATACTAATTGATGGTGAGAACAAAAAAATATTAGGTAAATAGTGAGGAGAATGGAACGTGAAAAACTTAAGTAGCATTTGGGTCGGCAGAGAATGGCTTAAGGTCTTTAATATGCCACCTGCCTTGGCGTTTTCATTCAGCATCCTGAAGTTCGTAGATAAGGGGACTAATAACACGAGTGACCTTACAAAGAATGAATTTAGGGGCTAATTTTGAAGAAAATTTCTTAGATGCATCCGATAAGACATAGTTCTTTTTCCAAACTTGTTCGCCCAAGGCGAAGGAAATATTTCGTTTACGTAAGTTATAATGGTCCTTACTCTTTTCGTAAGCTTTTAACAAATTTTTTCTAACGTCGTTAAAGATAGAAGGTAGTGACTGTTGGTCCTTGTCCCAACGTACTTTATCGTCAAATTCAATTACGTTAGTATCGTCAGGCACTAAACCATAGTAACTCCCATCGATTGGGGTATATCTTCCAAAAACAAGAAATGACGGAGTGAATTGGGTTGCTTCGTGTTTAGATGTACGCAAAGCTTGAGCAATTTTAAAGATAAGTTCATCCCATGTAGTATGGTCTGAATTAATATAGGACGAAATAGCGGTAATTAAAACTCGATTTACTCTTTCGGTAGGGTTTACTTGGGGGTGATATTTTGCGTTAAACCAAATTTTTTGTACTTTATAACTTTTAACGAAATTCTGAAAATCTTTAGAGATAAATTGTGCACCATTGTCACAAAGAATAATCTGTGGGACACCAAAGATAAGAAAGACATTTTGTTCTAGGAATTTAATTATAGCTGCGGATGTAGCTTTACGTAAGGGTTGCACCATAACAAATTTAGAAAACCAATCGGTAACAACCAAAAGATATTGATTACCTCTTTTCGATCGAGGGAGAGGTCCTAATAAGTCAAGCGATATTAATTGAAAGGGATAAGATACACGTTTGAAGTTACCCATTAAACCAGGGCGAGCATCTTGTAAACTCTTATGGGAACCACAAATTTTGCAGCTCTTAATGTAGCGACAAACAGATTGCTTAAGTGTGGGCCAGTAATATAATTCAGATATTTTAGCGAGAGTTTTTGTAACACCAAGGTGTGCAGCAATGGGATCGTCGTGACATAATTTGAGCACCTCACTGCGATTTGCAGTGGGCACGACCAGTTTCCATTCAGGTATATTCGATATTTTATGTGGGGACGAAGATACAAATTTATATAGTCTATTATTAGATACACGAAAGGTAGGAAATTTGTCGGGGGTATCGGAAACTTTTTTAATCATATTGAGATACCAGGTATCCAGAATTAAATTTGGAAGGTTAAGAGAAACGACGTCACGAGATAAGGCATCAGGTACGATATTTAATTTACCAGGCCTATGCCTAACGTCAAAAGTAAATTGGGATATACGCAAGTTCCATCTTGCCAAACGACCTGCGGGCTGTTTCAAGTTATTAAGCCACGTGAGAGCTGCAGAATCCGTGATTACGGTAAAGTGTGTACCTTCGACATATCCTCTAAATTTCTCGATGCCAAAGATAACGCCCAATAATTCCCGTTCGGTAGCAGAGTATTTTTGTTCGGCAGAAGTTAAGGCACGGCTCGCATAGGCGATTGGATGTTCTAAACCATTGTTTACCTGGAATAACATTGCACCTAACCCAGTAAGTGAGGCATCGGTTTGTATAAAAAACTTATCATCGAAATTTGGAGAGATTAAGATAGATGCTGAAGTGATTAATGTTTTAATTTGTTCGAAAGCCTGTTGGGATTCTAAATTCCACTCGATAGTTTGGGATTTCTTTTTATTTTTAATCAAAGCGGTAATGGGTGCGGATATAGTTGAAAGATTGGGTAGAAAAATGCGATAATAGCTAATCATTCCAATTAAGCGTTTGATTTCGGTAACAGTTTTAGGTGTTTTAAATTTAGTAATGGCATCAACTTTAGCAGGATCTGCTCGTAAGCCTGTCCCATCGATAATAAAACCGAGAAATGTGAAGGATGAACGACAAAATTGAGACTTTTCCCAGTTTATCTTAAAATCTGCTGCGTTTAAACGTTCTGCAACTTCATCTAATGTGGCGATATGTTCATCGAAAGAACTTGAGATAACTAAGATATCATCTAAAAATACAAAGGCACGTTCTTGATGTAAGATAGGACCTAACGTTTGATCCATAGTACGTTGTAAAGTTTGTGGAGCGTTACAGAGACCAAATGGCAAAATATTATATTCGAAAAGACCTCGACCTGGGACACAAAAAGCAGTTTTTTGACGAGAAGATAAGTCGAGAGGTATTTGATAAAAAGCTTGTCTAAGGTCGATAGATGAGATAAATTTTGCGTTTCGAAGGCGGCTTAAAATCGAGTCAGTTCTAGGTAGAGGGTAAGCATCTGAAACAGTCACAGAATTCAACTTTCTGCCATCGAAACAGACACACCATTCGTCATTCTTTTTCCGAACTAGTAATACAGGAGAGGTCCACGGTGAATTTGAGGGAGAGATAACACCAGATTCTAACATTTTGTCTATTTCAGCATGTAAATGCTTTTGTAAGGAAGGCGATAAGGGATATTGACGTTGCTTACAGGGAAGGGCATCACCTGTAGAGATAACGTGTGTTGCCGTTGTAACACAACCAAGTTCAGAGGTATTAAGTTTGCGAAATTTGTCGATTGTAGCGTTAAGGGTTACATTTTGGGAGTCAGTAAGAGAGATTTTGTTAGATATTCCTGTAGATGCACAGGAGTTCGTTTTAATAGAGGTTTGCCATGAAAAATCCTGAAAGTAAAGTGACAGATTAAAAAGTTTACAGAAATCAACACCTAGTAGAAAGGGATAAGCTAATGCAGGCACAATCAAAAATAAAACCTCACGTTCAAGAGATTCTACTCGAATTTTTAACTTAAGGGAACCGGTTACATGTATTTGATTATCGTCAGCTAAATTTATGGAAGTTTTTTCGGGAATAATTTGAATTTTGATATTTTGATGAGATAATTGATGTAAACCTTCGTTATTTATAAGAGAACATGAAGAACCTGTATCCAATAAAGCAATTACATTTAAGGAACCTATTAAGATAGATAAGTGTGGACGGTTATCGAAGGGTTTTTTAACAAGTTGTGAAACGGCAGCAGTCTTTTTATGGTAAAAGGAATTGACGGTTTGTAACCACTTAGACCACTCGGCTGGGGTAGTATAGCATAATTCCTCTAAAGGTAAGGCATTTTGTACATTAATAGTAGCGGTATTATTATTAGATAAATTTAATGACGGTACAACGTTAGAAGTGGTTTTATGATTTGAATTTATTGGCGTCTGTGTCCGTTGAATGATTGGTGTTGAGGGCGATTTTGGTTTCTTGAGATATTCACACCCTGATTTGAAATATCTCGACGGGAGTTTCGATACGTTAGGATTACAGTTGGTGCAGTTAGATTTGTAAATATTTGCGCGCCACAACCATAACAAAAATATTTCTAGGATATGTGCAGACAGTATAGTTATGTCCACTTGCTTGCAGTTCCAACAGGTAAGTGAGTTGTTAGTAACGGTAGAAGGAACGTTAAGTGTAGATACTTTACGGGAAGCTCGAACTTGGCAAGCTAAATCAGGTTCTAGAAGACCAGATAATTTCTCGGGCGGTGGCGATATTTGTTAATTCTTGACCTCACTTCTTGAAGAGAACGACATAGGTCTTTAAAGTGGGCTAGCGAAGATATGGGCTGTAATGCCAAACGTTCTGAGAAATAGGGGTTTAAATTTCTAAGTAATTGATCGATAATTTCGGATTCGGAAGGTTTTTGTCGAGTCTGCTATATAAAGCTTCTAATGAGGTAATAAAAGAAACAACATTTTCGTCAGGACCTTGGGTTCGGTTACGTATTTCGTTCCAAAGGTCGTTAATATAGCCATAAGGTAGGAAGTCTCGTTTTAAACACGCAACTAACTCTTCCCAGGTAGAAATTTGGTCTCGTATGTTTCTGTACCATATTCAATGCGCTGAGTTTGAGAACAAGTCACCAGCTGAGACAAATAGGTCCTGGTCGGTACACCCACAAGAGATTTTAAAATCATTGATACGATCAAGAAAGGATGATAAAGAGACCTGCGAATCAAACCCTTCGAAAGTGAGACCCCATTTGTATACAGGTATAGATTTTCCTACAGGTTTGGGTGAAACGAGAGCGAGATTTGAAAAGGGTGACGACATATATCTACGTCTGCATTAGGATTAAGTCTTTCCAGGACAATTCCTTCAAGCAATAACACCTCGGACAACAAACTTTGTTTAGATTGAGTCGCTTGGTCGTCGTTATATAAAGATAATAATTCGACACGTTGTTTGACGTGCATTATTCTTGAAGTCAATCTCCCTAGCTCGATATTACTAGCAGCAGGATCCGTTCTATTTATTATACCCGATATATCATCCAAAGATAATTTAATTTCCGATACGTTAAGGGGCCAGTCGCCAACGGGTTTCTTTAAGATAGCAACGCTTTTCGTTTCCTGTGCCAAAATAGCCCTGAGTTGAGATCTCCTATCATTCTGATTACTAGCTGCGATAATATTCCTACACTCCAGCTCGTAGATCAATTCGAGGATTTTAAATGTGAAACGTTCATTGTGAATAGAATATTCAAGACACGATATATATAATATAAAATAGTTAGGCAATTCGGGAGGTAATAAACGTTACAGCTACTTTAAGTTAGTACGGTACGGTATTTAGGGGTAAGAACTTGTTAGAAACGTCACGGTAAAGAATAATATGCAAATGTTAAAGCGTTAATTAATTAACACACTAAGGAAACACATTTAGGGTGTATGAAAGCAAAATCAATGTTCAATTAAATACATATTTTGTTGATAATTACAGAAAGGCCCTCCAAAATAGAGAAAGGACGCAGGTGATATGTTATTTAACCTATAAAAACAACAACCTATAGTCAAACACTTCTTAAAAAGATATAATAACCGATTGTGCATTGAAGTTTCAAAAACGGGCTTTTTTTTAAGGTTAAGAAAACGAACAAAAGTTATACTTTAATAGGTAATTTTGTAAATAAACTGTATTTAAAGACATAAGGTAAGGTAAATGCTTAACAAGGGGATATATCCTTCATAAGTTACAAGAAAAAAGCCCTTCAATTTAGAAAATACACACATGTAATGCATTATTTAACCAATAACCGCAAAAATCCATACTTTAACGTTACATAAAAAGATATTGAAAGGCAATTTATTTCAATAACGTTTGTAACATAAGGTTTCTTTAAAAACGAGTTTAAATATAATTACAGGTAATTGATTGAAACAAATTTTTTTATAAACAAACTAGAGAATCTTAGGTACAGTTTTTTTTTTTATTATTTACGGCAAGGGTTATATTTTAGTTGATATAGGGTTTTTAATTGTTACAATGAACGGTATTTAAGAAATGCAATTACTGTAAAAATGCTTATTTTGTACTTACTTGAGAAAAAAGTGAGGTTATCCATAAATCCTTAGAGTTTATTTAGACACTACACACATTTTTTTAAATAACTTGCACATATTTTAGGCAACTGTAGTTATCTTTATTTTAAAATTTCAATAAGGTAAATGAATTAACATTTTTTTTGATAAAAAGGTACAAATTATAATAACAAAGTTTACATTGCAAGCCTAATGTCAATTCCTGAAAATATTCTAGTGAATTTTTCCAAGGTACCAACATGAAATTAAAACTTCACAGATATCTTAGGTAACACAGATCATAAAATTTAAGGAGATTATTTAAATGAAAAAGCATGTTTAAAATTAATCTAAACATTCCATAGGTATAGTACCACCTAAATAACACGTTGGAGCGTCAAATTGTTATATTAGAAACGGTAGTTAAAATTTAAAGTTCGATAATTACTACACCGGTAACGTGGTGTAAGAGACACTATCACAGTTGGCAGCGCCAACTCTTATACGGATTTCGGCGCGTCAACTACTGATGATGTCATCGATATTGCACAATAATTTGCATATAAAAATTAAACAATTAAAGATAAACGAGAGTCATTTTAACAACAAATTAATCCGTTTTTAACACAAGATAAGTAAAAGATTACTTACATAAGGAATCCTGTATCCGACGGGATTAGAGATCATCCGTCGACACCATCAAATGCGTAAGGAACAGCTCGGCTAGCCAAGGTAATCATGAGTCCTCCTCAGGCGTGAAGTTCGGTAGTCCTTAGGTGGCAGCAATTCTTACCTATGTAGGGTTTGGACAGGAAGGAGGTAGAGGTAGACAAAAAAGATAATTAGGCAGGGATTTCTACATAGGTAAACCCTAAGATACGTTACCAGACAATCACGTGCACATAACTTCACGATCAAAGGCAAAATAGCCACGATTCAGCGCGTCACCCCAACTCCTTGTCTAGTATTGCCATACCCCTATAGGGATATGCACACTACGCAAACTCGCTACCATGACATACGGAAGTACCGCCCAGTTCATTTAAAAGTTCCCGCGTACCGCGTATTTGAAAATTATGGCGGGAAACTTCCGTATATCAAAAAACTTAACATAAAATGTTAAAGTGCAATGGCACGTAACATGATATAGATGATAGTATTCATTCATTTAATTATTCAGAAGAGTTACCTTTATCATATATTGATATTGCAAGCATGTCAAAAAAAGACCCTGTAATAAGGAAAATTATTGACTGTGTTAAAACAGGCTGGCCAAGTAAAGTTAGTAAAGATGCTAAAAGTTATTTCATAAAGCGCAATGAGTTGTCTGTTGAACAAAATTGCTTAATGCTAGGAACAAAAGTAGTTATTCCAGAGGTATTACGTAAATATGTTCTACTATTAATACACGAAGATCACAGGTATCGTAAGAGCTAAATTGTTAGCTAGGTCTGTGTGTTGGTGGCCAAATATCAATAATGATATTGAGAATATAATTAATAGTTGTAGTATTTGTCAGGTTTATCAAAACCATTATGAAAAGAATTTAGTCTCTTGGCCTAAGTCTGAAACAGTATTTCAAAGAATACATATTGATTTCTTTCATCAAAAGGGAGTACCTTGTTTATTCATTGTTGATAAGAAATCTAAATGGATCGATATTCATTGTATGTCGAAATCCTCGAATATGAACCATACATTTGTAAAACTAACCTTTTCATTTTTGGGTATTCCAGATATAATTGTGAGTGACAATGGTCCTGCGTTTAATTCAAAAGATTTTATTAAGTTTTGTCAGATAAATGGCATTCAGGTTTTAAAATCGCCACCATATCACCCACAATCGAATGGTGTAAGTGAAAGGCATATACAAACAGTGAAAAAGGCATTAGATAAGTTTTTATTACAAAAGTCGTCACTCTCTATAGAACAATTAATTGTTAATTTTCTATTTAGTTATAGGAATACTCCATGTGTTAGTACAGGATTAAGTCCTAATGAAGTTTTATTTAAGATTAAACCAAAAACTCGTTTAGATCTGTTGAAACCAAAAGCAAATAGAGGTATAAGAGTTAGTCAAAATTTTGATTTTGTTAAACCAAAACAATTTGTGGAAGGTGAAAAAGTATTAGTAGATAAATTAAGTCCATATACTAATGATAAGTGGAAGGAAGGTACTACAGTCAAAGTAGTTAGTGCTGTTACTTATTTAGTAGATGTTGAGGGGAAAATCTTGTACAAGCATGTTAATAGTATTCGTAAAAGGGTGGAAAATTTTGAGATACCTCTTCGTCAGGTAAATAAAAACATAGTAACAACCAAAATTGAAAATGATTCAGATGTTTGTACAAACGTTAGCCCTAGGCAATCAATAGGTGTTCATAACAAAATAACTGAAACAAGTTCACCTAAATTTAATTCAAATGTTGTTGCTGAAGATGCTAGCACTAGTGTTGTACCGCAATGTACTAGCAATGATGAATTTCAAGATGTTAATGTAAATAAAAATGTTTCACCAATGTTAAGACGTAGTAATAGAGTTATTAAGGCGCCTATTCGGTTGAATTTATAGTATTATAAATGTGTTCTTTCCTTTGTTAGTGAGAGGAAAATGTCATGTTTTAGTATTTAGCATTATTGGAAACATGCCACTGGTTTGAGGGATCATTGGAGTACGCCTATGATTTAGACAAGGTCAGTAATGGCGCATTCTTGTAGCACGATTCTGTGTGCTGTTGTAATAATGTACAAGTACCTCACTAAAACTTTTATACAACCTGTTTCCTTTATAAATATATTAATTGTGAACCCACAAGTGTTTTATTCAATAGAATAATACACAACAGTTTCATTAAGTACGGGAAGTTTTTGAAATGTATTCTCCCACGTTAAAGCAGAACCTTATTGTACTAATGCACTAAAAAGAATTAGAATTCAAAGAATTGACAATCTTATCTACATAATACTGGCTCGATTGTTTTAATAATGTTGTACCGACTGCGATAAAGCTTATGATAACATACTTCAATATTACATGCTAATACTATCAACAGAAATTTTTTACAAATTAAAAATTTGTATTACACAACATACATAATGATTTGAATCATACCCACAAATAATAAAAACAATACTTCAGATAACACAATATTTAACTTACGTTCAAAAGTTGCACGACTAACATTACCAACTGATGTTAACTGTGAAAGAAGCGAGAGAAAACCTTTATCAAAATCTTCAACTTGCAGCGGTCTAACAACCATCCATTTTTCACCAGGTTCTGTATTTGTTATAAAGGGTGACAAAAAGTTCTCTACAGAGATCCAATCTAGACCTTCCAACAGAACTGGATGGTACAAATAGGATCCGCTGATCTAAAAAACTATAAATTACTATAAATTGTAAAAGTTTATTTAAAAATTAGCTGTACCATATTGATAATACTATGAACACATTAATGTAAATGTTACATGTCCCAAACATTTTATTAACTTTTATCAAAGTTATTTGGATAAGAATTAATCCCTTAGAGCAATAAAAATATTAAAATAAATACCACATACCTTTTTGGAGGCGCCCATTTTCCCTTCGCTCCTATGCAGGAAGCGGAAGAAACGTTGCAATTATTATTTGCTTTACAGATCAGCAAAACCTCATTATTACTATCGCTTCACCTTGAAATATTTAACTTTCACAATCATAATACAATTTGCACTAAAACAAGTTTAGGGTTAGGTTATATACATTTTTGAAATTGGATATACAAATATAAGGGTACGTTTACATAGACTATCGAAATTAAAAAAGATGAGGAAGTTAATAAATGACAAAGACGAACCTTAACCAATAACAAAAGCGGACTAAAATGTTTAGAAGATATAAGTAAAATTAAAACCGATAACAAGGCCTACAGTTAATTATGCGTAATAGATCAGAGTAATACGTAGAAGTTTTAAAATTAGATGAAATAAAAAACAATAAAGTAAGAAATAGAAAAAACGGTAAGAGTTCGGTTTAGAAAGACAAACATTTTTAGGGGTCGTATATATATTTCGATTCGACTTGGTCCCCTCAGTCTAACGACATACGACCTTTGTTTAGGAAACGACCCCTTAAAAAGTTATGGTCAATAAACTAACCCATGTTAAGCCTATGTGAATTTTTTTTTCTACCAAAAAATTGATTTTATCTTAAAATAAAACCTAACTTAACGTAACCTAACCTAACCAAACCTAACCTAACCTAACCCAACTTAATCTAACCTAACCTAACCAAACCAAACCTAACCTACGGGAATTTTTTTTCTACCAAAAAATTGTTTTTTTCGTAAAACCAAAACTAACCTACGGGAATTTTCTTTCTACCAAAAATTGTTTTTTTCGTAATACCAAACCAAACCAAACCTAACCTAACCTAACCTAACCTAACCTTACGTAACCTAACCTAACCTAACGTAACGTAACGTAACCCAACCTAACCTAACCAAACTTTTTTTTTTATAGAGGATTAGGAATATTTTATAATACACTCCCGACTGGATGTTATGTCGGGGGTAGTGTCGGACTCTCCCTATGCTCTGGGCCTACCGACTAAACCCTTCCCTCTCTTCCTGCTCGTGACAAGCACCCCAGTACCACCGTTAGGCATTTACTCAGGGTGCTGCAGGGGAATAACCACTTCATTTTAGATAGCACCTATGCTTTGTAGGGCTCTCTCCTCCCTCTCCTTCGTTGATATAACTAGGGTCAGATATTTTGTTATGGCTTCCCAGTTGTTTACTGACTGCAGCATTAAGGCAACCATATTCCGTGCTGTCACATTCTGACCTACTTCTGACTGTAATTGCTGCCTATTTGCATGCCATCTCACACATTGGAAGATAGTATGCTCGGGATCATCCTCATCGTTGCATATTATACATCGATCACTTCTGTATTTCCCAATTGCATATAAATAATTTGAAAAACACCCATGGCCACTTAGTACCTGCGTGGTGTAGTATCCGATTTCCCCATGTTTCCTAGTCACCCAGGATTCGATATCCCGAATTAGCGCTCTTGTCCACTTGCTTCCTGTCAACGCATCCCATCTGGCCTGCCAGTGTAGGTAGGTATTCTTCCTAATTTCGCTTCTGCCAATTCCAAAATTCATGCTATCACTTCTTTCTCTGGCCAGAAGTTCCAGGGGTATAACCCCCGCAATCACTAGTACGGCATCCGCAGACACCGTCCTATAGGCGCTGGAGATTCGAATCGCTACGCGCCTCTGGATTTTCCTTAATATTCCCTGCCTATTTTGTACTTGCAGAGAACTTTCCCACACTGGCGTACCGTATAACATTAAAGAGTTCACTACTGAAGATAGCACACGTCTGTTACTAGCTTTAGGGCCTCCCATATTCGGCATTAATCTGCTAATAGCATTAAGCGCATTTTGCGCTCTATCTGCCGCCCTAAGCAAATGTTCCTTAAAGCTTAAGGAGTTGTCAAATCTCATCCCCAGATACTTTACATACCTAACAGGAGCAACCTCTATTCCCTCCACGCTTATAGTAATAGGTTTCACGGACCTTCTGCCGGTAAGCAGTATCGCTTCTGTTTTACTTGGCGCCAATTGAGTCCCTTTCTCGACAGCCAGTCCTGGACCATCTCAATGGCATTATTGGCTTGGGCAACTAGCTCCTGCTCACTCTTGGCCGCAACTAGTATTGCCAGGTCGTCGGCAAACCCTATGACCTTCGTGTCCTCCGGCATTTCAAGTCGAAGTACCCCGTCATACATGACGTTCCACAAGGTCGGCCCTACGACAGAACCCTGCGGGACGCCACACTCGTTACGGGAAATCTTCTCTCTCCTTCGGCTCTTGTCACCACTATCGCACGTTCAGTCAGATAACTTGAGATAATTCTCAGTAGATACTGCGATACCCCAATTTCTACCAGCGCGTCCATTATGCACTGCCATTTTGCGGTGTTGAACGCATTTTTGACATCGAGAGCCACCAGCAAGCACAACTTCCTAGTACGCCACGTTCCCTCATTTGCGCAAGTTGCAAAACCTATTACCTGCTCTACTGCATCTAGGGTTGACCTTCCTTCTCTAAACCCGTACTGTGAGTCCGATAGTCCGTTCTAACCAAACCTAACCTAACCTAACCCAACCCCTAAAAAACAACAAAAACAACGAGAGGTTCACAATTTTTTATGTACTCAAGAATGTAATTTGAATGAAGCAAAAGAATAAATGTAAAATTAATTAAGCACGTGAATCACCATATTCATGGCGAATAGCTTGAAATAAAGCTTCGAAAGGACCTCTAGCATATTTATAATTCCAGCGGCGCCAGAGGTATTCGCATAAGTGATCAGTGATCACCAAATATACCTAAAATGTCATTTAAAATTTTTCCAATAAACTTAACATGGGACAGTTTATTGACCATAACTTTTTAAGGGGTCATTTCCTAAACAAAAGTCGTATGTCTTTAAACTCATAGGACCAAAACTAATCTAAATATATATACGACCCATAAAAATATTTGTCTTTCTAAACCGAACTCCAGCCGATAAAAGGTATAGGGAAAGTTTAGCCTTCGATTTGATTGGTTAAAACATTATGCTGATTTACTCTGCTTAATTTTAAAAATTTGTATTTAAAATATATATAATGTGCCATTGTCAAATTTGGAATAAAAACGGGTTATGGAAATTAATTTAGGCTAGTCACGATTTATAATCACTCAAATATAGAATTAATCATTATTCTGTATGTATATATAAAAATTATAATGAACTTGCTGTGTAAATTCACCTTGCGTACAAGGTCATCTACTTTATTCTTATTTGGAATTAACTATAGACATTTTTAACTAAGTTTTAATATGTGAGAATTTCGCGCCATAAATTTAAAAGACTTGTTGCGCGTATTTCCGTCACTTCAGAAGTGCGTTGCGCGAATTTCGCGCCGACACGTGTGACGAGAGAGTGGTGGGAAATTTCCGAAAGACGCGTCAGGACTTGCCTCCGAAACGCGAACAAGAGTAGTTGGTCTGGTATCTTATCGCATCTTTTTGTTATGTATATTCCCTTTTGCCTTCTTTGAATATAGTTCCTCAAACCCGTTTCTTATCGTACCTCTACATAGGAAGAAGACCAGCGAATTTGGATGCAACCTGGCTTAGGAGATCCACGACCCGAGAAATATTAGCGAATCCACGGAGCACCGCAGCGCTAGCATGGAGTAATCATGAAGAAAGCCACCGCTATCATGGAGTGATCCCGAAGGAAGCTCTACATGTTCACGTAAGTACCCCTTAGGGGTCCTGTAAAATTTGTGTAATTGGTAAAAATGTGTTGCAATAATTTGCATATTGTGTGACGTCATAGAAATTTGCGCGTCAATCTTCACATTATGTAATATCGTTACCAACAGTTATTTGTGTCGCATGTACCACGTTTACGGGACTGTAATAAAACTGCTCCCTGTAAACAAACAAACAAATAAATTCCTATTACATACTATAATATACTAAACGTAAAAATTTCTAACCACCCGTATCTCAATTATTTGACAATAAATTTTCTATCTTGAGAGTATTCCTATATTATTATATTTAATTCAGTATCTGAATACAATACTTCACTAACTTTTTATTATTATATGTTAATTTAATTTCACTCAATTTAAGTAACTTACTATAACTCAAGTTAATGTAGTTAACTTAAGTAACGGGAACATGCATACATTCACCATCACATATTGTTACATGCCGACAATCGGCTATGTAAACATTTTTGATTTTAGTTTTAAATATGTGATTAAAATCGCGCCAATATTTTAAAAAATAGACTTGTGCGTGCATTTCTGTCACTTTAGATAGTTGCGTCGGCGCCAGAGAATGCGTAGACGCGGAGTGGGGAAGGAAATGCGCGTTTTTCCGTCACGACAGGAACTAGCGAACGAGACGTCGAACAGAGAAGTTCGCCGGTGTCTTTTTATCTTGTCTTTCCTCTTAAAATGTAGGTTCCTCTGTCCTACCTATCTATTATCGTTCCTTACTTGGTTGATCCTCTATCGTACCGCTACAGAAAGAAGAGGGATGACAAATTAATTTGGTTTCAACGAGATCCTTATGATGCATGTTTATTATAACGCCTGTTCTAATTCTTCTTGCAAAAGCGGAAACCAAATCAATCCATTTGACTCCCAAACGTGATGGTTGTGAAACCGATTGAATGCCGCTTCCTACATGAAAATTTTTAATTGATGATTGGATGCTTTTTAACAACCCCATATTGGTTTGAATTTGCCTTAACTGACCTAAATTTAAGTCGCCATGTCTAACCGCCTTTACAAATAACCTTAAGTATCGTTTGATATATTTTAACAAAATTTCAGCTTCTTTAATTGTATACTTTTTAAATAAAATATTGCATGCGTTATTAACTTTAAAAACAATTTCGCTACTTAAAGTATTAATATGTTCAGTCATTATTCAAAACAAGCAATAATTATAAAACATACCAATTATTTTTGTTTTTCTAAATGTGTTCTATTCTGTAGGAAACAAGATGATTGGGTCTTTTAATATCTATTAGTTCTAATACGGTTATTGCGTATTTTCCAGAACCCAATTCCTCAATGTTTTTCTCCACAATTCCGTGTTGCGTTGTGGTAGAAATGAAATATTGTCCGCTAACTCAATCAGTACACAATCGCCATATTTGGAATGTACTATTCTTGCTCTGTAGATTCTTTGTGGAACGTTTAGTGGCAATTCGGCTAACCTCTTTGCCTCTTTTCTAGGGCCTACAACGGACTGTTTATTATTGTTTTGTATTACTTGATCCATCTACAAACAACAGCAATGCTGTTACAAACTTGCAAATATTATAAAGTAAAATATTCTTTTACAAAATAAAGAAAATGTAACTTACTTTTTGTACTAACGCTGCACGTATACTGAGCACTTCAAAAACGCAGGTTCAAATAATGGTGAAATTAAACGAGTTATATATATATATATATATACAATGTCTAATGCGTCATCTACATTCAATCACCAAACCGCTAAAAGTAAAAGAATTTTTATTGCCACATAAATTAAATGTATAATTACATTTAAATATTTAAATATATTCAAATTGCTAAAATGTAAGCAAGACATCCTTGATATAAGATTAAATTAATTTTTTATTTAAAAGTCAAATAAATCGTGATGCAAGGTGGTATAATTTGCATACCAATAAGGAAATATACGGCATACCTGTCTTGACATGTTTTTGCAAACACACACACACCTTATGTTAATTAAATACATTATATTAAAAGTCGAATGTCGACGTGATTTACATATATTACCAGAGATTTATAATTCCAAACACGTTGTTATATTCGACTGCATGCAAATTCTTAGTATTTTATCGTGACATTGAAATTGCGAGAAGTGAACGACTTCTTTTTTACAAGATTTTACCTGCAAACGTTTAAAATTTGACCTCCATCATATAACATTTCGTATATTTCCTAATTTTATTTGCTACTTCGTACAAAACGCAGCTTATGAGGAGAGCTAAAACACTCTTTACCACTTGAACGCGTTTGCCTAATATTAAAAAAATCTTCACCGCGGCGTTTTAATTTTTAGCTTAACCTACCCCAGAAAAATACGAACCAACACGTGAACTCCATTTTCTACACACACGAGATCCTGCCGCCAGAATAGCTGCAATGTCGTGAAGAGCTCCACATTTTACGTGAATACATTTTATCTTTTTCTTTTGTATGTGATATAAATTTGAGACGCAATAATGACGTAATACCTTGTTGCGCAATATTATGCACGGGTTTATTATGTTGCCAACTGTCGTAGTAATTCTTATCAATTACGCGTGGGACTTTAACAGTATATCTTAGACTATAATAGCCGCGTGGATTATAATAGTTGCAGACTTTAATAGTCGCTTAAAGTATAACAGTGGCGCCTGAACGTTTTTTGCTAAAAAATTTGTTTTCGCCTCTTGTGTATCTTATAAGGTGTTAATTTTCAATATATTTCTAGCAATTGGATTTTTCACTCAAAAATAGAAATTTTAAATTTTTAATAACTTTCAAATAGAAAAGATATAACTTGGCAACATTGCAAGTTGGCAACATTTATGTTAAGTTGAAGTGACATGGAAACAGCTGATGTTTCAATCTGATATAGACAGCCATATTTGATTACTGTTTATACCTTTCATAAATGTTATTTTAAAATCTATTTAATTGGCTTTTCTTTTATAAATATAGTGTGTTCTTGTTCTAAATTCCCTTAAATAATTATTTCATTTAATTTAGAATAAAACTAAAGTGTATACCTTTTAAAAGTGTCTAATAAATTACATAACCTCACTTATACATGTGTTTGGATTATTAATTTTTTATGTAAGTATTCTAATTATAAATAAATAGCTTTATTTTCTATTCATTAGGATTAAAAAAAGGAAAAAATCTCTTAAAATGACACTAAGTTTAGTTAAAATAATTACTTTAATTCTGAAATTTTTCTTACTTCATTCTAACCTGTTTTTTTGGTTTAACTTATTAAAAGTGTTGTTTAAATAATTCATATATTATCTTAGTCCGATATGATTCTAAAAGTGTTCCCTTAACAATCTAAATAATCAATTATAACTTACGAATTACTTTTTAAAGCAAATTTTGCTTTCAAATACAGCTAACGCAACTAACTGAGTTCTTAGTATATCTCTTACCTTCTAAAACGCTATAATAAACTTAATTTCGTTATATCTGCTTCTTTAAACACTACAATAATGAAGTTGTTGATAACGTTTTGTAATTAAGCTCATTTACGATGGTTCTTAATAAATTTCTCGATATCAAAAGAATATTTTAATAATTTGGAATACTGTTTTTTCTATACATGTATCGTAGAATATTGCTTTTGCGTAGCGAGTATGATTTTGTTTTAATAGCATATTTTTTAGATATATCGATATCCCAACGCAGCATTTTAAGATCTATTTGGTTTAAGCGAGATTTGCTGTCGAAGTTGGTCGCTCAGCTGTACATAAGTCTAGACGAGACTCATCAAGAGTTGGTCGCTCAGCATTACATAAGTCTAGACGATACTTGGGGTACGTTTGTCGCTTTAGCAATTTGTGAATCATTTTTTAAGAATGATGTTGAAGTTTTTCTTTATTAGTCTAGGTGAAGCTCAAAGGAGGGCTCGTCATCATAGTAAGTATATGCGTTATAAGATATCTTTCTGTTTTTCAACAATTCTATCAGTAAATCGAGTCTTGATTACTGCTATCTCTTCATATATTGATTCAAACAACATTAAGTGGCAGGAAATTATCTTTAAAATCGCTTAAGCTTTGCGTACATTCAAAATTGTCCACGTTTCATTTCTTTAACGGTTTACCTAATGTTTTTTGTCCCTACTATGAATTAGTTAACTTCAATTAGTCATTCCTTTCCTTATACAGCATTTACCTTTTACACGTTTAACTTATTTACCTTAAACTAGCTATCTTTTTACTGCTCGTTGACTTCCCCCTTGAATTTATTCTTAGCTGCATATCTGTTTATTGTCTAGGTCCCTAGTATAACTCTGTCACTTCATTTAATTAATCCTAGCATCTTTTCTACAACATATTATTTTGTTTTTACTATTTATCTTATACCGTTTAATTTTGTGGTGATTGTCGTAACTTTGGTTGCAATAACTCATTGAATTTTTATGATTGATTTTAGCTGATGTTTTGAGTGGATGCTTTTTTTCTTTGGGCTCACGAACTTTAAAAAACCTTGGTCTTGGGGTAACCCCACAGATAATAATCGCATGGGCTTAAATCTGGAGAGCGCGGTGGCCACTCAACCGTCTCGCACAAGGAGATCACCTTCCCAGAAAACATCTCCCTAAGAATAGTGCGTGAACGACGGGCAGTGTGTGCTGTAGCATTATCCTGCTGGAACCAGAAGCTGGGCGGCTCCGTGGTGTAGTGGTATGTGTGTGACTACTACGCCCAAGGTCCCGAGTTCGAATCCCGACACGGTCCGCTTGAAAAATATTAGGCGAGCATTTTTCACAAAAATACACCCTCGTTCGGATGAGAGGTAAAATGGAGGTCCCGTGTGTGAGTGTTGTCACGCACGTTAAAGATCCCTACCTTGCTCGGAACAGCAAGGGTTCGGCAAAATTCCAAATTTTCCAGGTAAAAAAAAAACTCGCTTCCTGGCCAATGTAGTACCTTCGGGTGGAGCATTGGAAAAAATCAAATGTAGTGGAACCAGAAGCTGTGTGGATCATGCTCTTGACCAAATTCTTCGATTTTAGGCCTGACAAAATTCTCAACTATGTCACAGTACCGGTTTGAGTTAACAGTAGCGGTGACGCCATTCTCTTCAAAAAAAGTAAGGCCCATAATGCCTACGGACGATACTGCTCACCAAACTGTTACCTTTGGGCTGTGCAGGGGTGTTTCGTGAAGCTGTCGAGGGTTTTCATTTGACCAGTAGCGGAAATTTTGTTTATTAACAGACCCTGAAAGATGAAAATGAGCTTCATCTCTATTCCACAAAATTGCAGCAGGAGGCACTTCGTGAAGGATCGTCTGACAACATTCCAGTCTGTTGAGGACAATTCCTGCACAATCATCATCTTGTAGGGGTACATCTTGAGTTCACAATGCAAAATCCGCCTCACTATTCTCGTCGAAATCTGAAGGCAGCCGCATGTTTGCGCGCAGAACGCGTTGGAGACTGTTCTATCGAGACCTAACTCTACCGATGTTATCAGGGGTTTTGACGGTCACAGCAGAGCTCTCCTTCTTCACATTTAGTGCAGATCCACTTTCTCTAAATTTCTTCACCCAATACAAAATAGTTTTCCGGTCGGGAACACTAGCAAACGATGATAAATTGTACCACGCGCGGAATATCTTTGTGTCGCAATAACAGATTCACCATTTTTTGTAAAACTCTCGATAACAAACGCACGTTGCGCTCCAGTCCACGGTATGGTTACTACTGAAACCTAGATCATTCACCCTTCCAAACAGGAACAACCTCACCTTTGTGGAATGCCCCATTCCCCAACAGCCAATCATTGAAATGTGGGAGGTTCCTGTGCCCCACCCTGTAGATGCATAATTGGGCATATCCTTTTAATTTCAGTTCAATGCAGAAAAGTATAGAAATATCAATTTTAACGAATTTGCTTAATAGCTTCAGAAAAATAAACTTTAAAACCGCAATTTTCAACAAAGAAGTGCACAGACGCATGTTAGACGAGTAACTATATTCCTTCTTCGTGAATTTTTAATAACAGTTAATATTGCAATAGAAACAAGAATTTTTTAGAGGTCGTCTGAATTGTCGTATATGGATTACTTGTGATACCTTTTTAAAAAATAAACAATATTTAAAACATCTGTATAATATGCATTAATTGCAAAAGGATTTATAGTAGAATGTGCTCGTATAATATCAAAAATGTAGCAAAATGGTTTTTGGAGCGTAAAAAGATAGATTTGTATAGAAAGCAATCCGTGGTGAATTTTCAACATTTGCCTTTAGGTCTTACATTTAAATTTGGTATATTTTACGATTTAACCGATATTACTCATATTGGTCCTAGTGCTTTGGTCAAAATAGCATTTTATGTCAATACCCGCGACACTTTACTATAAATTAGATTTCAGTATAACATACAGCTTTCTTTTTGTAAGAAAATTACTAAAACTAATAGTCCTACAAAAATTTATTCCAGTAAAAGATTAAAAGTGGTACAATAAAGAGAAACTAGGGTAAAGGAATTGCTGCTGTAGCTACCCTCTCAATATTTCTTCTGTACTTACTTCATAATAAAACAATTTTTGGTAGTTGCATTTATTACTTTGCTCTAGATGCTATTACTGTTCCAGTTCAGAGCTTTATTATATTGGTAAGTTTACGTTGGTTTAGATTTTCTGTTAATGAATATGTAATTAGTCTTCTCAAGAGTTACGTTCTACTAACCTAATAGAGCATTCCAGAATGCTGGTTATGTACGATGTTTTTACTGTGATTGCTAGTAAATACTGAACAGATTTAATCTGCAGTTGATTGTAAATATGCCTCATTCTTGTTATTGTCTTGGTTGTACTAGTCGAGGAGAACGAGATAATTATAGTTTTCATAATATTCCACGTTTATTGAATTTTAAACATAAACTTTCTTTGTCATATATCTGTTATATGTTATATTTTAGTTACATCATGAAAATGAAACTTGTCATCTACAACTTCAGTCTGAAGAGATGCCCAAATTATCGGATGAAGCTTGTGCAAACAGTGCTATTTGTGATGTTACTATTCAATTGCCAAATAAACATAAAGTTGTAGATTTTGTTGCTTAACAACTTAAAACCTTAGTGAGATAAAGATCGATTTACCTATGCTTAGTTTTTTAAATTGATATTATAGTGCAGCTATGTTCAAAAACACCTTTAAATATTGTAATATTCTAAATATATAGTCAAATTGTTTGTATTATATAATTCAAATAAACTTGAGCAATAAACTAGTTTTAATTTTTATTTTGAAGTGGTACTACTATGCTAAGTATATTACAAATAATGCTAAAAATTAATTTTGTTGAACACAGTTATTACAAAACCACAAATTAACCAGAATATCTTTAAGCTCAACACACTCTAAGTGAAACCACTCCATGTTGCAGTCAGTATTTTTACAATACAACATTGCCTTCCCATTATCAAATTGTTCTCAAACACACCCGAGTGTTTTGAATTTCCCTGGTAAAATAACATCCAAGTAATTCTGGCATAATCATTTTTTCATGAAAACACTATACGACAAAACTAGTAATACAATACAGCTGTATATAGCATTTAAATAAGCTATTAAAAAAATCACTATTTACGTACAACACAGTCAATTTGTATAAAAGTCAGGTTAATGTTTGTTTGAATGTTTGCCCCAAGGCAGCCATTTTTGATCACGCGTTCTAGAATGCTCTATTGTAATAATTTAATGACATTCAACATTACAAAGGAAAAATTTTAAAAGAAGACTTATGTAAACGAATAAACTCATTTTGCTCTATTTTTTCTGAAATTATTTACTTTAAGTATGTGAATCCACCTTTAATTTTTCCTTACCCCAAATATCTTCCGCTAACCTGAAATGTCAATGTGTTGTCAACCGGCTGACGTGGAGGTTGCTGCTGTTGCAGAATTTGCAAGATGTATTGATACAATTATTAGTTTATAAGTGAATAAGTGATTTAAAATACAAAAAAATATATACTTAAGGTAATGAATTATATACTTACTAATTTGACCAAATTCTGTTTCTTACAAATTATCGATTTCGTTCTTTTTTCTAATAACTACCACTAATTGTAATTTTCAGATGGCCACTTTTGAAGAATACATACAACAAAACGAAGATCGCGATGGTGTTAGATTTACATGGAATGTATGGCCTTCGAGTCGTATTGAAGCAACACGCTTAGTAGTTCCTTTAGGTTGCTTATATCAGCCTATTAAAGAACGGCCTGATTTGCCTCCCATACAATATGATCCAGTACTATGCACAAGAAACAATTGTCGCGCAATTTTAAATCATCTATGCCAAGTGGATTATCGCGCTAAGCTGTGGGTGTGCAACTTTTGCTTTCAGCGCAATCCTGTAAGTTATAATTTTAAAACTTGGAATAAATGAATAATGTTTTTCGGGCTCTGAAGTTTGATGGAATGTATTACGACATGCAGGGAGTAATTGATGATATAATAAACTATTGAAATTATCCCTATCGTGTTGTATTCGTTGGTGATTTGGCTTAATAATAATATAGTACCTAGGGGTTAAATTACTGTTAATGGTAGACCCATCTGGTGAATATTATCATGAATTAAATTTCCTCATTCGTTGCATATAGTGCGCTTTGTAACAATAGTAGCATAGTTGAAGATTTAATAGCTTGTGGAGGTTACAGCTGTTAACTCGCGTGTATGCGTACATTTTAAATTGCCTACTTATGATCTATACCAGCATTTGTGATGGAAAATTTTCGGAAATATTGAAATATGTTCACGAATATTTGTAAAATTTGTGAATATTCGGGAATATAAACGAAAATTGAAAAAAATATATATTAGGAAGGAAACGTATCATAAACTTAAAATAACATCTGTAGTAGAATATATAACTATAGTTGCAGGGTACTAAAGTGCACTAAGAATTCAGGACAATTAGCATAAAGGGAATCTAATCTTTTTTTGACAACAAGGTGTTTGTATAAAAAAGATGTTCACTTACTCTTCTAAATGATAGCATTTTTATATTCTTCTTTAAACAAATTTTTTTATATACCTAACTATTTGAAATCTGGCTATTGATGGGAACTGTTCAGTGCCATTCGGCTAATTTTGGTTTCTGGTGAGAACACCTTCATGTAGCATTATAAAATATAAAGTATATCACAAAATAATGTAATTCAAAGGTAAGTACGTAACGCAAATTAATTTATGTATTTCTATTAATTAGAAATTAGAACAAAAAGCAAACAAAAGACAGATAGAATACTGCGTTTATTAGCTTAGCATGCATCTGCATCATTGGTGTATAAGTAATCTATATCTTCAACCGTATCATCTTCCCCTTCATATTCTACGCTGTCGTCTTCTGCGCTTTCAGTACTCAAACTCTCATCAGATTATTTATCTGGCGCTGCAATTGTTCCAGTAATAGAGTCGCTTACTTTTTCATTTTTGTTCTTGTTAGTTTCGTCCGTCATATTTTGCTTGATCAGTTTTCCTTTGGATTCATTAATTTTAAATTTAACAAACACTAACTTGCTTGCAGTTTTAATTGATAATCGGTTTCTTTTTGCTGTGTGAAGCAAAGAATATGAACTGAAAGATCGTTCGGTTGCAGATGAAATGGCGGACGGTTTAGTATAGCTAAAGAAATGTCTTTTAATGTCGTTTTATTGCACATACTCATCCATCATGTTGTTCCACTAACCGTTTTTGAAGTCTCCCATATAAAACTTTTTGCCCAAATACCTGTTTTAGCAATATATTCTGTTAATTCTGTCAAAATAGTTTGTTTATTTTGAATAAATGTAGGGGATTCCTGCTAACGATATTACTTATGCATTCAATAGCATCTACATGTTCTGCTGCATCTAAGTGTTGACTAGTATACTTTGGATCTAGTAAATTTGTGGCAAAATGTATAGGTTACACTGCCATATTACGTCTGTATTCAAAAAACTTAAAATTAGTTCACTCCTCTCCCTTTTGAATTGGCAGTTCTGTAACTATTGTTTCAATAAATTCTTTCAACTCATTGAAAGCAGTAATTACAGAACTCATGGTATATAAATTACCCGGCACGGCCGACTGCTTGAAAAAAGGCAGGTGAGCATTTTTCACAAAAATTACGCCCTTGTTCAGATGAGAGGTTAAATGGAGGTCCCGTGTGTGAGTGTTGTCACGCACGTTAAAGATCCCTACCTTGCCTGGAACGGCAAGGGTTCCGCAAAATTCTAAATTTCCAGGCAACAAAAAACTCGCCTCCTGGCCAATGTAGTACCTACGGGTGGAGCATTGGAAATGTAAATGAACGGTATATAAATTACCTTCTAAAATGGTCAACCATTTTATTATTGGTTGTAAAAGTTAAACAGTTCTTTCTGACATTTTTACTAATTTTTGGAGCAATGTCAAATTCTGAGACCACTAATATTTTCAAGGATTTTTTGATCCCCAACGTGTAGAAACGGGTAATTTTAAAGAAATTACTTTATCGCAGTGTTCGTGTTCTCTTTGAATTCTGTTGAATTTGGCCAATAGAATGTGCGAACCGGTTATTTCTTTAACTATTTCTTTGCATGAGCTTTCAGGTGCTTATAAGGAATGTAATTTCATAATATCACCTATGAAAAGGTGGAAAAGATGGCAAATGCAACCGTATGTTAGAACACGATTATACTGTTCGTGCTCTTCTATTGCACTTGCATTATCTGCGACAAGTCCAAAAAATTTATTGGAACCAATTTCTTCTACTACTTTTATAATTTCTTGACATAGAAATTCCCCAGTATTCCGGGTTTCATCGGTGCATGAAGTTTTATAAAGATATTGTTGTGGTGGTGTTGTGACAAGGACAACATAGTTAATTATTGCTTGGTTTCTAGAAAAACGAGCAAATAAATTCCTAAAAATAAATATGAAGCTTATTTTACCTAATATTAGACCAACTGTCTAGCTGTAATGCAAACGTAGCTGTAGTTGCTAACTGATAGTTCCATACGATCTCTAATTCGATCATGTTCCACATTTAAAAGGCTGTTTGATACTTTATACCGCGATGGAAATGAATGTGCCGGTCGTAACATTTTTAAAAATTCCCACCAATAAGAATTTTCAACAATTGAAAATGGTGTCCCAGATGCATAAATAGCACGACCTAGCAGTTCATCAAGAACTTCTTGAAATTTTATCTTTAATACTATGATTACTTTGTATTGTAACTGTAACAAAAACATACCTTTTGCTTAGGATCGATATTGTTAAAAAACTGTTTTATTGAATGTAAATTAACACTGAGATTTGCCTTCAAATTAACCGTACTTTCCGACGGAAGAGCATTCTGTTCTATTAGGCGTGCATCATCATCTTTGCGCTTTTCGTTTGTCTTTTTAAAGTAATTTTGGATTGAAGCAGGACACTTTCAACATTTCACAATATGCTCCTTTAAACGTGTTGCATTTTTGGAATACTCAGCATGCAATAAACACATGAATAAAACATCTCACTTTTAACGATACCGTCTATTTTTTTCTTTCTTTCGCTTCCTTTGAAGTAAGTCCAGATGTTCGGTTTTTTTTATTATTTTATTAAATTTAATTTGAAGACGACTCGCTCCTGTATCCTATTAATGTAGACATTGGAAATATGCATCCTGAATACCTCACCCCTTTTATCACGAAGGTTACGCGCGATCAGGTTCGAACAGGTAGAAACTTGTTTTCGACGTGCCTGCACCCCTAAATAGAGTGTAAGAAGAACAGTCGTAGTTAATCGTTCGAAACGTGAAGACGTTATTAACGCAACATACAATTCGGTATGTGTTCGGGATTGATTAATTTCATTACTCAAATTCAAATATTTTTTTTGTTTATTTTATAAATTACAATTTATTTCATTCCTATATACCTATATTTTCGTGTTTATAAAATTGGTGTGTTGGGACGTTATCACTCCCACCAACATATTTTGTCAAAACCAAGTGCAGCTTATCACTTGTTATTTCGGTGTACAACGTGGTGGACATAAAAAGGTGTTGCCTTGCAAACTTCAGGAAATGCGGCCGGCAATTTTCAATCTATGTGGTGACTAATTGCAGAAAGTCGCTTGTGCTGAAAGTGAACCATTCCTCAGGTGAGTGTATTTTCGTTTTAACTACACCAATTTCGTAATATTAGGTTAAACATTTTGTACTCACATTTTGTGCGGTTTTCAAACAATTTCTAAAGTTATTCATTAACATTTTGGTTCCTTCGATCCAAATTTTGAATTAGTTCTTAAAATATACAGTTCACAGTTTATTAAAATTGACGCGTTTTTTCAAGTGATAAAATTTTTATGCTTTGCACGTGTTTGAAAATCGGTTTGAACCTAAACATTAAACTCTCCAAATAGCTTATTTTTTATTATTAATTGAATACTTTGGGTAATTTGAACAAATGAATGCTATTTATTTGATAAGATTACACATGGTTTACATTACCCTTTAACAGATAGGTATAAATATAAATTTGACATTTTCATATTTCCTTATGGTGAGCGGTGCAGTGTTGCCAACTCTTTACGTGCGGTGTTGCCAGATTGTGGTATTCTTCCAAAGAGTATAGGAATTTCTTGCTAAAAGGTGATTGGTTGTAAGGGAATTGATGGATGTTTTTTTGTTGAAAGTATAAATTAATATTTATATATATTTTTGATTTAATTGCTATTTAAAGCATTTATTGGAACATTTTTGTGAATAATTCGTGATTTTCTTGTTTGTGTATTTGCATTGTGCACATACAATTTTCATTAGAGTGTTTTGTGTTTACGAGGGTGAAAATGGAAATTGAAAAATTAGCAAATAAACGCAAGGTGTTACTTTACAAGGTTCGAGCTTTGTTAAAAATTGCGCAAGTAGCTCAACAAGATCCTGTTTCGAAGTTAAATGATTTTGAGGTTCGTTTTGAAGATTTATCTTTATTAGTTGGTCAATTTGAAGAGGTTCATTTTGAAATTGTATCTCAAGTGGAAGATAAAGATATTGAGCAACAGGAAATTATTCAAACAGAATTTGATGATTGTCAATATTCTATAAAAGTGATTTATAGGGATTTGACTCTACAGAGACTTGTAGATGTTCCATCTAGTGCTAACCGATGCGAACCTGGCGACTCGAAGGAGAATCGTTTGTGCCTGTTTGTACCTCTTTTCATTTCGTTTGTACCTCAACGGGAACCGAGGTATAGCGTTTTTGAAGTTTCGGAAATAACGTTTAAACGGTACATACGCTATCTTTCAAGATATCGAAATACGACCAGGTGGACTCGAAGGAGAATCGTTTGTACCTGTTTGTACCTCTTTTCATTTCGTTTGTACCTCAACGGGAACCGAGGTATAGCGTTTTGAAGTTTCGGAAATAACGTTTAAACGGTACATACGCTATCTTTCAACATATCGAAATACGACCAGGTGGACTCGAAGGAGAATCGTTTGTACCTGTTTGTACCTCTTTTCATTTCGTTTGTACCTCAACGGGAACCGAGGTGTAGCGTTTTTGAAGTTTCGAAAATAACGTTTATACGGTACATACGCTATCTTTCAAGATATCGAAATACGACCAGGTGGACTCGAAGGAGAATCGTTTGTACCTGTTTGTACCTCTTTTCATTTCGTTTGTACCTCAACGGGAACCGAGGTATAGCGTTTTTGAAGTTTCGGAAATAACGTTTAAACGGTACATACGCTATCTTTCAAGATATCGAAATACGACCAGGTGGACTCGAAGGAGAATCGTTTGTACCTGTTTGTACCTCTTTTCATTTCGTTTGTACCTCAACGGGAACCGAGGTGTAGCGTTTTGAAGTTTCGAAAATAACGTTTAAACGGTACATAGCTATCTTTCAACATATCGAAATACGACCAGGTGGACTCGAAGGAGAATCGTTTGTACCTGTTTGTACCTCTTTTCAATTCGTTTGTACCTCAACGGGAACCGAGGTATAGCGTTTTGAAGTTTCGGAAATAACGTTTAAACGGTACATACGCTATCTTTCAAGATATCGAAATACGACCAGGTGGACTCGAAGGAGAATCGTTTGTACCTGTTTGTACCTCTTTTCATTTCGTTTGTACCTCAACGGGAACCGAGGTATAGTGTTTTTGAAGTTTCGGGAATAACGTTTAAACGGTACATACGCTATCTTTCAAGATATCGAAATACGACCAGGTGGACTCGAAGGAGAATCGTTTGTGCCTGTTTGTACCTCTTTTCATTTCGTTTGTACCTCAACGGGAACCGAGGTATAGTGTTTTGAAGTTTCGGAAATAACGTTTAAACGGTACATACGCTATCTTTCAAGATATCGAAATACGACCAGGTGGACTCGAAGGAGAATCGTTTGTGCCTGTTTGTACCTTTTTTCATTTCGTTTGTACCTCAACGGGAACCGAGGTATAGTGTTTTGAAGTTTCGGAAATAACGTTTAAACGGTACATACGCTATCTTTCAAGATATCGAAATACGACCAGGTGGACTCGAAGGAGAATCGTTTGTGCCTGTTTGTACCTCTTTTCATTTCGTTTGTACCTCAACGGGAACCGAGGTATAGTGTTTTGAAGTTTCGGAAATAACGTTTAAACGGTACATACGCTATCTTTCAAGATATCGAAATACGACCAGGTGGACTCGAAGGAGAATCGTTTGTGCCTGTTTGTACCTCTTTTCATTTCGTTTGTACCTCAACGGGAACCGAGGTATAGCGTTTTGAAGTTTCGGAAATAACGTTTAAACGGTACATACGCTATCTTTCAAGATATCGAAATACGACCAGGTGGACTCGAAGGAGAATCGTTTGTACCTGTTTGTACCTCTTTTCATTTCGTTTGTACCTCAACGGGAACCGAGGTATAGTGTTTTGAAGTTTCGGAAATAACGTTTAAACGGTACATACGCTATCTTTCAAGATATCGAAATACGATCAGGTGGACTCGAAGGAGAATCGTTTGTACCTGTTTGTACCTCTTTTCATTTCGTTTGTACCTCAACGGGAACCGAGGTATAGCGTTTTGAAGTTTCGGAAATAACGTTTAAACGGTACATACGCTATCTTTCAAGATATCGAAATACGACCAGGTGGACTCGAAGGAGAATCGTTTGTACCTGTTTGTACCTCTTTTCATTTCGTTTGTACCTCAACGGGAACCGAGGTATAGCGTTTTGAAGTTTCGGAAATAACGTTTAAACGGTACATACGCTATCTTTCAACATATCGAAATACGACCAGGTGGACTCGAAGGAGAATCGTTTGTACCTGTTTGTACCTCTTTTCATTTCGTTTGTACCTCAACGGGAACCGAGGTATAGCGTTTTTGAAGTTTCGGAAATAACGTTTAAACGGTACATACGCTATCTTTCAACATATCGAAATACGACCAGGTGGACTCGAAGGAGAATCGTTTGTACCTGTTTGTACCTCTTTTCATTTCGTTTGTACCTCAACGGGAACCGAGGTGTAGCGTTTTTGAAGTTTCGAAAATAACGTTTAAACGGTACATACGCTATCTTTCAACATATCGAAATACGACCAGGTGGACTCGAAGGAGAATCGTTTGTACCTGTTTGTACCTCTTTTCATTTCGTTTGTACCTCAACGGGAACCGAGGTATAGCGTTTTTGAAGTTTCGGAAATAACGTTTAAACGGTACATACGCTATCTTTCAAGATATCGAAATACGACCAGGTGGACTCGAAGGAGAATCGTTTGTACCTGTTTGTACCTCTTTTCATTTCGTTTGTACCTCAACGGGAACCGAGGTGTAGCGTTTTTGAAGTTTCGAAAATAACGTTTAAACGGTACATAGCTATCTTTCAACATATCGAAATACGACCAGGTGGACTCGAAGGAGAATCGTTTGTACCTGTTTGTACCTCTTTTCATTTCGTTTGTACCTCAACGGGAACCGAGGTATAGCGTTTTTGAAGTTTCGGAAATAACGTTTAAACGGTACATACGCTATCTTTCAAGATATCGAAATACGACCAGGTGGACTCGAAGGAGAATCGTTTGTACCTGTTTGTACCTCTTTTCATTTCGTTTGTACCTCAACGGGAACCGAGGTATAGTGTTTTTGAAGTTTCGGAAATAACGTTTAAACGGTACATACGCTATCTTTCAACATATCGAAATACGACCAGGTGGACTCGAAGGAGAATCGTTTGTGCCTGTTTGTACCTCTTTTCATTTCGTTTGTACCTCAACGGGAACCGAGGTATAGTGTTTTGAAGTTTCGGAAATAACGTTTAAACGGTACATACGCTATCTTTCAAGATATCGAAATACGACCAGGTGGACTCGAAGGAGAATCGTTTGTGCCTGTTTGTACCTCTTTTCATTTCGTTTGTACCTCAACGGGAACCGAGGTATAGTGTTTTGAAGTTTCGGAAATAACGTTTAAACGGTACATACGCTATCTTTCAAGATATCGAAATACGACCAGGTGGACTCGAAGGAGAATCGTTTGTGCCTGTTTGTACCTCTTTTCATTTCGTTTGTACCTCAACGGGAACCGAGGTATAGCGTTTTGAAGTTTCGGAAATAACGTTTAAACGGTACATACGCTATCTTTCAAGATATCGAAATACGACCAGGTGGACTCGAAGGAGAATCGTTTGTACCTGTTTGTACCTCTTTTCATTTCGTTTGTACCTCAACGGGAACCGAGGTATAGTGTTTTGAAGTTTCGGAAATAACGTTTAAACGGTACATACGCTATCTTTCAAGATATCGAAATACGACCAGGTGGACTCGAAGGAGAATCGTTTGTGCCTGTTTGTACCTTTTTCATTTCGTTTGTACCTCAACGGGAACCGAGGTATAGCGTTTTGAAGTTTCGGAAATAACGTTTAAACGGTACATACGCTATCTTTCAAGATATCGAAATACGACCAGGTGGACTCGAAGGAGAATCGTTTGTACCTGTTTGTACCTCTTTTCATTTCGTTTGTACCTCAACGGGAACCGAGGTATAGCGTTTTGAAGTTTCGGAAATAACGTTTAAACGGTACATACGCTATCTTTCAAAATATCGAAATACGACCAGGTGGACTCGAAGGAGAATCGTTTGTGCCTGTTTGTACCTCTTTTCATTTCGTTTGTACCTCAACGGGAACCGAGGTATAGCGTTTTGAAGTTTCGGAAATAACGTTTAAACGGTACATACGCTATCTTTCAAGATATCGAAATACGACCAGGTGGACTCGAAGGAGAATCGTTTGTGCCTGTTTGTACCTCTTTTCATTTCGTTTGTACCTCAACGGGAACCGAGGTGTAGCGTTTTGAAGTTTCGAAAATAACGTTTAAACGGTACATACGCTATCTTTCAAGATATCGAAATACGACCAGGTGGACTCGAAGGAGAATCGTTTGTGCCTGTTTGTACCTCTTTTCATTTCGTTTGTACCTCAACGGGAACCGAGGTATAGCGTTTTGAAGTTTCGGAAATAACGTTTAAACGGTACATACGCTATCTTTCAAGATATCGAAATACGACCAGGTGGACTCGAAGGAGAATCGTTTGTGCCTGTTTGTACCTCTTTTCATTTCGTTTGTACTTCAACGGGAACCGAGGTGTAGCGTTTTTGAAGTTTCGAAAATAACGTTTAAACGGTACATACGCTATCTTTCAACATATCGAAATACGACCAGGTGGACTCGAAGGAGAATCGTTTGTACCTGTTTGTACCTCTTTTCATTTCGTTTGTACCTCAACGGGAACCGAGGTGTAGCGTTTTTGAAGTTTCGAAAATAACGTTTAAACGGTACATACGCTATCTTTCAACATATCGAAATACGACCAGGTGGACTCGAAGGAGAATCGTTTGTACCTGTTTGTACCTCTTTTCATTTCGTTTGTACCTCAACGGGAACCGAGGTGTAGCGTTTTTGAAGTTTCGAAAATAACGTTTAAACGGTACATACGCTATCTTTCAACATATCGAAATACGACCAGGTGGACTCGAAGGAGAATCGTTTGTACCTGTTTGTACCTCTTTTGATTTCGTTTGTACCTCAACGGGAACCGAGGTATAGCGTTTTGAAGTTTCGAAATAACGTTTAAACGGTACATACGCTATCTTTCAAGATATCGAAATACGACCAGGTGGACTCGAAGGAGAATCGTTTGTACCTGTTTGTACCTCTTTTCATTTCGTTTGTACCTCAACGGGAACCGAGGTGTAGCGTTTTGAAGTTTCGAAAATAACGTTTAAACGGTACATAGCTATCTTTCAACATATCGAAATACGACCAGGTGGACTCGAAGGAGAATCGTTTGTACCTGTTTGTACCTCTTTTCATTTCGTTTGTACCTCAACGGGAACCGAGGTATAGCGTTTTGAAGTTTCGGAAATAACGTTTAAACGGTACATACGCTATCTTTCAAGATATCGAAATACGACCAGGTGGACTCGAAGGAGAATCGTTTGTGCCTGTTTGTACCTCTTTTCATTTCGTTTGTACCTCAACGGGAACCGAGGTATAGTGTTTTGAAGTTTCGGAAATAACGTTTAAACGGTACATACGCTATCTTTCAAGATATCGAAATACGACCAGGTGGACTCGAAGGAGAATCGTTTGTACCTGTTTGTACCTCTTTTCATTTCGTTTGTACCTCAACGGGAACCGAGGTATAGCGTTTTGAAGTTTCGGAAATAACGTTTAAACGGTACATACGCTATCTTTCAAGATATCGAAATACGACCAGGTGGACTCGAAGGAGAATCGTTTGTGCCTGTTTGTACCTCTTTTCATTTCGTTTGTACCTCAACGGGAACCGAGGTATAGCGTTTTTGAAGTTTCGGAAATAACGTATAAACGGTACATACGCTATCTTTCAAGATATCGAAATACGACCAGGTGGACTCGAAGGAGAATCGTTTGTGCCTGTTTGTACCTCTTTTCATTTCGTTTGTACCTCAACGGGAACCGAGGTATAGCGTTTTGAAGTTTCGGAAATAACGTTTAAACGGTACATACGCTATCTTTCAAGATATCGAAATACGACCAGGTGGACTCGAAGGAGAATCGTTTGTGCCTGTTTGTACCTCTTTTCATTTCGTTTGTACCTCAACGGGAACCGAGGTATAGTGTTTTTGAAGTTTCGGAAATAACGTTTAAACGGTACATACGCTATCTTTCAAGATATCGAAATACGACCAGGTGGACTCGAAGGAGAATCGTTTGTGCCTGTTTGTACCTCTTTTCATTTCGTTTGTACCTCAACGGGAACCGAGGTATAGCGTTTTGAAGTTTCGGAAATAACGTTTAACCGGTACATACGCTATCTTTCAAGATATCGAAATACGACCAGGTGGACTCGAAGGAGAATCGTTTGTACCTGTTTGTACCTCTTTTCATTTCGTTTGTACCTCAACGGGAACCGAGGTATAGTGTTTTGAAGTTTCGGAAATAACGTTTAAACGGTACATACGCTATCTTTCAAGATATCGAAATACGACCAGGTGGACTCGAAGGAGAATCGTTTGTGCCTGTTTGTACCTCTTTTCATTTCGTTTGTACCTCAACGGGAACCGAGGTATAGCGTTTTGAAGTTTCGGAAATAACGTTTAAACGGTACATACGCTATCTTTCAAGATATCGAAATACGACCAGGTGGACTCGAAGGAGAATCGTTTGTGCCTGTTTGTACCTTTTTCATTTCGTTTGTACCTCAACGGGAACCGAGGTATAGCGTTTTTGAAGTTTCGGAAATAACGTTTAAACGGTACATACGCTATCTTTCAAGATATCGAAATACGACCAGGTGGACTCGAAGGAGAATCGTTTGTACCTGTTTGTACCTCTTTTCATTTCGTTTGTACCTCAACGGGAACCGAGGTGTAGCGTTTTTGAAGTTTCGAAAATAACGTTTAAACGGTACATACGCTATCTTTCAACATATCGAAATACGACCAGGTGGACTCGAAGGAGAATCGTTTGTGCCTGTTTGTACCTCTTTTCATTTCGTTTGTACCTCAACGGGAACCGAGGTATAGTGTTTTTGAAGTTTCGGAAATAACGTTTAAACGGTACATACGCTATCTTTCAAGATATCGAAATACGACCAGGTGGACTCGAAGGAGAATCGTTTGTGCCTGTTTGTACCTCTTTTCATTTCGTTTGTACCTCAACGGGAACCGAGGTATAGTGTTTTGAAGTTTCGGAAATAACGTTTAAACGGTACATACGCTATCTTTCAAGATATCGAAATACGACCAGGTGGACTCGAAGGAGAATCGTTTGTGCCTGTTTGTACCTCTTTTCATTTCGTTTGTACCTCAACGGGAACCGAGGTATAGCGTTTTGAAGTTTCGGAAATAACGTTTAAACGGTACATACGCTATCTTTCAAGATATCGAAATACGACCAGGTGGACTCGAAGGAGAATCGTTTGTACCTGTTTGTACCTCTTTTCATTTCGTTTGTACCTCAACGGGAACCGAGGTATAGTGTTTTGAAGTTTCGGAAATAACGTATAAACGGTACATACGCTATCTTTCAAGATATCGAAATACGACCAGGTGGACTCGAAGGAGAATCGTTTGTGCCTGTTTGTGCCTCTTTTCATTTCGTTTGTACCTCAACGGGAACCGAGGTATAGCGTTTTTGAAGTTTCGGAAATAACGTTTAAACGGTACATACGCTATCTTTCAAGATATCGAAATACGACCAGGTGGACACGAAGGAGAATCTTTTGTACCTGTTTGTGCCTCTTTTCATTTCGTTTGTACCTCAACGGGAACCGAGGTATAGCGTTTTTGAAGTTTCGGAAATAACGTTTAAACGGTACATACGCTATCTTTCAACATATCGAAATACGACCAGGTGGACTCGAAGGAGAATCGTTTGTGCCTGTTTGTACCTCTTTTCATTTCGTTTGTACCTCAACGGGAACCGAGGTATAGTGTTTTTGAAGTTTCGGAAATAACGTTTAAACGGTACATACGCTATCTTTCAAGATATCGAAATACGACCAGGTGGACTCGAAGGAGAATCGTTTGTACCTGTTTGTACCTCTTTTCATTTCGTTTGTACCTCAACGGGAACCGAGGTATAGCGTTTTTGAAGTTTCGGAAATAACGTTTAAACGGTACATACGCTATCTTTCAAGATATCGAAATACGACCAGGTGGACTCGAAGGAGAATCGTTTGTGCCTGTTTGTACCTCTTTTCATTTCGTTTGTACCTCAACGGGAACCGAGGTATAGCGTTTTGAAGTTTCGGAAATAACGTTAAACGGTACATACGCTATCTTTCAAGATATCGAAATACGACCAGGTGGACTCGAAGGAGAATCGTTTGTGCCTGTTTGTACCTCTTTTCATTTCGTTTGTACCTCAACGGGAACCGAGGTATAGCGTTTTGAAGTTTCGGAAATAACGTTTAAACGGTACATACGCTATCTTTCAAGATATCGAAATACGACCAGGTGGACTCGAAGGAGAATCGTTTGTGCCTGTTTGTACCTCTTTTCATTTCGTTTGTACCTCAACGGGAACCGAGGTATAGCGTTTTTGAAGTTTCGGAAATAACGTTTAAACGGTACATACGCTATCTTTCAAGATATCGAAATACGACCAGGTGGACTCGAAGGAGAATCGTTTGTGCCTGTTTGTACCTCTTTTCATTTCGTTTGTACCTCAACGGGAACCGAGGTATAGCGTTTTTGAAGTTTCGGAAATAACGTTTAAACGGTACATACGCTATCTTTCAAGATATCGAAATACGACCAGGTGGACTCGAAGGAGAATCGTTTGTACCTGTTTGTACCTCTTTTCATTTCGTTTGTACCTCAACGGGAACCGAGGTATAGTGTTTTTGAAGTTTCGGAAATAACGTTTAAACGGTACATACGCTATCTTTCAAGATATCGAAATACGACCAGGTGGACTCGAAGGAGAATCGTTTGTGCCTGTTTGTACCTCTTTTCATTTCGTTTGTACCTCAACGGGAACCGAGGTATAGCGTTTTTGAAGTTTCGGAAATAACGTTTAAACGGTACATACGCTATCTTTCAAGATATCGAAATACGACCAGGTGGACTCGAAGGAGAATCGTTTGTGCCTGTTTGTACCTCTTTTCATTTCGTTTGTACCTCAACGGGAACCGAGGTATAGCGTTTTGAAGTTTCGGAAATAACGTTTAAACGGTACATACGCTATCTTTCAAGATATCGAAATACGACCAGGTGGACTCGAAGGAGAATCGTTTGTACCTGTTTGTACCTCTTTTCATTTCGTTTGTACCTCAACGGGAACCGAGGTGTAGCGTTTTTGAAGTTTCGAAAATAACGTTTAAACGGTACATACGCTATCTTTCAACATATCGAAATACGACCAGGTGGACTCGAAGGAGAATCGTTTGTGCCTGTTTGTACCTCTTTTCATTTCGTTTGTACCTCAACGGGAACCGAGGTATAGTGTTTTGAAGTTTCGGAAATAACGTTTAAACGGTACATACGCTATCTTTCAAGATATCGAAATACGACCAGGTGGACTCGAAGGAGAATCGTTTGTGCCTGTTTGTACCTCTTTTCATTTCGTTTGTACCTCAACGGGAACCGAGGTATAGTGTTTTGAAGTTTCGGAAATAACGTTTAAACGGTACATACGCTATCTTTCAAGATATCGAAATACGACCAGGTGGACTCGAAGGAGAATCGTTTGTGCCTGTTTGTACCTCTTTTCATTTCGTTTGTACCTCAACGGGAACCGAGGTATAGCGTTTTGAAGTTTCGGAAATAACGTTTAAACGGTACATACGCTATCTTTCAAGATATCGAAATACGACCAGGTGGACTCGAAGGAGAATCGTTTGTACCTGTTTGTACCTCTTTTCATTTCGTTTGTACCTCAACGGGAACCGAGGTATAGTGTTTTGAAGTTTCGGAAATAACGTTTAAACGGTACATACGCTATCTTTCAAGATATCGAAATACGACCAGGTGGACTCGAAGGAGAATCGTTTGTGCCTGTTTGTACCTCTTTTCATTTCGTTTGTACCTCAACGGGAACCGAGGTATAGCGTTTTGAAGTTTCGGAAATAACGTTTAAACGGTACATACGCTATCTTTCAAGATATCGAAATACGACCAGGTGGACTCGAAGGAGAATCGTTTGTGCCTGTTTGTACCTTTTTTCATTTCGTTTGTACCTCAACGGGAACCGAGGTATAGCGTTTTTGAAGTTTCGGAAATAACGTTTAAACGGTACATACGCTATCTTTCAAGATATCGAAATACGACCAGGTGGACTCGAAGGAGAATCGTTTGTACCTGTTTGTACCTCTTTTCATTTCGTTTGTACCTCAACGGGAACCGAGGTATAGCGTTTTTGAAGTTTCGGAAATAATGTTTAAACGGTACATACGCTATCTTTCAAGATATCGAAATACGACCAGGTGGACACGAAGGAGAATCTTTTGTACCTGTTTGTGCCTCTTTTCATTTCGTTTGTACCTCAACGGGAACCGAGGTGTAGCGTTTTTAAAGCTTCGGTACATATGCAATGTTTTAAGATATCCCAAAATGAGCATGAGGACTCGAAAGGGAATCGTCTACTGTGTTGTATTCCTGCGCTTAGCATTATCCAGAACTAACGGCGAGGACGTGGCAGGATTCTAGTTCCATTTTGTTTTTGTTTTTTGGTTTTTGTTTTTATTGGTTTTGTTTTTTTTTTGTTTGAAACGTTTTGTTTCGTTTATGTTTTTTGTTATATTTATTTTATATTTGTTATTAAAAATTTAATGTGTGTTAATTGTTATAATTAGTAATTTTATAATAAAATAATAAAGAGAACAATTCGTATTTCATTACATGCAGGACGTAAAATGTAATACAGTTATTTTACTGTTTTATGAATATTAAGAGGATATTCTTTTTTTGTAAAGAGTTCTTGATGATGTTGTTATAGAGGCCTTATTCTTACTCAAATCGTCGTATGTTTCCCAATTTCCTGATATTCGACGACAGTGTGCAATATAATGTCCTATCTCTAGTTTATTGGTACCACCGACATATTCTATTGCTGCGATTATTTTGTAGGAACAATTACAAAATTTGATATCAACTGGTATTTCGGAAATTGTAAACAAACGAAATGAAAAGAGGTACAAACAGGTACAAACGATTCTCCTTCGAGTCCACCTGGTCGTATTTCGATATCTTGAAAGATAGCGTATGTACCATTTAAACGTTATTTCCGAAACTTCAAAAACGCTACACCTCGGTTCCCGTTGAGGTACAAACGAAATGAAAAGAGGTACAAACAGGCACAAACGATTCTCCTTCGAGTCCACCTGGTCGTATTTCGATATCTTGAAAGATAGCGTATGCACCGTTTAAACGTTATTTCCGAAACTTCAAAAACGCTATACCTCGGTTCCTGTTGAGGTACAAACGAAATGAAAAGAGGTACAAACAGGCACAAACGATTCTCCTTCGAGTCCACCTGGTCGTATTTCGATATCTTGAAAAATAGTGTATGTACCGATTTAACGTTAGTTCCTAAACTTAAAAACGCTATACCTCGGTTCCCGTTGAGGTACAAACGAAATGAAAAGTGGTACAAACGGGTACAAACGAGGTACAAACCCACTAAATTATTTAAAAAATTTTTTGATAAAGTTGGGCGTCAGGTTCACATCGGTCTAGTGCTAAAGGTTCACGTGCATGTTCAAATCATTCTCATCCAAATTGTGAAAATGCTAATTTGCACAAAAGTGGTGTTAATGCAAGTTGTAATAAAATTAAATTACCGAAAATTGTGATTCCAAAATTTGATGGCAGTTTCAAAGACTGGCCTATATTCTATGCTTTGTTTCGTACTTTAATTCATGAAAATAATAGTCTTTCAGATATAGAGAAGTACCAGTATATGGTGTCCTCTTTATCTAAAGAAGCCCTTGCGATGGTTCAGGGACTCCCTTTGACTTCAGATAATTATAAAATTTCTTTTCAACAATTGGTGGACAGGTATCAGAACAAACGTTTTCTGCTTACTAGTTATTGGCAGTCCATATATAATGCTCCAAAAGCTAATATGGATTCTGCAACTTCTTTGCGTTCATTGCTAGCAATTTTCTCGGAAAATTCATTGGCACTTGAGCAATTTAATTATGATATGTGGAATTTTACTCGATTAAATCTGTTGTTACAAAAATTAGATAGTGTTACTAGAAAGCGTTTTGAAGTTGAACTTCATGATGTGGAGCTACCAACGATGAAGATTTATATGCCTTTTTGTTAAAACATTGTAAGGCATTAGAGACTAATTTAGTGATTACAGGACAGCCTACATCATCTCTTAAATCAAAACCAGAACAAAAACAATCAATCTTTTACATTTGTGACCAGTGCAAAGAATTCTAATAGCAATACTTTGTACAATTTTAAGTGCGTGTGTTGTAAAGAAGATCATTCATTTCTAAAGTGTGATCGCTTCTTGCAATTAGAACCTTTCGATCGCCACAAATTGGCGAAGGATTCTAATCTGTGTTTCAATTGCTTAACTGGTGGACATGCTTTGGCGAAGTGTTTGTCAAAGTTTCGATGTCGTATATGTAAACAGCGACATCATACATACTTACATTTTACAAAACCGGAATCTTCCCATTCTAGCAGTTCTTCTGATAAGGAAGTTTCTCAACAATCTAGTGCATCTGAACAATTGTCGGTTCTAACCAATACAGTGTTCAAACATTCCGTGGTCTTACTGTCCACAGTTCTTTTGCATATTCGTGATAGTGCCGGGAATTTTCAAACTTGTAGAGCGTTACTGGATAATGGAAGTCAAGCAAGTTTTATGACTCGAACATGTATGAAAAGATTAGGTCTAAAAGCAGTTCCATCCTCAATAGATGTTCATGGTCTAAATACAATGACTATGTCTAGTTGTGGTGTGTCTTCATGTTTTATAAAACCTATACAAAATTCTAATATTCAATTTGAAATTGACGTGATTATTGTGCCTTCAATCGCTAATTCCTGCACTGCCTGCCCCAGTTTCAAACGTTGGGATCATCTTAAGGATTTATCTTTGGCGATCCTTATTATGGTCGCCCCGTGAAGTAGATTTGTTATTAGGAGCAGATATTTATTCTTCTGTGTTGCTACCTGGTTTACGGCATGGACATGTTGGTGAACCTACTGCAGTGAATACAGTTTTGGTTGGGTAATTGGTGGAAAAACTGGTTGCTCTTCTAATGCAAAAGTGAAATCATTGTGTACAACTGTGAGTGTTCCATTGGATACAGTTCTTCGACAATTCTGGGAAACCGAACAAGTTCCAGAAACAGTGTTACTTTCTCCGAAGATAGTCAATGTGAGGCTATTTTCAAAGAAACTTATAAACGTAATAAAGAAGGTAGATTTGTTTTGCATTTACCTTTTCGTGAAACAAGTGTGGAATTAGGTGATTCCTATTCTATGGCGCTAAGGCGTTTGAATTCTTAGAAAGGCGTTTAGCTAGAGATTGTGATCTTCGGATAACTATAAAGCCTTTATGAAAGATTATCTAGATTCAGGTCATATGTCGTTAGTGACTAAATTTAGTGGTGAACCATTGACAGGTTTTACATTCCTCATCATTGTGTCATCAAACCTGATAGTGCTACATCAAAGTTGAGAGTCGTGTTTGATGCTTCTGAAATCTTCAAATGGTACATTCTTAAATGATATATTATTAGTTGGTCCTAAGTTACAGAGAGATTTAACAGGTATTCTTTTGAACTTTAGGTTACATCAATTTGTTCTGACCGCAGACATAAAATAAATGTATCGTCAAATTGAAATATGTGAACAACATCGTGCTTTTCAGCGCATTCTGTGGAGATTTTCTAAAAGCGATTCTATTGAAGAATACCAATTGAATACTGTAACCTACGGTGTTTCTTCGTCACCCTTTTAGCAATTCGTGTTCTTTTGCAACTTGCTGAAGATAATTGGAGAAATTATCCTTTAGCTGCTATGGTGCTTATGTCTGACAACTACATAGATGATGTAGTGAATGGATGTTATTATATAGATAGTGCTTTAAACTTACAACAACAACTTATATCTTTGTTATCCAGTGCTGGATTTACGCTCCGTAAGTGGGCTAGTAATCATTGTGAATTATTATCGCCGCTTCCTGTGGAAGATCTTCAACCGGTATGTTTTGATGATTCAGATTCATTATCAGTGAAGGTATTGGGCCTTCAGTGGGATCCTCGAACAGACTGTTTTCAATATAAGGTAGAACCTTCAGCTCAAATTTGTACCAAAGCGAGGTATTTTATCAGATATTGCTAGAGTGTTCGATCCGATTGGTTTATTAACTGCTGTGACTTTTCTTACTAAACATTTGATGCAACAACTTTGGAGTTTAGGTTTAGATTGGGATGATAAACCCCCTTCAGAAGTAGTTGATTGTTGGTTATCTTATAACCTACAATTACCATGTTTAGCCAATCTTACCATTCCTCGACATATTCAAATAGATAATGCACAATCGGTGCGGCTTCATGGGTTTTGTGATGCCTCTGAAGCAGGTTATGCTGCTGCCATATATATTCGTTGTGTTACACTCAAGGAAACATTTCCGTAAAATTAGTATCGCTAAATCTAAGGTTGCTCCTCTTAAGAGAATTTCTTTACCGCGTTTAGAGTTATGTGCAGCCGTGCTTTTATCCAATTTAGTGGAATACGTGTCTTGTGTTTACAAAAACCTGATTACTCCTGATCAGATATATGCTTGGTCAGACTCGACAGTGGTGTTATCATGGATCAAATCGTCTCCTCATCGTTGGAAAACATTTGTCAGTAATCGCATCAGTCATATTCAGGATAAGATTGCCCCTCATCAGTGGCATCATGTCAGTGGAGTGGACAATCCCGCAGATTGTGCTTCGCGTGGACTAATGCCTTCCGATCTTGTAAATCATTCAATGTGGTGGTTCGGTCCAACTTTTCTTTACAACTCGAATGAATATTCTTCATTTGATGCACTGGAAATAGACCCAGTAGTAGAAAGTGAACAAAGAAAATTAAATTTGTTAAATGTTATGCCCTTTGATGAGATAAATGTCTTATTGAAGAGATTTTCATCATTGCGTAAAATACAAGGTGTTGTGGCTTATTGCTTACGCTTTGGTAATAATTTCAGTGAAGTTCATCAAAGAAAAACAGGTTCGCTTGTTATGACCGAGTTACATAAAGCATTACTAGTGATTGTGAAAATAGTACAGCATGAAGTTTTTCTCAATGAAATAGATTGTATTGAGAAAGGGAAAGTGTGTGCAAAATCAATTCAAAAATTGACTCCGTTTATCGATTCTGATAACCTTGTGCGTGTTGGTGCTCGTTTACGACATTCTGAATTATTATATGATGCTAAGCATCCTCTACTACTTCCTCGAGATCATAGACTCAGTGAGTTGATTGTAGAATATACACACCATAAATATCTACATCCAGGTCCTCAAACTTTAGGTTATTTGATTTCTCAACAATTTTGGGTGTTGGGTTTAAAACGTGTTATTAATCGTGTTCTTTCAAAGTGTGTTCAGTGTTTTAAAGTTAAGCCTACTTCATTGTCTCCGTTAATGGGTGACTTACCTGCTCCTCGAATTTCTCAAATAAAACCATTTAGTCATGCTGGACTAGATTTTGCTGGTCCTCTTGCTATGACTTCAAGGCGTGGTAGAGGTGCAAAACATACCAAAGTCTACATTTGCATTTTTGTGTGTATGGCCACAAAGGCTTTACATATTGAACTGGTTTCTGAGCTTTCATCTGATGCTTTTCTTGTTGCCTTGCGGCGCTTTATAGCACGACGAGGTCGTTGTTCCGATTTGTATAGCGACCAGGGTACCAATTTCGTCGGAGCATCAAGGTTGCTCATTGCTTATGCTCAAGAGGTATCGGGATCTTTAGCCATCAACTGGCATTTTAATCCTCCCGCCTCACCCTATTTTGGTGGTATCTGGGAAGGAGGTGTTCGGTCCATCAAGACTCACTTATATAGAGTTATTGGCGATCAAGTGTTGACGACGAAGAACTTTTAACAGTGCTTGTTCAAATTGAGGCTGTTTTAAATTCTCGTCCTTTGTACAGTCCCAGTTGTAATCCAAATGATCTATCGGTCCTTACACCTGGACATTTTCTTACTTTGGAACCGTTGACGTGTCCTCCGGATCCTGGACGTTACAAATCTGAAACTTAATAGACTTTCTCGGTGGCAACTGTTGCAGAGAATGCACCAAGACTTCTGGAAGCGTTGGTCTTCAGAGTATCTCCATTCTTTACAACAGCGTGAGAAATGGATAAAATCCTCTTCCCATGTTAATATTCATGATTTGGTGTTAATCAAAGATTCCAATTCGCCCCCACTACAGTGGAAACTTGGTCGAGTAGTTGCTCTTTTTCCAGGTCGTGACGGGGTAGTTAGGGTTGCTCGTGTGGGCACTCAAAATGGCGAATTAGATCGTCCATTAGTTAAGTTGTGCCCACTACCACTGTGTAATTAGTCATATGTACAATTATAATTATTTATGTGTGTAGAATCAAATTTTGTTCAAGTTACATTTTGTATTCATGTGTTCAAGTATATTGATGTACCTTCATTTATTTATTTTCAATTAATTAAAATAACATTGCTTATTTTGGTGAGCGGTATGTTCGGGATTGATTAATTTCATTACTCAAATTCAAATATTTTTTTGTTTATTTTATAAATTACAATTTATTTCATTCCTATATACCTATATTTTCGTGTTTATAAAATTGGTGTGTTGGGACGTTATCACTCCCACCAACATATTTTGTCAAAACCAAGTGCAGCTTATCACTTGTTATTTCGATTGTACAACGTGGTGGACATAAAAAGGTGTTGTCTTGCAAACTTCAGGAAATGCGGCCGGCAATTTTCAATCTATGTGGTGACTAATTGCAGAAAGTCGCTTGTGCTGAAAGTGAACCATTCCTCAGGTGAGTGTATTTTCGTTTTAACTACACCAATTTCGTAATATTAGGTTAAACATTTTGTACTCACATTTTGTGCGGTTTTCAAACAATTTCTAAAGTTATTCATTAACAGTATGTTTTCGAAGCTTGTTTCATGGTTCGTTATGTAAAACATTAATTATCGTGTAGTGTTCGGAATGAAGGGTGTAATTACACAAGTGCTATTTATGGCCATAATAGTGCGAACTTTGTAAGTGATAATAAACTGGTCGTTTAATGGATATTTCGTCTCGGCTTGCAGAGGAAGCATTACTACATCATAAAAATACAGTCCACAGAATTCGTTGGTTATTAATCGTTGGACCAGCAAACTTCGTCCTTCGATAGTATCTCCAGGTATGTACCTTGATATATTCTAGCTACAACCTCATAGGTACGTACACCAGATGTTATTTTTTGATTTTCCCAGTATAATTGATAATGTAATAAAATGTAAACTCCTATATATTATATTTTATTAGAATTTAATTTCCGAAACGCAGCATAAAACTCGCACTCTCGCTAATTATTATGAAATCTGCATGTGGGTGAGGTGTGGCTAATCGAGTAGACACTAGAAAATAATATACTAGTGCAACGTTTTAGTTTCAAGTTTTTTATTTTGAGTGATTTTTATTTCTGTTTGTTTAACACACGCAAGTTATGCTAACTTGCATTTGTATTTTATCAAATAACGTCATGATATTAACCAGATTCGACGGAAAAAACATCAAGTTTAGTATTGATTACAGCTTATATACTTACATAAACAAAAGGACAGCACAGATGGCTATAATATTATAATTTATAACTGAAACAGAGTGTATAAACAAAATATTCTAAACCGTAATCAATACGTTACATTTTCTCGTGCGGTGTAATAAAATTAGAACTTGAAAAGCATAATTATGTTTATTACTGTTAATTACATATTTACCTTTAAAATTACATACCTGCAATTTATATTAATTTTTTAGTTTTAAAGGTGTTGTGAGTTATGCAATAAAAATGCAAAATGCGAATATTCGCGAAAATAGGTGCCGAATATTCGAAAATATTTCCAATATTTCTGAATATTTCGAGGTGAATTTGCCCTACTTCCAACACTAACCAGCAATGGCAAATATGACACATGTGTCATGCTTGGCTCGTGGTGTAATTCTGAATGACACTCCACAGTGTAGAATTATAGAGTGATTTTAAATCTAAGAAATGTTACATGCCAAAAATTGGCATTGCACACTTTTTAATTTGTGAATGAATTCGCGCCAATATTTTTAAAAATAGACTTGTGCATTTCCGTCACTTCGGACAGTTGCATCGGCGTAAGAAAATGCGCAGGCATAGAGTGATGAAGGGCACGGTTTGCGACACGACCGGACATCGAAGATTAGCCAATGAGACGTCGAACAGTGACGTTTTACCTGTGTCGTTCCCTTTGTCTTTTCTCTTTCAGAATGTAGGTTTCCTCTTTACCTTGACTTATCGTTGCCTTCACCTTGTTCTTTCGTCCTGCCTACGAACAAAGAAGAGGGAAGACAAATTAATCTGGCTTCAACGACGGCGTAACCCAACCCACGCCCGAACCATACCAACGAGATACACGGAAGTTAACATGGCTCCTGCGTAAGGATGACCGTAGAATCGTGAAGCATTCCACATTTTTAAGTGAGTACATTTTATCTTTTTTAAGGTGCATCTTGTATCACTGTAAACATATTTGGCACATGATACAATTTGGCAAATTATGGCTCTGAACACGCGTGCACGGGATTATAGCAGTGACCGACACTATAACAGAAATTGTATAATTATTTATCTGAGGGTTGGAATTAATAATGTTATACTTTTTATTAGATGACAAATTCATGGGTGTTTGCAATTTGTGCTTTGCATCAATGAGAATTCTCGGCAAAATTCCGGTATCGTCCACATGCACAAAAAATATAATTTTTATCCAGTTAGAAACTAGTGTGTACTGATTCGGGTCGATGCCCTGTCTCTGTCTTTGCTGTCCTGTCTGTTGTCACAGAGCATATTTTCTCATTTCATTCGGTTTGCAGGCCTACTTACGAGTGGGATTCTAGTTGAAACTTGTTATTGATTTTATGCAAGTAATGAGCCTGATAATTTTACATTTTTAGTTTTATCTAGGTTAACTTGACTTGTTTAATAATTGTGACAATTCACTTCACACAGGGGGGCATTAATTTTGTCATTAATTTAAAGGGGTCTAAAACGGATAGTTAAGCTACAAACGGGCACACGAAAAGTATAGAAACTTCCACTGCAATGTTATAAGGGCCATGATTTAAATACACAATAAAATCATTCTTTACGAGTCGATCAATAAAGGTGTGACATCCTGCAAACATAATTTAGTGAAATACTGCGTATATGAGCTGTAAAACGCAATAACCCAATACACTTTTGTTGTTACTAAAGTCAGTTTAAATTTTGTTTTAAATTTATGGAACTACTGTTGACAATAACAACAAAAAATAAAATTTCATGATATGGATTTGGTTGACTGTATTAAGTTTCTGACCCAATGGGCTGGAGATCGTTGCTATTCAGCTATTATACAGCATATAAAAATCCACTTGAAATGAATTGTACTTTTTCATGGAAGTAGCTTGTTTTGACCTCGTGAAGTTGGCACGACATTCTTTAAAATTTAAAAAAACAATGATAGTTATTGTAGCACTTTCCATAGTTCTAGAGTTCCTCATAGAAAATAAAAAGAGTTCAGCATTTTTAATAGCAAAAATAGCAAATGAAAAATTGTCGTGCTAACTTCGCGAATCTAGCATGACACTTCCTCCTCTAATCTATAAGAAACCGATAAATATCACAACTTTGAGCAAGAGTTTCCGTTAGTTCTAATCGAGTTCCATCTTTTTATGTATTTAAAATAAAAAATTGCAATAATTAGGTTTTTTGCATAAACAACGTATATTGTACCCAGCACGGCACTCAACGAAAAAGTGTAGAGCTGATCATTTCTAGAGCATTTTTTGATATATATCGACAGTTCTACATGAGTTCTAACAACTACGATAATTTTTAGCCTCAGTTCCAGTGGCTAACCATTTTTAAATAATTTTTTAATTTTTGGTCTAGCACAACACTCGGAAAAAAGTGTCGTGCTGATCATTTCTAGCGCATTTTTCGATATCTATCGACAGTTCTACATGAGTTGTAACAACTACGATCACTTTTAGCTTGAGTTCCAGTGGCTAACCATTTTTAAATAATTTTTTAATTTTCGGTCTAGTACGACTCTCGCAAGAAAAGTGTCCTGCTGATCATTTCTAGCACATTTTTCGATATTTATCGACAGTTCTACATGAGTTCTAACAACTACGATCACTTTTAGCTCCAGTTTTAATGGCTAACCATTTAAAAATAATTTTTTAATATTCGGTCTAGCACAACACTCGAAAAAAAGTGTCATGCTGATTATTTCTAGCACATTTTGTGATATATATCGACAGTTCTACATGAGTTCTAACAACTACAATCACTTTCTGCCTGAGTTCCAGTGGCTAAACATTTTTAAGTAATTTTTGAATTTTTGGTCTAGCACGACACTCAAAAGAACGTGTCGTGCTGATCATTTCTAACGAATTTTTCGAAATATATCGACAGTTCTACATGAGTTACAACAACTTCGACCACTTTTAGCCTGAGTTCCAGTGGCTAACTATTGTTAAATAATTTTTTAATTTTCGGTCTTGCACGACAATCGGAAAAAAGCGTCGTGCTGATTATTTCTAACGCATTTTTCGATATCTATCGACAGCTCTACATGAGTTCTAACAACTACGATCACTTTTAACCTGAATTCCAGTGGCTAACCATTTATAAATAATTTTTTAATTTTCAGCCTAGCACGACACCCGGAAAAAAGTGTTAGCTACTGAAACTCAGGCTAAAAGTGCTCGTAGTTGTTAGAACTCATGTAGAACTGGCGATAGATATCGAAAAATATACTAGGAATCATCAGCACGACACTTTTTTCCGAGTGTCGTGCTATACCGAAAATAAAAAAATTATTTAAAAATGGTTAGTCACGAGAACTCAGGCTAAAAGTGATTGTAGTTGTTAGAACTTATGTAGAACTGTTGGTATATGTCAAAAAATGCGCTAGAAATGATCAGCACGACACTTTTCTTGCGAGTATCGTGCTAGAGCGAAAATTAAAAAATTATTTAAAAATGGTTAGCCACGAGAACTCAGGCTAAAAGTGATTGTAGTTGTTAGAACTTATGTAGAACTGTTGATATATATCAAAAAATGCGCTAGAAATGATCAGCACGACACTTTTCTTGCGAGTATCGTGCTAGAGCGAAAATTAAAAAATTATTTAAAAATGGTTAGCCACGGGAACTCAAGCTAAAAGTGATTGTAGTTGTTAGAACTCATGTAGAACTGTCGATAAATATCGAAAAATGCACTAGAAATGATCAGCACGACACTTTTTTCTGAGTGTTGTGCTAGACCGGAAATAAAAAAATTATTTAAAAATGGTTAGCCACGAGAACTCAGGCTAAAAGTGATTGTAGTTGTTAGAACTCGTGTAGAACTGTTGATATATATATATTCTTATGCTCCACCCCGCCTTTTTATTTATTAATTTTAATTTTATATATGATATGAAAATATTTACTTTATGTTTCGTGCTTTATCTACGTTTGGTCGGTTTTTAAAACAAAACTGTATTAATATGCCTCGACTATTTGAAACCTCGTCCTCTCAGGGTATCCACCTACTTACCGTGGGTTCAGTGGTAAGTAGATGTGCAATACACCAACCAAACAGCACTACCTTTATTTTTGTACCTGTAATCTTTTATACTCGTATATGCCAAAATTTTATATAACAGATCCACGTAGCCTTGTGCCAAATTAATTAATATTACCAATTTATGACTTTGACGTTCAAAACACACAGTACTCACCTGTTCTACACTTGCCGGGTCTCTATGAAAACTGGCTCAAAATCTCACTCGCCGTATGCGTCTTTACAATGCGTGGCACTATCACTACGAAAAATCTGCTGTCCAGACTCCAGGTTTCTTTATATTAATTTTGATATCCCCAAATCTAAAATAAATATGACCAAATTTAGAATTTTGACTACCTTTTAATTTTACTTCCCCTGCGCTAATTTTCCTGATGTTGAATCTTCTTTACTTGTACTAATCCTCCTGCTACTCCAATGCTTTCTTTCTTCTTAATCCGCTCGTTCCAAATCAATGCTTTATTTTTCCTTTATCTTCTCTTTCCAAATCACTGCTATCTTCTAATTACCATTCAATACCATTCTATACATAATACCATATCCAAATCAATTCCAATAATATCTCCGTCAGTCTCATAAATCCTATTCAATACCTTTCTGCCTTTATACCACTCGTTCCAATATCCAACTATTTATTCCGCCTGTATCAATCTCGCTCTATTACACTCTTATCACTTTTCTATTCGTCGTTACTATTTATTCTTTATTAATCTCGCTTATCTGTACTCTTCTTTATATAAATTAAACTCTTAAACTTTCAAATTCATTTATTGTTACTTTATAATATTCAAAATTTAGCGCAGTTTACAAAAATACGTCTTACTACCAAAATATTTATAAATCGACTCCTTATTTACTTTTTCCTAGGTGATTATTATAACTAAATATGCCTACTCTTCTATACATTTTATACAAATTCCATCCAATAAAATCTTCCCAACAAGTTCGTGTCACTAATACCTTATAATCGTTCTTTTACACTTTCTTATTTTATATCTAACTGTTCAATCATTGGTCCCTAATACTGCATTGCCCTTCAATCATATTTGACAATACTTTTCACTTATAATTTTGATATTACATGTTTGTCCAAAGGTTGATTCTACTAAAATAAGTGCCGAAATGTTTCACATATAAACCTGGGTCTGCGTGGTGAATAGTGTAATTTCTACAGACGCATCCGGTTTCTCGATTAGCAAATGTACATGCTATGGCTTATTAATATACAACTCAGTGTAAATCCTTGAATACTGTGCTTTCTCACGTCATCAAGTCATTGTTTTACGTCTTGGCACTTATACTTTGACTAATATTTCAAATACTTTAACGTTTGTAAAGTACTAACACTTCAATATATATATATATATATATATATATATATATATATATATCAAAAAATGCGCTAAAAACGATCAGCACAACACTTTTCTTGCGAGTGTCGTGCTAGACCGAAAATTAAAAAAATTATTTAAAAATGGTTAGCCACTGGAACGCAAGCCAAACGTGATCGTAGTTGTTAGAACTCATGTAGAACTGTGGATAAATATCGAAAAATTTGCTAGAAATGATCAGCAAGACACGTTTTTCCGAGTGTCGCGCTAGACTAAAAATTAAAAAATTATTTAAAAATGTTTAGCCACTGGAACTCAGGCAGAAAGTGATCGTAGTTGTTAGAACTTATGTAGAACTGTTGATAAATATCGAAAAATGCGCTAGAAATGACTTTTTCAGAGTGTCGTGCTAGACCGAAATTTAAAAAATTATTTAAAAATGGTTAGCCACTGGAACAGGCTAAAAGTGATTGTAGTTGTTAGAACTCTTGTAGAACTGTGGATAAATATCGAAAAATTTGCTAGAAATGATCAGCAAGACACGTTTTTCCGAGTGTCGCGCTAGACTAAAAATTAAAAAATTATTTAAAAATGTTTAGCCACTGGAACTCGGGCAGAAAGTGATCGTAGTTGTTAGAACTTATGTAGAACTGTTGATAAATATCGAAAAATGCGCTAGAAATGACTTTTTTCAGAGTGTCGTGCTAGACCGAAATTTAAAAAATTATTTAAAAATGGTTAGCCACTGGAACAGGCTAAAAGTGATTGTAGTTGTTAGAACTCTTGTAGAACTGTTGATATATGTCGAAAAATGCTCTAGAAATGAAGAACACGACACTTTTTCGCCGAATGTCGTGCTGCTACAATATACGTTGTTTATGCAAATAACCTAATTATTGCAATTTTTTATTTTAATTACATAGAGATATGGAACTCGATTAGAACTAAGGGGAACTCTTGTTAAAAGTTGTGATATTTATTTGTTTCTTATAGGTTAGAGGAGTAAGTGCCGTGCTAGATTCGCGAAGTTAGCACGTCAATTTTTCATTTGCAATTTTTTGGTATTAAAGATGCGGAACGTTTTTTTTTTTATCAGGAACTCTAGAAGTATGAAAAGTGCTACTAGAACTATAATTGTTTTTAAAATTTAAAGAATGTCGTGCCAACTTCACAGGGGTCTTGTTTTCCACGTGTTTCTCATGTTTACTTTTATTATTGGTGTTGGTCAGGATGTAGTTTCATTACTTACTTTGGTAATACACATGTAATATCGTGGTTTAATTGTATTAAACTAGGTTGTAGGGAATTATAGTACGTTTAACGAACAGATTCAGTAATTAAAATAATATGATGGGTTTTAGTTGTGCAGTACTAACTGAGCACAAGCTTAATTTATAACAAACAGAATTATACATTGCGGTAACTACAAGTTTGAGAAAGTAATTGACATGTGTAGGTTAGCAATACAAAACTATTGGGTAGTTGTGTAAACCCGGCCAACCAATACAAAATTTCTGTTTAAATTTGGAGCGCTTACTGAATCTGTTCGTTAAACACACAATTGAGATATTTTGTTGCGTATATAGCTTAGTGAATTGTCTGATAGCGGTAATCATTTTGAACACTTATTGTCAAATCAATTCATGTGTGTGGTGTGATTTAGATAATACTAGTATAGGTGAGGTTATAACATTCAACCCTTTCAGTAAATTCCCAGACAAATGTAATAAAGTTATTACGAACACTTACATTTGAAAATTACTTGATGTTGATGGTCTCAGGGCGATCCATTCTGGTTTGTCCTGTTGAGTTGTTGGAGTCGCCTGAGCCGGCATCTGCAGGTAGAGTCACTGACGAGATGATAGGATAGGTAAAAAAGGTGGGAATGAATGCACTCATTTCAGCATTGTCTGGTAACGGTGTCTATCGGTAAGGTAGATGTAACAGTACGATAAAATCTGCCGAACTAATCAGTGGTCCTCGCCTTAAATGTCTTCTGCCACCTGCATTTGTATGTAGATGAAGTTCGTCTCACACCAGAACCCTACGTCAATACTTACGATTGCAAAGATAAGCAACCGACGCCGAGATTCGTGTGAACGTTACTAATGCCGGGGTTTCACAACGTCGATGGAATTGCACTAATTAAAGGAATTTTTACAAATATTAAAATAAAGTTTCTACCTTCTAAATTAATAAATCTAATTCCTGAAAGCTTTAAAATAAAACGCAACAAGGTATTTCTTATAAACATGAAGCAAAACAGCAGTTCTATAACTTTTACTTAAGTTGACCTAGGTCGAGCATTTAAAAATTAGTCCAAGAGTAAAATGTTGTATAAGTTTTTTGTTTAACCAATGAATTTCTATCATCTACTCAATTTAATGACATAAAACAAATGGTACCCTGTATTTAACCGTTGTTCGTGTTACATTTTATTTTAGAATCATTAAAATTTACTTTCAATTTGGTTTAACAGGTTGGCTGTCGATCACTTCGATCAGAGTGCATCGGCTTCTGTCACTAACGCTGCCCACTCTGATCAGAGTGAAGGTTACACAATAGCTTATTGCTTTAGTGTTTCATTGACGTTGTCAATGGATTGTGTTGCTGTTCACGGTGTAATTGAAAAGTGTTTATTTTAACATGTGCTTTAGTTGGTTTCACGGTTTCATTTTCGTGTGTTTGTAATCTGAGGTTGAAATGGACGATAAAGCAGGGCCTTCTGGTGTTAATAAAAGACGTTCTATTGACAAAAAAGACTATAATTTGTAAAATTATTTTGTAATGTTAACGAATAAACAGATCAATTAATTAAAATTCAGTAACTTGCATAAAGTATAGACAAAAATTCCACAATAAATTACTTCATATAATAAAAGACTAGCTTTACAGATAGCTTCAGGCTACTAAACTATTAGAAATTCCAGCGGCATGTAATCATTTAAAGCTCTACCCTGGTAAATCAAATACAAAAAACATCTTAAAGTTTAGGTCGGTTACAGATTGACGAATCTGATAAAAATAAAATGGAATAGTACCTTTTAGCGTAAATAAAGGAAAGCAATTTTCTGTTTGAAAAACTTAATCTTCTTAATACTTTCGTTGATTGACAGCGGGTTATAGAAAACGAAACATTATAAATAGCGAAAACTATTTCCAATTTGATTTGTTCAAAGATTACAAGCAATTTTAAGTAGTCTGGAGACATCCATTGTATTTAAAATCCATTTCGGCTCAAGTAGGTTAGCCGGTCTTTGTTAATGGCAGACTACTGTCGCCATAGGTATGGTCCACATTTCAATTATTAAGAAATTCGTAGAAGGTACAATATAATTTAAACCTTTGGGAAAATAATTGCTTCCGTGACTCTCATCTAAAAAGGGGTTGGATTTGGTTTCTGAAATCTTGTTTTGTGGAAGGATCTGTTCAGTCATTGGATAACAGAAAATGACGTACATAATGATTAGGGTAGGAATTAATCTATATAATTTAAGGCTTTAGCCAAAGGAGAGAGTTATTCCAATGGGGCTGTCCGTGGTCAAGAAGTTTATTATTTATTTATTTATTTATTTATTTATTTATTTATAGTGATACAAGGTAACTATTAAAAAGCTTGTAGGCGTGTGACGCACAAGTTAAGTGATTTTGTCAATAAGATTCTGCCGGGTTCGTGTGCAATTCAAATATTTAAAAAATTACAAACAAGAGCAACAAGCGAGATTATTTCCCCCAATTTAAGAGCTGTTCTACGTTGGAAGACAAACCCTCAAACAATGGACAATTTTTAGTAAGTTTTTTTATAGTTAGGTAGCATGACCAATTTTTAGTTAGTTTATTTGTTAGGACGTTTTGACCATAAACTGTAGGATTAATTTAGTGTAAAATTTATAATATAAGTTTTCGTTCATATACAAGTGTTTGGGAACTACTTATGTACTCAGAATTTTCATAAATTCCATAGTCACCTATTCACTTAAATTTCTAAATTAAAATCAATGAATGTAAGAGGTTCACGTTTATTGCTCTGTGAATTAAATAGTTTTGTTTGCCGTTGATTAAGTCAATAGTTTTTAATTTTTTATCATGGAAGTTGCATAAGTAGGAAAAAAGTGAGGAATTGATTAAAAGGAACAATTGTCCTCCTTGGGATGACAAGTCTCTCAAGGTCTTGTACGAACATTTGGACATTCTCGACTTGTCTGGCGCCCTTGGCAATTGTCATTAAGCTGCAATTTTTTATGAAAAGTAAGTGCCAAATCTTTTTGTAGTATATTATAAATTAATTTAACCCTTTTTGCAAAATTTTAACCCTCTATATGATCCACAACGTTCCGCTAGCTAGTGCCGGTGACCCCCCTTTAATTTTTGTTTTACATTTTATAATCTTACTGGAAAATACATACGTAGTAGCTTTTCCGCCTGTAACAAATTATAGAAAAAAAAGCATTCACTGGTTGTGAATTATTACAAATTTGGGAGAAGAACAGCAGTAGTGATGAATGTTTTCCTGACTCTGACGATGATTGATCACGTTCAAGTTTCTACATCGAAAATGTGAGTCCGAATATTTTTGATGCTAATGTGATTACAAATAAACATCAAGCCATACCAAGCTCTGATAAAAAATGGAGTAACATAGGTTTGGAAAACTCAAGAATTATTGGTGCTAATTCCAGGAAACGGCATACCAATCGATTTTTTTCAAATGATTGTTGATGACGATTTTCTACAAACTGTTGTAGAACAAACAAATGCTTATGCAGTTGAAATTTTCTTACGTCCAGAAACATCTGCTAAATCTTGTATCACTACTCAGAAAGATGTAACTTTGGATGAATTAAGAATTTTTTTAGGTCTGTTGCTCCATACTGGAACAAACAATTGAGTCGTCTAAACGATTACTGGAAAACGGACGCTCTGTTTGACATACCTGTTTTTAGAAAATATTGCCGTGATATCCCCTTTATATTAGGCCCCACGATTGGGCATGTCATAAAATGCTGTTATTTTTATTAGGATCAACGAGCCCCTACGATGGGCGTCATAAATTTTGTGTTATTCACCCCTAATAATCAAGCACCTATGATGTGGAATGTTAACTTATGATTTTTGCCCCAACTAGCTGATTAAATAAAGCAATTCTACAATACACAATATAATGATTAAATATTTACAACTTTGAAATTTTCTCTTTTTCAGAATATTTACAGATACCAGAATAACAAAACATATAAACAGGGGCTGTCCACAAGGCTCGGTCCTTGGCCCACTTCTCTGGAACATCGTAATTGAGGAACTTCTGGGAAGCTGGATACCATCGGGGAGGTTTCGACAACGATAGCATACGCCGACGATATCTTACTGTTGGTCGAAGGTAACTCCAGAAGCGAACTCGAAAACAAATCAAACAATGCCCTGAATGAAGTCCAGAACTCGTGCAGAGCAAACAAGATGAGTATTGCACCCAACAAAACCAAATATATGCTTATAAAAGGAGCACTAAAGCGTGATCCCATAATTAAACTAGAAGGAGTCAACATCAGGAGATCCCCTTCATACAAATACTTAGGTATAACCCTAGACGAAAAATTAAATTTCACTGAGCATGTAACAACCGTGTGCAATAATGCTACAAAGGCCATGCAAAACATCGCAACACTGGCGCAACGGCATTACAAAATCCCCCTTGCCTGTGTGAGGCTATACCTCAACAGCGTGCTCGCGGCAATGGTTTCATATGCTGCGAATGCCTGGGGCCACCGCCTAAACATAATCAAGGTAAAACAAAAACTATTGTCAACCCAAAGAAGCATAATCCTAAGAATGACAGGGGAATATAGAACAACGTCACATGACGCTCTCCATGTGCTAATCGGAACAATGCCACTCGACCTAATAACCAAGCAAAGAGCAGCAATATATCATTTAACAAACAACGACCAAAATAAATTAAAACAACTTTTAAAAACCGAAAATCCCTCAACCACCAAAAAAGGGATAAAAGAAAGCATAATCGCGGTATGGCAAGCTAGATGGGACGGCAGCGATACTGGTAGAAGGGTGTACGCTGTCATTCCTAATATAACACAAAGACTAACAAACAAACATCTCATACCTAGCAGAGGACTGATCCACTTCCTCACTGGCCACGGCCCGTATCCGACCTATCGGGACCGTATGCACTTACACAGAACGACACCTGTACATGTGGAGAGGTTGGTACGCCCGAGCACGTTGTGTTTGAGTGTGTAGACCTCCTCCAGGAACTACACGGATACAGAACAAAACTACAAGACATCCCTATCAACGAAATGATATGGAACGAATAAATTTTCCCATACCTAAACGCACTGACTCAAAAGACTACGCAAGTATTACACAACTGCTACCGAAGGAGGTACTCAAACCCGATCAAAACCTACCGACCAATTATGTCTCTAGCAATAAGGACTAACATTAGTATTAAGTTAGGCTAAGCTTTAGGATAAGTAGTAGAATAGGAACTTTTTACGCTAACACCACTGTATGAAATCAAAAACTAACAGTAATTGAAGCAACAAAATATCAAATTGAAGTATTTATTTCCGCCCGACTGTAACCTGTATCATTCCAACATGCATAAAAGAAATTAACCTTTTGGAAACCGAACACACACAACCACACAAACACAAGCGTAAACACAAACACACACACACACACAACATACGCAAAACAAATGTGCCCTTCAAATCAAGCACAGGTTACAGTGGAGGGAAAACAGGTCTGACTAAAATGTCGGATGACAGACGACTAGAATGTTAGATTTAAATAAAAAAAAAAGATACCAGATTTATGATATTTGAAGCCAGCAAAACTTATCTTTTTGCTTATATTTAGGGACCTTTCAACGTTCCAAGATGACTATTACCTTTGTCATAAATTGATCCATGAACATACTATGTTTTGTTGACTCTTACAGATACGAAATGATAAATATTGAATTAAAACAGTTTTTAATAATAAATTATATCAAGATCACTAATCTGGAATGGTTCTGTAGTTTCTTCCTAGCTTGTAATCTGCATCCCCAAGAGTTTTCGGGCCAAGTCTGAATATGTCCAAATTGAGAGTCGAATTTGGAAGTCGGCATCAAAACCAAAATACAATCCAAATTCCAAAAATCGGTATGAGAACAACTTCGATGTAGATATTAAAATCCCATGTAGGTATTTAGACCATTTCAATAATTTAAAATCCTGTTATGTTGGCTCGTAGCCGTGCGTAACAAAAAGAAAAGCAAAGAGAAAAAAAGAAAGTGACCGGGCTCAATCGGAGAGTAGGGGGGGTTGTAGAAAGCAGACCAACCTATAAGGGACGTGGCTGTCAGGAATTAGTAACAGTACCTGCAATAGAAAAATTAGAATAGTAAACCTGAAAAGAAAACAAATTGGTCCTGCAAACCTGAAACAAAGAAAAAGCATAGCATACGGATCAAGTATAAATTGTTCAGTACCTTGTAGAATAAAAAGAAACTGTTTGAATAATCTATATAATTTAACAACGTTAAAAGCAATTTAACAAATCTTTAGTACAAAGTGAGGTAATATTGGGGAGTAGCAGAAACCTCTCCTCACACACCAATTAAACAGACAAAATGTTGACAAAAGATAAATAGATAAAACACAATTGGTATGAGTAATTCAGTAGCATTGATTGTTTTTTTTCTTTCCCTTTTTTTTCCCCAATAGCAGGCAAGTCCATTGTAAACGGTATCAGAACGACGAAGAATATTGCAAAACAAACGGATAGATATTTAAAGCAATAACAAGTAAGAAATAGTTCAACTTACAGAAAGTCCTTCAGGAACGCGTCCTTGCATTTGAAGTGTGGGATTCACGAGGTCCTGCACTAGCGAAGCACTACACCCTTGACTGTGAGGGTGTTGATGGAATTTCCTACACTCCACACTAATCACTAATCACTGGTGTTAGCAGCAGACATTATCATGCTGATGGAACTATGTAGCCTTGGTAAATTTCTTGTTAATTCTATTTCCTGAGACAATAATTCCGAAATATTTTGTAACACAACTTGTAAAGAAAAATAGTAATAAGAATTTAGAACCACGTGCTTTCAAGGCACGATGTAATGCATGTCATCTGATAAGTTCTTGCAGTATACTAACAGTAATGTGAGGTGTTTTATTTGCTACATATGGTAACAAAGAAAAATCTAATGCTTTTGAATAACGAAACTCACGCAAGCCATGATCCATTTCAGATTCTTTGTTGTTCGAAAATTCAGAAAACTACAGTATCACAGCAACAAAAAACAATTAGTAAAGCTACGCGTACCACTAAGTAAAACCGTCAGTCAATGACCTTAAAACCCGTGCGGTCGAGTAAACACATTCTACAGTTAAAATACACCTTTTCAAAGCAAAAGCAAACAGTAAACAGTCTTCTCAAAGTAAACAATCTATAGGCACGAGGAACAAAAACTACAACTCTTCCTTCACAAGAAAAACAATTAAAATCGTGACGTGCTGGTAGTTAATAAATATAAAATCACTCTCTTCGAAGCAACAACGGAAAGCAAACAGTATTTTAACGTAATTCCATCGGAACCAAACACAAACTTAGAACTCCTCTAGTTAATATAAAATCGTTGTTACCATAAACTCTTATCGACCATTATCTAAACTTGTATAATCCACATAAGGAACATCCAATAAATGAAATCAGCCATCCTATCTACTAATTAATTACGAGCTCTTATCATTTTCGAGAAGTTGGAATTTATTTATTAATAAGAATCAAACTTCAATTTATCTATCTTTTTAAAATTAATACACGCGAGTTAAATTGCATACAATATGAAAACTATTTGGACGTATTTACTTGATACAAACAGCGATTCAAAGGAAACGATGCAATCCACTCATTACAATACGACACCTTCGCCTAAGGAGTTAATAAATATAAAAGATAGAAATAGGAATTGCAGAAAGGTATTTACTAATTTGAGAAAAAGCGTAAAAAGGTTAAACTATTAAAAATGCACGTTACAATCCCATTTAAATATCAGTGTTAAAAGCCAGTATTAAAATACCAGTAATAAAATAATTCGGTTTAAAATACCATTTTTAAATCCAATTTAAATATCAGTAATAGAAGCCCTGTTTTATTAATGTTAGAAATGGATTTTTAATTGAGTCGTTATTACTTACATCTATAATTGATCGGCTTATACGTTGCACAATTCGTACACTCTTCAAAATGATTTTACTTTAATTTTCGTTTCACTGGTTACGTAAAATAATTAGCACTTCAGAACATAGTCGTAGCCCAGTTTGAATCTATACTAACTCATCGTTTCATTCTTATCATATTTAAAGCCGTACCTCTACCTGCTCTTCATTGGTTCATTCACATGTTGGGACGGCACCTTTGCCTTTATCTTTGTGTACTTCGGGATTTTCACCAATTATTTAGTTCAAATATTTGGATGGATGCCTGACTCGTCACGTAATACTCTCACATATCATGGTATTATTTGAGAAATTCCAACAATTTCCTTTTATTAAGTCACATTCAATGTTTGTTATTTATTATAATCTAAACCGAAATAATCTGGTGTTTGTTTATTTGTATACATGATTGGATTTTTGAACAAATGTGAACTATTCCTGTCACGTACGATTTTCTAATAATGCATAATTTAGATTGCGTGTGCGATGATGTTTTTAACGCAATTGTTAAATATTTGTAATGCCAATTCATATAGGTTTCTTGTTGATTTAATTTGGATGCATTTTGTTGCATTTCCAAATCTTATCTTAACTTGTAAACTACTCTTGGATATTTCTATGTTCTTATGCAATTAATCCCTTGTATTTTTATATACAGTGTGCTCTCAGTTAACAATATGTATAGTGACCTATTTACTCTTATAATATCTGGAATTATGTGTTTTTGTTAACTGGAAGTTGCTTTTATTTATTCCACGACCCCTATGACTTAACCTACCCCTAAACTACCCTATAATTATAGCAATATATATCACAAAATAGATTTCTTATTTTAAGATGCTTGCATTTTACCACTCCAGAAACTTCTCTGACTGAACGTCTAGGAAAGATTAGATCTGTGGTAGATTTTTTAATAAAAAAAAACCAATGACATTTATTACCGCGAAAAAGAGCTATCTTTGGACGAATCTATGGTATCTTGGCGTGGTCGACTGCAGTTCAAGCAATATATCAAAAACAAGTGCCATAAATGTGGCATCAAGTTATATTTGCTCACAGAGCCAAATGGATTGATTCTAAAATTTCGAATTTTTTAAGTTCTTCAGATTTTTATAACGGAAACGGACATACAGGAAAGGTAGTAATGCAGTTACTTGAAGAGAAATTAGGCAATGGGGACGTTCCATGTATCTTGATAATTATTACAATAGTGTTGTGTTGGCCACTAAATTGCTACAGGAAAATGCATATTGTACTGGAACACTAAGAGTTGACAGAAAGTCCAATCCAAAAGAAGTAATGACTGTAAATCTAAAACGAGGAGAGAATAAATCTAATTTTTGTGATGGAGTATATGTTGGCAAATGGCGTGACAAACGTAATGTTCATTACATTAGTACCGAGTATGGAAGCAAAATGGGTGTTTTTAGAAACAAAATAGCACAAGAATCGAAAAGCCTTCAACTATTATTGGTTATAATGCATTTATGTCTGGAATAGAGAGACAAGATCAGTTGATGCCGTACTATCCTTGTGATCGCAAAACTATTCAATGGTACAAGAAGTCGTTTATACATGTGCTCCAAATGAGCTTGATAAATGCATATCATTTATACAACAAGTATTCCCAGTCTGATCATGTACGCCTATATGATTTTTGATTAGATATAATTAGGAGTTTGATAGCCAAACGATCTATTACCAATTTACCAAGAGATTCTACTCCTCGCACGCAAGTTGCCCACAATATTAGCAATTAAATAGAAAAAAGGTTAAAAAATAAAAGGAACTACAGAATCCCAAAAAGTTAGTAGAAAGGAATGCAAAGCATGTAGACAGAAGAAAATAAGGAAGCAAACAGTATATGAATGCAAATTTTGTCCTGGACAATGTAACACTTCACCCTCCTTCCCTGACCTATCTAGCAGTCAAAGAAACAAGGACCGAGTTACCTAATACATATATAATCAAATGCCAACTCTATATCACTTTTTATGGTTCAAAATTGCAATATAAGGGTGCACTTACCTATTCCAATAGTCTTTACTCTACTTTCTTCAAACGCCTCGGCTACTCTACAGCGGAGAGTACATGGACATGTCCCAGGGTGGATAGGCTTAGAATTCTGAAACCGATACTGGTGAGTTAACTTACCCAAAAGCTTACAAAGTATCTGTACCTAAATGTATTTCAACAAACCCCTTTTAATTGTAATATGTATATATAGCTCAACATTTGTATCAAGTAATGAATTTAATAATCTTTAATATGGTGATCTAACTATTTACATTTACTATATTGACATACGTGAATGCAATAAGAAAAATATCTCTTACTTAACTAAAGTTCCCTTTAAGCTAGGTTGTTAAATATTGTACTAAGCCCTACAAATTCTACAGTTAAAACAAATTGGCTTCCAACTTAAACATAGCCAATAACTCTTGATATTCTATACAAAATTCATAATAATAAGCGGTAACGTTAATAAAGTCCAAGAATTCCCACCTTAATCTAGCAACTTAACATATTCATGTAAAGCATATGTATTATAGAAAAGTTCATACTTACAACACCACGTGTATGCATGCATACACACGTCCGTTCTCTCGAATCATGTATGCAAAGATTCACTCAATACCTGTGTCGGGTATACAATACCCACTGTCTACTATGCCTCTGAGGTAACTTATTTTCACCAGGGTTGATAATGCTTAACACGGGGGTTGATACATTTTGTGCTTGAAACTCTTGATATCTCCCTACTGCTGTAAATTGGTTTGGAATCGAACTTCCAAAACCCAAACTTCCACAATCAATCAATAATGAACCATATAGGTGTGGTTAAGTGTCATTTTCTTTGTCGCTAATAAACCTGCACTTTCTACCATTAACTGCTTTACAGCTGACCCATTTCGTTGTCGAATTACACTTAAATTTATTACTATTTAATTCTCTTTTAAGAGCCAAACTTATCTGTGTCCTTTATTCACTACTTACATTCACTACTCTTTCCGTAATAAACATACGAAGTAATTACCTCTGTTCTCTAACCATCGATTTAATTTACACGACCATATAACCAATACTGCTAAACGACATTGCACTCGGCCCCACACTAGCTGTGGGCTAGTTAGTTTTTATCTCGTACTTTCTTTCATAGCTTTTGGCTTTGTGTGTCTTGTGTCGTGTGTCGTCTGTTTCTCCACTCCCCATATTTATGTATCTTTGATCACGTGATTGTTCTAGCCATCTAGCCAATTAAAAATCTTACATATTTCACAATTGTATATCATCCCTACATGTGCTTTTAGGTTAATGGTTTAAATCCATTTTTATTATTGCCATTGCTAATTGAAATTAACCTATAATTAAATTTAAGTTATTCTGCAATATTCTAAAGTATTTCCTGTTAATATTTTTATAGATATCACGAAAAATTACATTTTATTACGTACTTCCGGTTTTGACTTTTCTAGAACAAATTAGCATTTTCTTTGGTGCCTTAATTTAAAATCCTTTAAATTTCATGGGATGTCAGATATCAGTTGATAGGTTATGTTCATTTAAAGTGTCAATTGTTACCCCAAAATCAAACTAGGATGGGATAACTATCTTAATTCTGGTCAGTGATAGGTCACATTTTAGATAGAATTGTTTGTGATTGGCCGAAAATATTATTTGAAATTTGGATTAATTTAAAAATGTTCTTGGGTGTTACAACAACCCGGTTTTTTCCTACAGTGTTTTGAAGCATATTATAAAAAATGTTAAATAGTTGACAAATTAATATTTTTTAGTTTTAAAATGAGTCTTATTATTGTTTTAATACAAATTATATATGTTTCCATCATTTCCATCATTCTTTTGCAAAAGCACAAAAATATCTTTAAAAAACATCCTGGCTTCAGCCACAACCCCAAATATATATCAAGGCAGTCCACCTGTTAGTTAATAAAGAAAATTGTTGTCTGCACATTTTTCATACTTGTAATACAACAAACGAAGTAAGTCAGCTAACAGCCAACCTAGCAACCATTCGGATTGCGGATTAGAATTATAGAATTATTTGTTTATCTTTTTGAAGTAATGTTTCCTTGGTTTAAGTGAATAGTTGGTGCTTATCCTATAGTCGGTGTACGAATAATCGAGCGATTCCTTTGAACTAATCCTTAGCCTTAATCATGCTATATCAAGAAATCGACTACAGATGGTAAGTAAATATTATTTGATTGGTTTGGTATAGAATGTGTACAGTCCAACAAAAGAACCTTGGAAACATTGGTATTAGTCATACCAGTGTAAATAATCGTGTTCAATAAAAAAACAAAAATTTCATGTTCTTGGTTTACAAGACTCTTGAGCAAATCAATATGACTTCATACAACAAAACAACCATGCTCTGTGTATGTTATGTCACGAAGGCGTCGTATATTACACGTCAAGTGTATATAGATATTTTCAAAACAAAAATCGTCTATATTTAAGCATTCCGATGAGAAATGTGAAGCTATAAAAAGAACTATTTCTGGATATAACAAACAAGTTATATATTTCTTTTTTTTTGTCAACTAATTGTAACCAAACCTAAATCTACTGAATGCAGTTTTGCAATTGTTTATTGTGTTGCTACCAAAGACAAACCCTTCACAAATGGCGATTATATAAAGCACATTCTTAAAAAGTTGTTGAAATATTGTTTAGCGATTTACCAAATCAAAAACAATATTATCTCGATTTCCAGAAATAGTGACTTCAGCACAAACAATTGAAAGACGAATAACTGAAATGGCAGAAAATGTAACACCAACAAAATTCTGGATTACAAGAAACTATTATGTTTGACGTTGCTGGTGATAAGAATCGCTAATATAGATGATGTCATGTGCATTGCACGATACTGTGATAAAGATCCTGTTTATGAAGAACTATGCAGTTTGATTCCTCTATCTGAGACAACTGTGGGTGTTACAGTTTAATTTTAGATAACAAGATTTCCATTTATTTCACTTATTTAAGTCATTTCGTTAGTTTAGTGGCATGAGTGATTAATTTTGAAATACTATTTTGGTTCTGCGATCATTAATCTAATTTAATGGTTCGTGATAACTTTATTGGTTAATTCAAACATTTTGTACTTTATTACAATTTGTTATCTCTAGCATATTATCAGTTTAAGTTTAACTTTTGATATCTGTCATTCCACTTACTTCAATCACGGTTGTTAACTTGATGCGGTTTAACCACCTGCCATTTTTGAGATTTGTAATTCCATGGACCATGAGGCAACCTATTTGGTGGAAATAATAAATGACATATTGCCCACTGTATAAGATTAGCGGATCTTCTAAAAAAGTACTACATCTATTGTTACTGGGGATCTTGGTTGACAGTTTAATGGTGAATAAAAATGAATAAAAACCCTTAACCACAAAAAATATTTAAAATACTAGATACGTATTTCGACCACTATGTGGTCATCATCAGTAGGAATTTACAATTAAAAAATAATTAGTTGTTGTTCCAGAACACTTCAGAGGATATTCTCCTCACCACTTAGGCTGAAGTGAACCTTCCCAACATACAATTTACTATAATGTTGCTTTAAACACTATCGAGGATATTCTCCTCACCCGCAGGCTGGTGTTCTCCACAACAAACTAGTGAATTGTGACGTTATAACTAAAATCTACTTAATTTATACTAATTCTAAATCTGCTGAAGCGGAACCAAATTAATCATGCTTTTTCATTGGTTGTTGGCTAATAGGGAAAGCAAGACAGATGGCTCTATGGACCCTTTATCAGTGTTTAAGACGGGTCCTTTATGTTTAACAATTTTAGTTGATTCATAAGCATTTAAGGAGGAAAACGTTGGTACCGCTTTTAGCAATTTAACATTTTCTAGTTTAACATTGTGACTGGTTTTAAAAATATGTTCGGCAACCTGAGACCTTTCGTATTTATCATATTTGAAGTGAGAAATGTGCTGTTTAAACCTAGTTGTCATATTCCTCTTGGTCTGACCAATGTATTTTTGAAAACACGCTGGCCCTGAACAACTAATTTCATAAATCCCCGACTTTTGCAATTTTTCCACTTTGTCTTTTGGATTACCTAGCAAATCTTTAACTTTATTAGTATTACTGAAAGCAATTTTGAAATTAATTTGTTTAAATATTTTATCAAGATCTTACGTGGTTTTGTGAAATGGAAGTTTAACATATTTAACATTATCGTTAGAGGTGGTCGATTACAAAGTCGTTGATTTACGGATGTTAATTCTATTTTACACTTTCTAAAAATATTATCTATAATATCAGAAGAGAAACCATAGTAATTCGCTATTTATTTAATAAGAGCAAATTCCTTATTAAATCTGTTTTTATTTAAAGGGAAATTCAATAATCTATTAATTAAAAAGTTAAGTGAAACCAACTTATGTTGTATGCTATGATTAGAGGAAGACAAAATAAAGCGATTTACATTGGTTTCTTTTCTATAAATGTCAAATTCCAATTTATTACCATTTCTAATTACTAGTGCATCTAAAAAGGGTAATTGTTAATTATTCTCTAGTTCATACGTAAATTTTATGCTTTGAATTTTTGAATTCAATTCTTTAAGAAAATCATCAACATTTGATTTAGAAGTATTTCGAGTTTTTCTTTAACTCGGTCTCAAAGCGAGACATAAATAAATTTGCTATGAAAGGTGATAGGCTATTTCCCATTGCAGTGCCTTTATGTTGTTCGTACAACTTTGTGTTGAATTGAAAACAGTTCTGGGACATGCAATGCGAAACAAGCTTGATATAGTCCTCAACTTTATCATCATCAATATCGCTATCTATAAGAACATTGTTTAAATACTGATAGTGATCATGATGCACACGAAACTTTGAAACCTATGAAAATCAATCTCACTGAACATTGTTTAATTTCTAGAAATAATGTTCCATTAATAAATGAAATTACCAATACTAATACGCCTGTTCATCATTTGCAAAATATAATAAAACAGCCTGTTATACACAAGATAAAACAAAAAATCTCAGTCTATGGTGATAGTCTAGTAAGAGGTTTTTCGGAAATTTTAAGTTCCTTATTGAACAAGACCAATTATTCGATATATGTGGAATGCAAACCAAATGCAACTATGGACGAGGTCATAAGAAGTATACCCAATAACTTAAAAAATTATGGGGACAATGATTATGTTATCCTAGTAGAGGGTATTAATAATACTCTCAAAGAAAATAATCTCTCATATGAATCATTATCTATCTTAAAAAATGTTGCTGATAGCACAAATCTTATATGGTTAGCTACACCTTATTGGAACAAGAGGGACATTCTAAATAAATTTATTTATTCCATCAATCAAAAAATATACGCCCATCTTATCTTGTTGCATCACAATCGGCATACTTTTTCTTCGACATAAACAGTATTTTATTATCATGTCACTTCACAACGCATGGTCTGCATATGACTAACAGAGGCAAAGAACAACTTATAAAGCGCATAATAGATGCTACCAACAATTTTAAGACAAAAACATCTTTGTACTCTTGTACACGTAATAACAATCTTATTTATATTACTACTTCTGATAATATATTGAACCATTTAATTCATGAAGAAATTAATAATAATGTGTTTGACAAGTCCTGTGAAAGTTTTTCAGGTATTGATGACACAGAAATTGTTCGCAATAACCACAGCGACAGCATTCCTTTTTTATAAATGAAAATTCCGCATATCTAACAATTCTATTGTGTAATATGCGATGTTTATGTGGCAAAGCTGATAATTTACTTCTCCTATTAGACAATTTAAAATTTCCTAGGATTGTATGTATAGCAGAACATTGGTTAAAACAACAAGAATACATATGTATAGACAATTATAAACTCTGCAGTATATTTCATAGACAACGACAATAGCATGGCGGCACAGCAATTTACTCAGCTCTGAATTCCGATTTTGAAGACTATTCCACCTTATATTTTTTGCGTGAAGAAATTAACTTTGAATTTTCCCATATTTTTAGTAGAATAAATAATGTCCATATCATATGTATTTACCGGTCTCCCACTGGAAACATTGACTACTTCTTTGACTCACTGGATTCATTACTGAATGCAGTTACGAATCATGGTGCTGTCATTATTTCAGGTGATTTCAACATCAATTATAACAACTTCAACGATAATAATACAATCAAGCTACAACGTATTTTTAATTTATTTAGTACATCAGGATACTAGAATTACAAGCAACTCAAGCTCCCGTATAGACTATATAATAACTAATTTAAATCCCTCATTAACTACCTCGGCTATTACAATAAATAATGATCTCTCAGACCATGAATTTGTCTATTTCAAATCTTCCCTAATTGTACCAAGCATTCGAAAGGACTTTTATCTGCGAGCTTTTAGTAAAAAAAATAAAAAACATTCTCCGATTTATGTTCCCAGAGAGATACTCATTCTACCAGCGGTGACTTAAATATTAGATTTCAAACATTACACTTAAATATCTCATCAGCATTTGAAACATCTTTTCCTCGTATCAGAAGTAAACAAAAATGTAAACACTGGTTAACTACAGGCATCAAGATTGCTGCTAGAAATAAAAAAACACTGCATATGCTATGTAAACATTTCCCAAATGAAAACTTCATAAATGTTTATTATCGAGCATATAAAAAGATATTTAAATCCGTTATATCACTAGCTAAGGCTACCTGTATAGCAAACCGTATAAAACTGTCTAAGAACAAACAAAAGGAATCGTGGAAAATAGTAAATGAAATAACGGGAAGGGGTGGCTCCTCAAGCCAAAACATAAAATTGCATAACTGTTTAGATGAAAATGTAGCCGAAGTATTAAACAAACATTTTGTAACAGCTGCATCCAAACTTGTAGCAAACAATAAAACGCCAACATCTACAGCAATATATTTCCTACAAAAGCATGGGCAATCCAATATTCACAATTTCATGTTCTTCTCTATTGATGAGTTTGAACTTATAGAAGTGCTGAAATCTCTCAAAAATAAACACTGTGCAGGTGACGACAACATCCCAGCAAAAGTATTAGTTGAACTACCTATTGATATATTTAAATATCTTTCTGATCTGATTAATGAATCTTTCCAAACGGGCATCTTTCCAGAATGCCTCAAACACGCTATTGTCATTCCGCTACATAAAGGGGGTTCCTTTGAGGTGAACAATTATAGGCCCATTTCATTACTATCAGCGTTCTCTAAGTTGATCGAAACATTAGTAAAAAACAGAATTGTTAACTTTGTAGTAAAATTCAAAATTCTTTCATCTGCCCAATTTGGGTTTTGTGCTAATAAATCAACAACAGATGCCTTATATAATTTCTTGAACACCGTGTACTCAGCACTAAATAAAAAACATTCATTGTCTGCCGCACTTTTTTTAGATATTAATAAGGCATTTGAATCTGTTAATCACGACATCCTTTTGTCTAAATTGGACTTTTATGCAGTTCGAGGAGTTGCAAACGATTGGTTTAAATCATACTTAGGAAACAGATCACAATCTGTACTAATTCAAGTTGATCAGACTTCTAGTAAGCAAGTATCACATTTAGGTGTTTTGCAAGGCTCTGTACTGGGCCCTATTTTATTCCTAATTTTTATTAATGATTTTATATATTCAACTTCATATGCAAATTGTACTTTGTTTGCTGACGATATAAGTATAATTGGGAATCTTGTTCAATAACAACAATTAAGCAACATATTTCTGCTGATATGAAATGTATGTTCAACTGGTTCATAATCAACAGACTTCAAATAAATACTAAAAAGACTTGTATGATTACATTCAAAGGATATGATTTGATTGATGGTATTTTATATGATTTTTCTGTCAATACTGTAACCTCAACTCCGTATTTGGGCTTGATTATCGACCAGGGGTTTGAATTGGTCTCAGCACACCAATAGTCTTGCCAATAAGCTAACGTCAGCTTGCTATGCTATAAAATCTGTATCCAGGCACTTAACTGAGACAACCTCATTAAGTGTATACTATGCCTTATTTGATTCAAGATTGAGATATGGTATTGCCTTCTGGGGTAATACCTCAGGAATTACATCAACTATTTTTAAACTTCAAAAGCGTGCAATTCGGATACTACTATGTTAAAGTACATGGTATTGGAACACTAGGGAATAATAAACTGACATCAAATGAAATTAAGACTTCGTTCTCTTCTAATGTGATATTTTTTATTTTATTAATAAACTCTAAAGAGTTTTGTACAGACAAACTGTTAAACTTTAAATTCTTAAATTCATTTAACAGCCATCGTGATAAATAGTAAGTTGGTGAGTTGATACCTGAAACTATTGATCTCAATGGAGAACAATATCTAAATTTTCTCCAATTTGATTTAATTCCGGCTTTAGCGGTACTACATCCGAATGCAGAAGATCCTGATTCACCTCATCCCAGTATTTGGCTACGGCAAAATGGTGTGCCTCCCCATTATGCACGTCCAGTATGGGAATATCTCGACTAAGTATTTCCTGTGAGGTGGATTGGTAGACAAAGACAAATTGAATGACCCGCAAGGTCTTCCGACTTAATCCCTTTGGATTATTTCCTCTGAGGTTATTTAAAATCTAAAGGGTCTCTGAATAGGTCTCAAAACATAAACAAGTTAAAGCAGAGAATTCGAAATGAAATTCGCTTTATTTCCCCTCTGATAAACAAAGTTCAACAAGAGTTTGTCTCTAGATTAGGACACTGCCTAGCCGCTAACGGACAGCAGTTTAAACATTTAATTTAAATTGGGTTTGTTTTTTGTTTTTAATTTAAGTTTTGTTTATTGAATAAAACAGTTATTTATCAACAGATTTAGAATTTTTTTGTAAAATTTTATTTCTGCATGAAAAATGCTATTAATTGAAGTATCACAAGGGGTACATTGCTATTTAAATTTTTAGTAGGAGATGCTAGCGCTTAGGGGTTGAATTGTGGGGGTTAAAAATTACATAATTAAATGACAATTTAAAAATAAAAATTGACGTGTCAGAGCTTTTTACTCAGAAATTGTCAATAATCATTTAATCGAATATACCGTTACTTTTGGGAAGCACTGTATAACTAATACATAGGGCTACATCTGTGTGTTTAAGATAAGAATGAATAGTGTATAATCCTACCAAGGTACAAAAGCGATATGCTAATAAGTCAATCGATGTGCATCGTGATAAAAGCAAGCACGTTACTGTACAAGTGGTAAATAAGAATGTGCAGAAAAGTTCAGATAAAAGTTATTTTCAAGTGGGAATGTCTAAATACGATATTTTAAGTAATGAATGTTTGTGGGAAATTAGATCCATCAATCAATAACGCCAGGTTGATCGTCTGAGTTAAATTGCCGAGGAATATGCATACTGTACCCTGGAATTTCTACCCAACAGGGCCCCAAGAAATGAAGTGCTGATATTTAAGTAACAGGTATTAACTTTGTATTTCAACAGCTATTACGTTGTTAATTGATTATCAATTTTAGTTGTAAGGTTATCTGCTGCTGGTAACAGCCTCTATAAAAATTTGATGTTTTCTGTCTAGAACCCAAATTTTCGTTTAATAAACTGGTGTTTGTTTGTAACTAGTTTTGAATTGTAAAAACCTTGAGATAAGAAAAGGAGAATGTGTTACAAAGTTCCACTTACTAATAATAATAGGGTAATAATTTGCATGGTCTTTTGGTCCAGTAAGAATTACTGATTGATCCCGGATGCTACAACAATTTAGTAAATAGTATTATCTTGTGTTTAGTGTTTAATTCGGTATGTTCTGTGAAAATGTGTACAATTAAGAAATTTTATTGTTGAAGATCTTAATATCATTTCGATGGGGGAATGTTCCAGTCGAGTTCGTGGTGATTCAGGTTAATTCAGTTAGGTGTGTTTAGTATTATGCGACCTCAAACTTTCCTTGGGGATGTTTTTGCGAGACCCACTTCCTTCTCCACTGGTCTAATTACAGTTGACGTTCTTAGTAGTTTTCATTATTTAGTGAGATCTATTTATCCTTGTTTGTGTGTGTATTTTTTGTCAGTGCTTGCGTTTTCTTTTTGTCTAGGTAAAGTTTAATATAATATATAATTGATAACAGTTGGACAATTGTATTATGGGACAAAATAATCCTTCTTCATTTAAAAATTATTTTAACATCAAAAACATTAACATATACAATAGTATATTGTGTCACAAGGGCAGAAAATGAGGATTAGCAGCAGCCCGCAACTATTAGATGCTTGAGCAAGCGAAGCGGTAAGTATTTGAGGTGCTGGTAGCATGGTGAGTTATTTTTAACCATGACGTTGATAGTCTATCTACATTAACTGGTATTTCATTTATTTGGTTTAAAGTATTTAACATGCCAATTGTGTTATTTGTGCTGGTACTAGGCTGCTGATGTTCTTGGTTTGTTAGGATTTTTTGAGAAATTTTAATCTTATTTGATAAGCAATCATCTATATATCCTTCAGCAATTGCAGAACTAGTAGAGTTGCCGAACTACGGCGGAAGCAATGACCTGTGTATGTACTAGGCTCAACCAATTTCAAAAAGGTGGCTATTTTGCTTGGAATTTTGCTAAATACATTTCTTCCGATCGGTTGTATTGTACATTTATTATTTTTGTAACAAATGAATAGGCGATTATGAGTAATGTGGGGAGGTCTAATAGAAACATATTTGTTGTATATTGTAAGTAGATTCAGTCCATCAACTGTAGTGTTTGTGACTGTAAATGTTCTTGTAATATTATTTTTGGTTTGTGGAACTGTAACAATCAATACATCTCCTCTATTATCTATGTGGTCAAGTTTCATATTCGTCGACCCATTTCGGCGACAAGTTCCGTATACTCCCATAATAAGAGAAACCTACAATGTAATGTTAATCTGAAAAAAATTACAATAATTTTATTTGTATACCTTTATCATTAGATATTCCGAATCATCTGCTAACTTAAAAAATTGAATACATTGTTCTTGAGTCAAAATTTTAGATTTTTTGGGAAGGTAGTTTACAGAATTTTGTTTCAAAAATGCTCGAACTTTATGATAATTATCAAAATTAATATTTTCTTTGACTTTAAAAGTGCTTTTTAGCATTGAAAATTCTGACCATATAGTAGCTGCATTTACACGTTTTGATCTTTCTGATAAATACGCAAGTAAAACATTCTCTGTTACATTTTTAGCTTTTTTATTCTTTTTCCATTTATTAAATAATTCATAGTATTTTTAGTACCGTTCTCTAGACTTTTTGGGTAAAAGATTTAAAGAAGCATTGCTCGCTTCTTCTTGCAAGTCCGGCGTAGTACTTGTAAATTCTTCGTCATCATCACTGTCTAAATTACCATTCATTTTCACTAACAGTTTTTCAGTTAGAATTACAATTATTCACTACTCATGTATGATTATTTTATATTTTTATTCGAAACTCTCATTAACACTACACCGTCACCGAGGTTAAATGAAAAATTATTTGAAACGTCTAAGTCGCAATAAATGAATCTCAATGATAGTCATAGGTGTCTAGATTGTGAGAAACCTACAAAATCATGCTATTATAAGTAGTATTATAAGTAGTAAAGCCGCAAAGGTTTACTTTGTCACATTTATAGGGCAAATATGATTTATTTTCATATACGCTAGGCGAAAAAATATTTTGCGTAACTGCAGATAGCATTCCTGCAATGATTGACAAGAAAATACGATCAAACTTCTTGAAAATCATATTGGACATAGTGTCGAATTTTCACTGGATAATACACTAAGAAAGTTTAATTGTCAACATTTTGTCACAGTGCTTGATTATATGTAATGAATGGTTCTAGTTAAAATAGTTAATTTGTGTCTTGTTCTTTATTGACACATACACAATTTAAATCGGTTGGAAGAAATGAGAACCGAATATGTGAACCTTCCATTATTCAGCCATATCCATTAGGTTAATAGCGGTAAAACTTTGATTAAGTTTGTGTCATGTCTGGAACACGTAAAAAATTTCCTTAATCAGAAGGAACAACATTTCCCAGAATTGAATGATAAAGAAAGGTTGTGCAAAATGATATTTTTGACTGATATAACTAAACACCGAAATAAATTAAACTTAAAACTGCAACGAAAGAGTGAAATAGTACATGAACTTTTTGAATATTGGAAAGAATTTTCTACAAAATTAAATATATTTTTCTGCGATATTATTACCAGTACCTATAAATACTTTCCAAATGTTAAAGTGCTTGCAAATAAATCGACCCTAGACAAAGATGAACTTCAAACTTATATTGAAGCACCTAGGTAGGATTTTTCCAAAAGATGCAAATACTTTGAAGTTCATATGCCTAAGTTTTCTTTCCTCATCAAACTAGATTTAGTAATTTTGAAATGAAACCAATTGAACAGAATTGTGGAAAGCAAAATCTATTGAATTATGAAAAAATTTGGAAAATAACGCTAATGTTAAATCGACTTTTATTTTAAATTATTGAATGTTATTGCCAGAAAAGTTCGATTGTTTGAAGAATGTTGCATCTGCCCTACTCTCCGGTTTTGGTTCTACATATCTATGTAAACATATCTTTCCTCATATGAAAAATCTTTTAAGTCTACAAAGAAGTTGTTTAACAACCAAAAATTCAGAATCTAAAATTGAATGTAACAATTATGGATCTAATAGTGAGATATTAAGTAATGCAGTCCTGGGACAAGGTTTGCATTAAAATTTATTTTGTTTATTTATGGTAAAAGAATACTTATGTTGTTTATTTTTTAATAAATATGTTTAAACTTAAAAAGGCAAACTTGTTATCAATTCTACTCAACTGCAACTAAAATATATAACAAAATTAATAACGTCAAAAGATTTATGTTCTTGTAATAGGAATTAAGACTTCACCTCAAATTACATGAGTAGTTAGGCTTGGCATACTATGACTAACAGGTTGCTGACACTTTTCATTTGATCTATCTTCATCAAATAGCATATTAATACATTGAATCATAATGTTAATTACTATAATGATAATTACAAATATTTACTGAATAATTCCATTGCAAACAAATCATTTATGAAATACTTCAACTGTTATATTAAATAAAGAATTTATAATGCTATTAAAAAGAAATATTAGCTCATCACTACGTTTTATCTCTTTATTTATATTTCTTATTATTAATAACATAAGACTCTTCCCCTAAATTTTATCCTCATGTAGCCAAGCATTTGTTTGTATGTGTAATCAGAGTTGGTAAATATTATGATATAATAAGTATCAAAATATTCAATATTCCGGGTGATTAAGACCTTACATTTGATTTTCCAATTATTATATCCTCGTCGTCGAGGTATGCGAGCCACTACGTCAGTTGGTAGCAATGTTAGATAATTGTAAACATGACGCACTAATTAATAGATGACGTCACACAATATGCGAATTATTGCAACACAATGAACAGTTATACAAATTTTAAAGAAAACCCCAACGGGGTACTCATGTGAACATGTAGGGCTTCTTGCAGAATTACTCCATAATGTCGGCGGTGGCTTCGCTAGTTTTTCTCGGGCGTGGGTGATTTGCTGGGCCCGGTTGAAACCAAATTCGAATTGTCTTCTTTCTATATGTAGGGAACGACGGGAAACTGGTATATGTGAATAAAAATTAGCAGAGTCTTTTCTTGTAGAAGTGCTATCAAATAAAAGACGGTCTAGAATTATTATAACTGTTATAATTGACGATAAATATAGCATTACAATTACACACACGTTACCCCGATACATAATCGGCCGCCATATCAACACCTATGTCATCTCACTCCCCCTAGCGGTAATACCGGAAAACTAACTTATTTAAACTTAAGTATATTATAAATACTTCACAATTTCTCCCCTATTTGGAACATTCTTAAACTTAAAAATATAATCTACGAAAAACAACAATTTCGTTCGTAGCAAGGGTTTTGTTAATAAATCTGCTATGTTACATTTTGTGTTGACGTAATCAAGTGTTAAAGAACCATTACACAGTAGCTCTCTAATAGTGTGATATTTAACATCAATGTGCTTGGTACGGTTGTTAACAACAGAACCTTTGGAAAAACAAATAGCCGACTGGTTGTCGCACAACACTAATGGTTTGATGTTAACGAAAGAAAAACCTTTACATTCAGATAATATTTTTGAAATCCATGAAATTTCAACACATGCAGCATCCAGTGCCGCATATTCAGCCTCCATGACGCTTCTGGATATGCATTTCTGTATACAGCAACGCCATCCTAAAAACACCCCATCTAAAGACCAAATGAACCCACTGATAGATCTTCGTGAATCCAAAGCAGATGCCCAAGAAACATCAGTATATATTACCAAATTCGAAGAGGTATCACATGACAAATTAATCACATAATGACAGGTAGTGGCAACATACTTAAGTATACGTATTAAGCAATTAAAATGTTCTTTTGTTGCCTTTGACGAAAATTGAGACAGATAAATTACAGAGAACATAATATCTGGTCGGGTTCGATTCGCTAAAAACAATAATGAGCCGAGTAATTCTCTAAACGGCACCTCTTCAGGTTCTAAACAACCAACTTTCGTTATAAAACCTATATCCATAGGAGTGTAAACTGGAATTAATATATTTATTTGAAAACGTTTTATCAGGGTCGAGATATATTTCCTTTGATGTATACAATAACCATTCTCTCCGTGTTCAAACTCAACTCCAAGAAATGTTCTGATAGGTCCTAGATCTACAATTTCACAGTGTTTGTTTAAATAATTAAAATGCTATTTAACAAGAGCTCATTGGGACAAAAGATAGCAATGTCGACATATAATAGTATCACACATTCATTATTTAAACGAAAAATACACGGACAATACTGTGAGACAAGAAAACCTTTTGTTTCAAAATATCAGAAATATGGTAATACCAATTTCTTCCCGATTGCTTCAGCCCATATAGCGATTTTCTAAGTCGAAGAACATACGGTGATTGATTAAAATTTTCATACCCCATAGGCATCTCCATATAAATTTCCTCATCCAAATTGCTATAAAGGAATGCTCGTTTCACATCCCAATGTGCATGTATTCAATCTTCTTGAACTACAAGTAGAACAAAAAATAATTTTACTAAATTAAATTCAATGACCGGTGCAAACGTAGTAAAGTAGTCAACTCCACAGGTTTGCTTGAAGCCATGAGCTACTAGGCGAGTTTTAAATTGTTGGACTGTGCCATCAATATTTGTTTTCACACTGTAAACCCATCTACACGTAATTACTTTTTGGTTTTGTGGTCTTGGGACAACTTCCCATACACCTCGTTCTTCATTGGTTACAATTTCGTCTTTCATCGCCTTTTCCCACTCGTTTTTATAATCTGACTTTAATACATCATCATAAGAATTCGGTACTTGTACAAAACAGGCTAACATTGGTTCTGAATCACTACACTCCATAATTTTAGCTACCCCTTTTTTAGAGGGATCGCGAAAATCAAAATCTTCAGAACTGTATTCCAAACCATGTCCTGAACAAAGTCTTTGTACATATTTCTTAGAGTGGCACTTTTCTTCACCATACCAGTAATAAACGTCAACTCGATTTCCGTCTTTTCTTGGAACTTCTTGTCGAATCCATGTTAACAAATCTTTTGCATCAGTATCAGGTGCATTATCATTCTTTAACCCTGCATCCTGATTTGATGAAACACCAGAATTATCCTCATCATCATCATCATTCTTTGCAATTGAATCGCTTGAATTTGTATCAATATTTATATCGCCTGATTCAATAAGTGGAGTTATAATCTTACCTGACTTACTAAATCCCATTACCGATTCGTCTACCTTAATATGTTTAAGCTCTATCACCTTATTGCGAATTGGATCAAAAACCCTATAGCCGCGAGTAAACGTGGCATAACCTATGAATATACACTTTCTTGATTTGGGTTCAAGTTTGCTCCTATAACGCTTAGGAATATGTATAAAAGCCAGTGATCCAAAAATTTTGAAATACGAAATATTAGCCTTTCTCCCAGTCCACAATTCATACGGCGTTGTATGTAAATTGGTAGCGTGTGGAACACGATTTTTGGTGTGTGTATAATACTGGAGAGCCTTGCCCCAAAATTTCGCATGCAAGTTAGACGAGATTAGCAATGTTCGAACTGCATCTACTGCATCATAATTAACTTTTTCTGCTACTCCGTTTTGTTGTGGTGAATATACACTCGTTAATTGATGATTTATTCCAACAGTTTCAAAGTATTCATCCATTTCTTGTGAGCAAAACTCCATACCATTGTCGGAGCGAATCGCAACTAGTTTCAGATTTAACATTCGCTCTGCTCGAGCAATAAAATTCTTTATTTGGCCAAATGCATCATTTTTACTTTTGACGGGATAAACTGCAATCCAGCGCAAATAGACATCGACTATGTTTAAAAAATATTTAGTATCACCTGCACTAATGGTGGGAGCTTTTCTCGATAGGTCGACATGTTAAAGTTCAAATTCTCTTTTAGATTGAACACCACTTAAACGCTTAAAAGGACAACGTTTAAGCTTTCCCTTAATACTTGGGTGACATATCACCTCTTCATTGTGAATCTTTTGACACCTAACACGATCCCATTTTTAATTGCCTTAAAATGCCATCAGAACCTAAGTGTGCACAGCGTCTGTGCCATAGTGAAAGAGAATTAATGTCTAATGAAGCGGTATTAATGCTTGGCTTAGAATTTCTGACAAAAATTGTTTTCTTACCCTTTACAGTATACAATCGCTTATTTTTGTTAATTCGAATGAATAAAGTATTATTAGGAGCATAAACATCAAGATATTTGTCCTTACCAATGAAATAAAATCCATTATCAACAACAGAACCAAGACTGATCAAGTTTTTTGACAACTCTGGAACAAAAAACACTTCTTTTAGTTCAACACATGCTTCAGTTCCTTTATCATTAATTAAGCTAACATGTACTTTACCTACACCTTTAGATTCTAAGACACCTTTGCCCTGCTTGACTTGTTTATTTATCTCCTTAAATTCGACAAACAATTCTTTACTATTACAAAAATGGTGTGTCGCACCTGTATCTAAAATAAACTCATAATCTAAACTTTTACCTTCTTCAGTACTATGTAATTCTAAAAACCATGACCCTTCTACACAGGTATCTTGTTGCACCACTGAAGATACATACATTGCTTTGCGATTACTATTACTAACAGTAACATTATTTGAATGAGACTGTCTGGAATTGTCCCTATTTAATTTCGGACAGTTTCTTGAAATGTGTCCCAATTCCCTGCACCTATAACACCTAACCTTAGGTTTACGGTTCCATTCTGTGGCACCCTTCTTAACTCCAGTCGTAAACGCACCTGAAACATTATCATTGGATAATTTTGCTACAGTATTTACCAAGCGGCCTTCTTCAGACAATAACGCCTTCGCCACTGCATCCGAGGTAAACTGATCATCAGGTAGCTGGTACAATTGCTGAACAATTACGTTGTATCGCTCGGGTAGCCCATTAATCATTTTATACGCGATGTATAGATCCTTTATATCACACTCGCATTATTCAACCTTCGTTGTAGGTCCCTCAACCGCTAAATATAGAGATATCGATTCATCTTCTAACATCATAGCTAGGAAAAATTCAGCCAACAACCTTCCGATTAATGCCTTTGAGGAAGGTTCGAAATTTGCCTCCAATGCGGACCAAACACTTTTTGGGTCAATCAGACCGTTAACAATGGGTTTTACTTGGGCACTCAAAGATAAATAAATAGTTGACAATGCCTTGTCCCGTCTTCGCATATAATCATTTTTATCTTTAGTTGTTGCACTTTCAGGCGGTGGCACTTCCTTATCATCTTCAACGTTAGTAATAAACCCATAAAGGCCATTGGCACGTAATAACATTTCCACGTCAATTTTCCATTCGCGATAATTTGAGCGCCATTCAATTTATCAAATTCCAGTGCATGTTTATTTTCATGGTATCGTCGCCATTTCTAACCAAATAAACAATCTCACTACCCAAGAATTTAGTTTTACTTCTAATAATCACGCATAATTAACACACGAGTAGCACGAGGTGAATGACATAACCTCTTCGCCAGTATACCGGGAGAATGACATAACCTCTTCGCCAGTGAAAAATTGGTCGTTGCTAAAGTGCCGAAAGATCCAAAACTACATATAATGTATGAAAGTTCAATTATTATTAGAAATACAGTACTACATTCTTTTTGATATTCACTATTGCATCAAAATTACACGTTTTAAAAATATTTCAAATAATATCTATTCCGAAATTGTCCATTATTATAACATTACCGCACTCTACGGCCACGTTTTTACAACACGTATATACTCAAAAAAAACTATCATACTATGCACAATAGAACCGACCTGGGCCCATAACCTTGTGAATAAAAATTAGCAGAGTCTTTTCTTGTAGAAGTGCTATCAAATAAAAGACGGTCTAGAATTATTATAACTGTTATAATTGACGATAAATATAGCATTACAATTACATACACGTTACCCCGATACATAATCGGCCGCCATATCAACACCTATGTCATCTCACTCCCCCTAGCGGTAATATCGGAAAACTAACTTATTTAAACTTAAGTATATTACAAATACTTCACAGTATATAAGGAACGATAATCAAGAGAAGGCAAAAGGAATCTACATAACACAAAAAGATACGATAAGACACAAAAGGCAACAACACTTGTTCACATCTCGGAGGCTAGTCCCACGCGTATCCCGAAATCCACCACTCCTTCTTGGCCCACCGCGTCGGCACAAATCTCGCGCAATGCACTATCTGAAGTGACGGAAATATGCACACGTCCTTTTAAATTTATGGCGCGCAATTCTTACAAATTAAAACTTACTTGGAATGTTTAGTGCCGAATTTTCGACACGTAACACAATACTCCACCCGAAGGTACTACATTGGCCAGAAAGTGAGTTTTTTACCGGGAAATTTTGAATTTTGCCAAACCCTTGCTGTTGCAAGCAAGGTAGGGATCTTTAACGTGCGTGACAACACACACATGGGACCTCAATTTTACTTCTTATCAGAACGAACACATTTGTGTGAAAAATGCTCGCCTAACATTTTTCAAGCGGACCGTGTCAGGATTTGGACCTGGAACCTTGGACATGGGTGATTAGGAGACCACCCAAACACCCCCTTTATTTTGGAAATAGAACATTTTAAAGAAAAATGTTTTAGACGAAATTTGTCTGTCTCCAAGAGAAGAATGAGATAGTATCATTGAATTGACTTTGAAAAATTACTTGAAGGTCATGTTCAATTTCTTAAATACAATCTACCATTTTTCCTTACATGTTCTTGCAGCTTATCTCGAGAGCTTTCCATAACACTATAACAAAATATTTTTATGGAGTACCTTTCGAGTTATGAGACTCCGAAGCAGTACTTTGACATAAAGTACAAAATACGTTGTATGTTGCTATGTCATGGTTACATATAAATCCTTTGGTATTATTTGAGGTCAAATTACTTTTTCTCTCAAATTCGAAATTATTGGTTGTGCGATAGTTCTCACTGCTTAGAGAAATTGAAGAATAATGCAAGACTGTAGTGCAGTCGGAAAGACACTGGAATATACAGAGAGAAAGTCACAAGCCAGTTTGTGCAACGATACATACATAGATGTTTCAGGAGTCTTTATATCTACCATATCTAATAGCTATGATGTATTCAAATGAAAAAGCATATATGTTGCTAATTTTGGGGGAGCATCTAGGTGTATTTGCTGCAGCAGATAACTTGTGGCATCAGCGTTTTCCTAATCATATTCCTCATTTGCACAACATTTTTTTAAGATTGGCTATCCGAACCAGAACCATAGGAGTCGTTGTGTCTTATAATAAAGATTGGCAGAGATAGGTGTGCCGTTACAGATAAAAGAGAAACGGACATTTTTGCTTTGGCAGAATTGAACCCTCGTGATTCCTTGAAGCACCGAGAAATAGATTCTGGCATCAGTTATACTAGTATCCAGCGAATATTCAGCTGTAGTACTGAATATATTTAAGTATATAAAATACATATTACAAAAATAGATATAGATATCCATACAAATCTAACATATATGTACATAACAAAATGTAAACAATGTGTAACTGGATATGTATCAAGTAATTACTAATATTTAATCAACTATAATCTGGTCATCAAGGTTCGAAGTTGTACGTTAAACGATTTCGAACATGTTGATTGTTTCACATTTTTCGGGAGCTCATTGAATTCGTTCTATAAATAAGGACTGTTTTGTACAGATTTTTTTTAAATTGTAGAATGTGCTATAATTATGAATTGATTCATCCTTATTGAATGTCCCTTCGTCAAGCTTTAACTTATGCTGCTTTCCAAAGTCGGCTTACATTTTGTAATTGGATAAGAGAATAACCATGTACCTTTTAGTAAAATATTTATTTTCTGACGAATCTATATTAAAAACGATGGTAGTGTCAATATATGGAACTGTCATTATTGGTCACACGATAATCCCCACTGATTGAGAGAAACTGATCACAAATATCTTTGAAAAATAAATGATTCATGCTGCATTATTGGAAATCAAGTTATAAGTCCTGTTTTCCTTGATGAAAAAATAAACAGCACAGTATATGTAGGTTTGATACAGACAGTATTTTCCACTTTACTAGAAAATCTACCTCTACAATTGCGCCAGGGTATGTGGTTCCAACAAGACGGATGCCCATGATATACATCCAGAGTTGCTCATGCAGTGATAAAAAAGTTTTGCAATAAGTGGATAGGCAAATATGGTCCAATTGATTTTCCGCCTCGATCATCGAACCTCACTGTCGTGGATTATTTATGGGGAAGGGTAAAAGACAGCATACCGAGATTGCCCAACTAAAAGAAATGACATGATTACCAGAAAAACAGAAGAAATTCAATCTTTAAGTAGCAATGAAATTCTTCAAGCAATCAATTCTTTCCAAAACAGATTAGACATTTGCATTGAAACAAATAGTGCTCATTTTGAACACTACTTTACTTGAATACAAACACACACAGACTCGCATGCACACACACGCTCGCACACACACACACACACACACAGGCGTGCACCAACATGAGAGGCAAGTGGAATACTCACGTTAAACCAACAGAATTCTACTACATCCTTGGCCTTGGAGCCCTCATAACTCAAAAAGAATTGATAAAAAAATATTTTGTTTTAGTGTTGTGAAAAGCGCCTGAGATAAGCTACAGGAACATGTAATGAAAATAGTAGGTTCTATAGTCCATTCGCTTTAACTTTAGGATAATGTCAAATGCAGTAATGAAGTGTTGGCAACTGTACGTAAATGAATATTTAGAATTGCGCTTGAACGATACTGTCATTTAACACAATAATGTTTGGCAGTTCTGTACGGTGTTGCCACTAATTCCTCTTGTAAATTAAAAGATTTGTCATTCGAAATCTGCCAATGAAAATGTTAGTTTATTTTTTATTAAATATTTTAGAATTTAAACTAACATTGGCAATTTAGCATCTTATCCAGTTGTGACATCATCCTAAAGTTAAAGCGAATGGACTATATTTAAAAAATTGAACATGACTTTCATGTGACGATCAAGTAATTTTTCAAGGTCAAACTATTGATACTATCTCGCGCTTCCCCCGCAGTCATACAAATTTTGTTTAAAACATTTTTCTCTAAAATAATCCATTTCCGAAATAAAGGTGGCCAGAATCACCCTGTATACGATATATATCTGATTTATATCAAAAAGTGTCATATGTATCAGATATTTATCAAATATCAAAAAAAAATTCGTTTTTGTTGTTACATGATGGAGAATATTAATTTATATTTCATGTATTAATATTAATACATAATTACACAAACTTAAACTGAATTTAAAAAGTTTTTAAAAACAAACAATTATGTTTTGTGCGAGGACTATTCTTTTCGCTTTATCTTTGCCAATTCATCATCCCTATCTGATCTATGGATTGTGCTTTTTTTTAACCGCAGGAATTATATCTAATCGTACCTTTTCATGAACAGTTTTTGTTTCTTTCTGTCTACACTATTTTCAAATTTCGTACCTTCTTCTTGATTTAACTGGTATTAATGGAATTTACTGCTAAATTAGCAGTTTCTTCTATATGTAAAGTAATATCAGTATCTGAAATTTTCATTATTTTGGTTGATTTTGCAAGTAATTATTTGTGTTTATGTATACAAATTTCACACTAACACTCGGGCAAAGTGACAAAAGTTGCATTTATATTTATGCAGCAGAATATGTTATTGATGTATGTTTTAAAACCGTATAATGCAATTCAAAAATATTTTGATTCTTTTTAAAGCGTAATTAAGTAAAGCATATACATAACTTATTATTTATAGACATTTTAATTGATCCGTACAAGTTGTACCGCTTGCTTCGCTTACTTGGTTTGACAATTATTAACATCAAATACAATTTATCGTTTCATAACTGATTAAGTAAACAACTATGAGTATCATTTTTGCATTAAATTCTATTTCTATTCTGATTTTGGTCTATCAAAAAGGAATCTGCAATTGCACTATTTAGTTTATTGTAGTTAGTGACGTTAGTGTAGAGTTGTGCAAAATCATGTTTTCACTGCAATTGTGTAAAAAAAATTGTTGGTATGCAATATATCTAAATTTTTGTTATTAAATATTTTTAAATTTATACTAGTTGCCCAAAGTGTAACATTTGCAATCTTTAATATCCCATGTGTCACGATAAAAATATAATAATGTGAGATGGGTTTTGTACATTATGATATTACATGTATTGCAAGAACTCAATTCTAGTTTTACGCTTGTTGAATTTTGTAATTTTTTTCTAGTTTCCACCTCAGTATGCAGCTATTTCTGAACAACACCAGCCTGCTGAGTTACTACCTATGTTTTCAACAATCGAATATATTATTACAAGAGCTCAATGCATGCCTCCCATTTACTTACTTGTGGTAGATACCTGTATGGATGATGAAGAATTGGGATCATTGAAGGATTCATTGCAATTGTCTCTAAGTTTGATTCCTACTAATGCTTTAATAGGACTTGTTACTTTTGGAAAAATGGTACAAGTACATCAATTGGGTACGTATAAATTTACATGTATTTTACGTGAAGATTGTGGAAGTAAGTAAATAGTGTCACTAAGTGCCACTAACAGAGGTTTTGATTGTCTTAAGATGAATATCGGATAAAAACTACTATGTTTATTCTAGTTGGTTTTTTGTGTCAAATATTATAAAGTCCACATCTAAGGATATTACATCCCAAATGTGGTCGCCGATTATTACATACTACCATGCTTAATTTAATATTAGGGTTTGAATAATGCAAATTTATATATACAGATTTTAAAGTTATAACACTTGTGTAGTTACTTCCTGTATGTTTGTTGTGGTTTGTTTAGCATTCTTCTTAATCTTCTTTGGGAATTAAACCACTCATAGTTTTTAAAATCATCTTTATTTACGTTTCGATCCATGACCTAGGATTGTTTTCAAAATAATAAAAACTTCAAGTTTGACATTTATGACATAAATTGAAGGTGACTTTGATTTATTGATGTTCGAAATATTTGGTTTGAGTACACTAAGCAAAAATTTTTAAAGTTTAAAAGAATGATTGCCTTCAATTTGTGTTGCGGCCTGGGACCGATCGACTTTTTTAGGTAGCCAATACGCTTAACGTGAAATCAGCTGATTAATTTTTATTGGTGAATTTTATATAAATTCAATAACTTGGGAATTGGAAAACATTTTTTAACATGTTTCTATTTATACAATTGAGAGGATGGTTATTAAAGAAGTGGGTGATTGCATTATTGAAAGACTTAAGTAGTCGTTCTTTTATATTTATTTTGAAGGGGAAAATCATTATGATTTAGGCTACCTCTTTGGTAGATTTTAACATGGTTCTGAAGCGACCTTATGGCGGGTTTACACTTGTCAGATACCAATGTTGTTCTATGAAGATTGTACATGGATCTGAGGCGACCCTATGGTGGGTTTACACTTGTCAGATACCAATGCTGTTTTACAGGGGTTGTTAATATGCTTCATCATCATCATCATTAGGTCGTAACACTAATTGAAGGCAATCATTCTTTTAAACTTTAAAAATTTTTGCTTAGTGTACTCAAACCAAATATTTCGAACATCGATAAATCAAAGTCACCTTCAATTTATGTCATAAATGTCAAACTTGAAGTTTTTATTATTTTGAAAACAATCCTAGGTCATGAATCGAAACGTAAATAAAGATGATTTTAAAAACTATGAGTGGTTTAATTCCCAAAGAAGATTAAGAAGAAAACTTGTGTAGTTCTCGACGATATGCTTTTTTCAGTGTTGTCTGTGCAGTACGGTTTCCTGCAGATTTTCTTTAACATGTGCTGACTAATATTTGTTGTCCTAAAGGAAAGATAAGAAGGGAGGAACGATAACGAGCATTACGTTGACGGCACCCACAAGAACGGCACTCCGACAAACACAACATGCTTTGTCAAATTTTGAACTGAATTGATAATTTTTTAGTTTGTGTAAATCACCTCACATGTTTCAATACCATGTTCCTCACTTTCAAGATTGGCTCATTCAAATTGACTGATGTCCTACGACCAATTGGAATAACGAACCTTGACACCTCTATAATACATGATCGCAGTCATTTTCCAAGAAATGATGGAAAAAAACTTGAGATTCGCTTAACATATCTATATTTATTAGATCATTTTAACATGCTCAATGCCTAATCCATGAAACGTGGGGATTACTTTTAAACTAAATACAGTTAATGTAATGAATATAAGAAATGGAAACTGGTTTTCTAATAATAAAAAAGGCATTTTACGAGTTAATTTACCTAACACATAACAAGGAGTAACATACAAATTCTCACCTACTGCCCTAATTATTTGAAATTCTACATAAAAAACAAATATAGTAGCAAGTAAAAGTCAATCGAAGCAATGTGTTTGTGATTAAGTGACATTTTTTAGAATTTCACGTAAAGTACACAAATTTATTTGTAAAAATAACTACATGTTTTAAGTAGAGCAAATATTTTTAGCTGTAACTGAACAGAGCATCTTTACCGTGCAAGCGTCTGGAACCGATTCTGATGGGGTGCTAGTCTATTCTTGTTCGTTGTTGTGACGTATGAAGGGGTAGGGTCGGATTCGCCGCAACACAATGAAAGCTGTAGATATATGTTACAACAAATTTGTAGCATCTGTAAATTTTCCTATAAAAAAATTTAATTTTTTGTCACTGACTGGGATCTAACTCCTTTTTTTATTATTTTTAATTAACCCTCTAGTTTAACATGCGAGTAAAATCGTCCGATGTTTCCAGCAACGGTTTTGTAAAACCCACAATTTCAATATTTAAATACAGTATTTCAAATTTTGCACTTATACATAACTTGGCATATAAAATTCTGTTATTCCTACTCAAGGGTTAGCACAAATCCTACATCAAAAAAAGATTAAAAAATTTTCAAAATATTTACGTACAGTTCTCAGTGCATAACGAAAACATCCACAAGCAACCGTTTATCAAGTCCACGTTCAAGGTGGCTTCGACACCTATACTAAAAAGAAGTATAACTCGTAAGCGGGTGAAAAATTTGAAAATATTCATGTGAATCCCATATTAGAATACAATTATAAAATTTGTACTTAACAAACAACTCGCGTTTCTATAAACACGAGTTTTAAATACTTTCAAATAGATGTTTCATTAAAACATAAAAATGTAGTGAAATTTCTATTTCAATAATGTTTTGATAAGATTGCAATTCAGTATTCCGATTTGACAAAAATAATCCAATATTGGTTCAAATGAAGGTCAATAAATATTTCAACAAAAATACAGAAAAATCGCTTGAATGCTTGAAACCTACGCCGTCACTCCACTAATTTGTTTCAAAAACGAACACTGTTTATGTTCGCATTTCTAGTTGCTTATATTAATAATCACGTGCCAAATGTTTCTAAAAAATAAACAATAAATATATATATATATATATATATATATATATATATATATATATACACAGAGTGTATTTTTTTCATTTTCACATGGGCATCTTGGAAACCATTAGAGATAGTGAGATGCTCAAATGGGAAAAGTAACGCGGTTTTGTCTGCTGATCTCTCATGTGCTTTTTTTTTTTAGAAAAATCCACGGATATCTAGATATATTGAAAAACTAAATATTATTGCAATTTTTTTCAAATTCATCTGTAGGCTTTATTGTTGGCATTAGAGAAACAATGTAAATAGAAAACTTGTAGATATTTTTATGCCAAATAGGAACGAGTGGTTTGAAAAATTTAATTTTGTTTTGTTTCATAGATATGTACATAACCTCAAATTTTTTAAATGGAAAGCATAGTGGCTATGGGCTTGTTTAATAGCTTATATTGTGCAGATTTTACTGATATAGCACATGATGGAGTTATTCTTGTAAATGACCAAAATATTGAGATTTTTTTGTTTTGTTTAATAAAATAAATAGCAGTGTTTCAATATATAATCAGAAAAGGAGACTTAACGACTGTATTTCTTTATCATAACAGTACTTGATAGCTATTTTTAACATGTTGGTAACAGGAACAATTAACTTATTAAAAAAATCATTCAAATAACAACAACAATATGTAAACAATTTAATATTATGCGGATTAAAAATCACAAAAATATGAAAGTATAATAAATGGAAACAAAACTAAAATACGAACTAATAAACAAACTGAATAAATATTGTATTAACAAATTACAAATGCTCAAAAAGTTGACCATTTTGTGCAACACATAGCCCACACCTTTTAGCAATGGAATGCGTTGTTTTTTTAATGAACGCTTAGTAATGCTTGTATGAGCGTTAATTAGAGCTTCACGTAGTTGTGCTTCTCTATGAAATTTTTGAATATACACTTTATTTTTCACATGTCCATGTATAAAAAAGTTTAATATTGAAAATTCCGGGCTTCGGGGTGGCCACTGCACTGGACCATTTTACCAATCCAAGAATCGGGATTTAACCGATTTAAATAGTCAGTAACACTACGGGTGTTGTACGGAGGTGTGCCATCATGCTGGAACCATTTGTCTTCCGCGCACTCATAAAGGAAGTTCATCTAAAAGATTCTCTACATTTATTTCCAACATAAATATTTCCCTCCTGTTAAATTTCCATTAAATATTATAGGTCCTATAATATTGATGCCTAGAACACCACAATATACATTAAAACCAAAACTTTATTTGAGGTCTTCGTTGCTGAATTGCATGCGTATTTTCTAGCATCCGTAGATGCTCATTGAACCTATTAAAAATACCACAATTTGTGTACCTTGTTTCATCTGACCATAAAACAGTAAATGGAATTTCGTGATCCTCCTGACACTTCTCCACAAACCATCTGCAAAATCTTATCTGCTTATCTTCATCTCCTGGATGCAATTTGATATTTTGTATGGATGGAACTTATGTTTTTTCAGGACCCGAACAACAGACCGTTGCTATATTCTACTGCATAAAGCAATTTCTCTTGTAGAAGTAGAAGGATTGACCTGAACGCTAGCTAATACATTTATTTGCATACTTTCATCAATATTTTGTACATTGTGTTCCTTTCTTTGTATAAAACTACCCTAGTCTCTTAAATTTATATACAAGTTACGAAATGTCCGAATAGATGGTTGACGGCAGTTAAAGTACCGTTCAAAATATAAATCTGCTGCTCTAGTAGAATTTTTATTATGCTCAATGTAACAAGTTAACATATCAAGCTTTTTCTCGTTACTATAATTTATTTTAGCATAAAAGAACCTAATTATTAGTAATAATGTGAACAATAACACCAATGACAGATATTTCAAAAACTCATAGTGCGACTCTATGGCTTATTTTATTTTTTCATAGGTGGTCTGATAATTATGAACAATAAAAACAAAAAAAAACTTTAATACTTCGGTAATTTACAAGAAAAATTCCATCATGTGCCATATCAGTAAAATCGGCAAAATATAAGCTATTGAAAAAGCCTATAGCCAACTATGCTTTCAATTTAAAAAAATTGAGGTTATGTACATATCTACGAAACAAAAAAAAAAGTTTTCTAACCATTCAATCTAATTCAGCATAATAACATCTACAAGTTTTCTATTTACATTATTACTCTAATGTCAACAATAAAACCGACAGATGGATTTGAAAAAAATCGCTATATTTAGTTTTTTTAATATATCTAGATATCAGTGATCTTTCTAAAAAAGAAAAGCACATGCGATATTAGCAGACAACGGCATTATTTTTCCCATTTGAACATCTCTCTATCTCTAACGGTTTCCAAGATGCCCATAGTGAAAAAAGAAAAAAACCTCACCCTATATATATAATTGGGGTCAACAAAGCAATTTCCTAACACCCTGTATAGAGAAAGGAACCATTTATATACGCGCAAAATTAATTTCATTTATTTAATTTAAATTTACAAGTATTGACGTAATTTTATAATTAGGGATTAGGAGGTAATAGATTCATAAAGAAAATCAATTGTATAAGCCAATAGAAATTAGTAATTAATTTAATTTATTTTAATTTAAGGGGTTATCACGTCAGAGAACGCATAAGAGCATGAAAAATCAATAATACCAAGGCGAAAAGCTTTGCTTAACAAACAGACAGACGTCGGTCATATAGAATACCATGAAAACAAACTCCTAGAAATGTTATTTTAAACGATCATTAATTAGGCACAGCTGCACGTTGGAAAGGTCACCTTCCGGTTATTTCTGTAGATAACAGAGCAAGCTTCAAGGAAATATTGTTTAACCGTCGGTGGGTTTCGTAATAAACACTAACAATAGCTTCTTAACGAGCAGAAAGGATACACAATTAATAGTATGTTACAGAATGAGACGGGCATAGAAGCATGCATTTAGTAGGCATACATTCAATCCACGTGGAGTAGACATAAGACGCGGGCAACTATATCGATTTTCTACCAATCAAGCAAGATTAGAACGCGACATCCAATATGCATGACAGGAATAGAGATATTACAGGCGGGATTATAAGACGTCAATGAAATGTATGATTGGTCGAAATAGGTAGTTTTAGAATAGAGGAACATGTGATAGTTTTGTTGTTTGTAGCGTGTTGACGAGCAATTTTTTTCTAGAAGTTTAAAACGGTTACACCAAAATTTGCGGAAATGTTATTTTGCAATTAGGTATTTCGAGTAAAGTGTGGCCAAGAGGGGCCTGGCTTAGGATATAAATAAGCTAGGGAAATTAATAGCTTTCTCTTTTATTTTGCATCGCTTGCGACGTACAAAAATCTACTGACAAGCCTTGTATGTATTAAAAATTTGTAAATTCAATAGTACAGTATTAGATTGTCGTGGCCTTATCGTTAGAAACGCGAATTGTGTCGAGTTTATTTAAATGCAACTAAGGTCCAAAGAATATTTTAACAAGCTCGTAAATTAATAAAGCGATAAATAACAAGTGTAATATACATGGATTTGGATATTGAAATTGATATTGGATGGGTAGCATGAAGCGCAGCTTAGATGGTGGTCATCTTTAACATCTAGTGGAGATGCGCGCAGAACCACTAGGCCGAGGGGTTCAGGAACATAATACATCGTCAACGGAGATGGAATCTTCAAGTTTTTCCAGGTAACGCATTAGAATTTGCTGTTTTTTTATAAACTGTTGAAAATTTTGTGATGTATGAGAGTGAACTTTGATGGTATTTTTTGTTATTTTACGTATTGAAAAGGATACGTATAAGTGACTATTAATATGGTATTTTGAATATAAAACAAAAGGTGTACGTAAAGCTTATTTGAATTGCTTGATGAATTTAAGTTTAATTGTTAAGAGTACATGGGTTTTTTTTTTAAGTTTGTAGTACTAGTATGCAAAGTGGAAAGCATACATTGATAAACTGGATTATCATGAGCTCACCATACTCCAGTGTGTAGTAAGAAACCAAGGTCAGGTATTATTTGGGGCCCATTTACTCTTGTTGTTTTAAATGTGTTAGAAATTTTCATTTTAAAAAAAACTTGGACTTTACAAAGATAGCATCTATTGATGTGTAACTTGAGCACCGAACTGTAAATAACTTTGAATTATTATTTGTAAATAGTGGTTAATAAATATTGTATGATTGTTGTATTATTTTGTGATTTTATGGTATGGTGTGTGAACGGTAAAGAGAATGAGAGTAAATTTAGGTATATGAGAAGAAGCACAGCTGAGCTCGCCAGGGAAGCTGCTGAAGAAAATAATTCGATGAAGCAGAATACGGGTAAGAGTTTTGTAAAATTTTTATATGTTTGAAAATAAATGTTTTTTTTTCTCTGGCGAGGTCTTTATGAGGGTTACACGGCAATTTATGACGCCCAATCTGTGGGGCTCGAATGTTTTTTAGAAAGTACCAGATCCTGTGGCCAAAAGGCACTTAACACGGCTATATATATATATATATATATATATATATATATATATATATATATATTGCTGTGAAACCTACAAAATCCGTGAACTACGCTTTATAATCGAGCCTCACTTTTGGGCGTCAAGAATGCTGTGACACCTCTTGAATTACGTTAACTCTATTTACATCAATATTCACAATACATTAAAATTTCAAAATTAAAATTCAGCATAAATTTCAGTATCAGAAAATTTCAAGATTAAATTTGTTATCATTTTAGAATGCATCCAGAATTAAAGTCCTTGTAGGATGCCTACTAATTACTATAACAATATATGCAGACCTGAGTCTGAGTACAAAGGGAGCATCTACCACCCCTTTACGTTAATTAACCAGGTTCGTCTAATTGAGCTCAAAGACATACCCATATTTTCATCATAATCCAGAACATCAATACTAAATACCCCTTTCTACTTAAACAAGCAAATTTCACCTTAAAATTAAAATTTTATGTTTTAGTACAATTTCACTAATGTCCATTTAAAGTAAATCAATTATAAAGTTATTCAACACACAAAAATATCAAAATTCAAACAAAATAGTATAAATTACCTGAAGTTTACTGCACTCGTAGCTTCAATGTACCTCGTCCCTTTTGTTAATCACTCCATTCCAACTGGGTTATATTTACAGCTTCTGATTCTCAACGTTTTAAAAATTTTCTCCATCACCATTTATTTAAAGTTGTTTCTGGGCTTTTCCGGAACTCATCTGTGTATATCTGACCCTTGTTTTGTGGATCCAGACACGTTTATGAACCATTTAATTATTCACACCCCCGAAAAATAGCAAAGAAATTCATACTTCTTTCACCAATATACGCCAAAACTGCCTACTTTTGGTGTATTCATTTGTCGTTGTAAATTTTACTAATTGGTACAGTGATACTAAATTTTATTACCTTGTATCTAAATGCACTCAAGTACATTCATGTTAGCACGTAAATAACAAACTGTTTTAAGTCACCAAAATATACGAGCAAACTTTAAATTATTCTATCAAACTAAAATGCACTGTTTAACACCTTGAATCAAGTCGCGGATGTAAGAGAGCTTGTTCATATTCCCCTGGGTATATATAGAGGTTAGCCTGTCTGTCGGTCGAGTCCTCAAAACGGCCAGTTTCTAGAATTTCGCATGCTCTGTTCCCAGTCCGTAGCCCGGCATGCGATTTTTACGAATTTTGCTCTCGCCCCAGTTAAATCTCAGAAAATTTCCACACGGCACGCAACGTCTGAGAATACCTAATTAAATTTTATACAGAAATGTTATTTCTACCTCTCAATTTTGCCTTTTACTTTCAACCAATCGCAACCCCATGACGTTGCTCTACTCACGCCTTTTTACTATATGTGTCTCGGTCTTGCGCATATTATCTGTCTCTATCTACCCTGTTCTTATTCGTGCAAATTGATATTCTTTATTCTCGATTATTTCAGTCCATGTGGACTGTTATCTGGGTTAAATAACCCCGTATCGCACCTTTCGCATTTCTCGTAACTATTATGCGACGGTTTCTTAAAGATTCTTTGAAACCATTTGTTATCTACAAAATTTTCGCCGTACGTGACATTTAAACTACGCAGCTGTTCAAACATAATATTAATTCTCAGAGCTTTATTCCGTGGTATTTTAATCTTGGATTTTCACAGGCTTTTATGCTTATTATTAATAATGGTTTAATTAACTCCAATTAAAATTAATACCCTTTAAATTTTAGTGAATCCTAACTAAATATTAATTATTATCTGTACGTTTTGTTTAATACCGGTTACTTAAAATAGAGTTAATTAATATAAATTTTGCACGTAATTTTTATTTGTTTCTTTACTAGGTATAATTAAATTACCCGTAAAGTTTTCTAATACTGCTTCCTTTTATATAAAGCGTCTTATAAATAATTTAAATCTCTTAATTTTAATAAAACGAATGAATTTTTATGCTTCACGGTTTTTTAAATAACGTGTACCTTTTCCCAAAGCTTCTACACAGTGATTAAAATTATTTGATGTGATTATTTAATTTTCTACCCTGGTCTAAATATGAGTAATATATATATATATATATATATATATATATATATATATATATTGCTGTGAATCCTCTCTTATCTCTAGGTACTGGCCCTTTAAAAAAAACATTCGAGCCCCACAGTTTGGGCGTCAAGAATGCTGTGAAACCTTTAAATCACCTGGTCCGTTGATTCCTTCTGTTAATCGCCTCGGCTGCTCTTCTAGATAACTTCCATTCTCAATCATAAAAATTAAACAACACATTCCTACCACAAACATCAACGTTAACTCTATTTACATCAATATTCAGAATACATTAAATTTTCAAATTAAATTTGAACATAAAATTCAGTTTTAAAAAGAATTTCCGGATTAATTTTATTATCATTTTACTGTGCATCCAAAATTAAAGTCCTTGTTGGATGCCTACTAATTAATATAACAAGATAAGCAGACCGGAGTCTGAGTATAAAGGAGCATCTACCACCCCTTTACGTTAATTAACCAGGTTTGTCTAATTGAGCTCAAAGACCTACCCAAAGTTTCATCCTATTCCCGAACATCAAAACAAAATACCCTTTTACTTAAACAAGCAAATTTCATCTTAAAATTAAATTTTATGGTTAGAAAAATTCCACTAATGTCCATTTAAAGTAAATCAATTATAAAGTCATTCAATACACACAAAATGTCAAACAAAATAGTACAATTTACCTGAAGGTTATTGTCCTCGTAGCTTCAGTGTAATCGTCCCTTTTGTAAATCACACCATTCCAACCGGATTCTATTTACAGCTTCAAGTTATCAACGCTTTAAAATGTTCTTCATCACCATTAATTTAAAGTTGTTTCTAGGCTTTTCCGAACTCATCTGTGTATATCTGCCTCTGGTTCAGTGGATGCAGACACATTTACGAACCATTTAGTCATTAACACCCCGCAAAAATAGCAAAGAAATTCATACTTCCTTTTACCAATATTACCAATATACGCCAAAACTGCCTACTTTTGGGTATACATTTGTCGTTGTAAATTTTACTAATTGGTACCGTGATAATAAACTTTTATTACCTTGTATCTAAGTGCACTGAAGTACATTCATGTTAGCACGTAAAATAACCAACTATTTTGAGCCACTAAAATATACTAGCACACTTTAAATTATTTAATCAAACTAAAAGCACTGTTTAAAATCAAGTCGCGGATGCACGAGCTTTTAACGCATCGAATCGTCGAAAGTCTAAGAGTCTAAGAGACGAAACACATATTCCGCCTGTATATATAGCGAATAGCCGACACGTCGCTTTGTTCTCTAAAACGGGTAATTCCAACGAATTCCTCATTCTACGTTCCCAGTCTGTAGCCTGCACGTCGATTTTATGAATTTAGTCCTCACCCCATTGAGATCTCAGAAAATTTCAACACGGCTCGCAAAGTTGTCCGAGAAAAACTAATTACTTTTATACAGAAATTGTTGTTCTACCTCTGATATATGCATCCTATTTCCAACCAATCGCAACCCCTTGACGTTGCTTAAATCACGCCTTTAATTATCCGTGTCTCTGTCTTGCGCATATTATCCGTCTCTATCTACCCTGTTCTGAGTGGTACAAATCGATATTCTTTATTATCGGTTATTTCAATCCACGTGGTTTCGTAAGTAAAATAACCCCGTATCTAGCCTTCCCGTTAAAACATCCGACCGTTTCCAATATACCTAGAAGCTGCATGTTTATCCAAACAAATTAATCAGAACTTTGATATTTAAAAATACGCAGGTGTTCAATCGTAATACTTTGAATAACACTTCTACGATTTGAATATAATTGGGTTTTTAACAGCTTTTATGCATATAATACCTTAATAATCGTTCAATTAACTCCAATTAAAATAATAATGAATGGCATTGACTTCTACCCTTTAATTTTAGTGAATTCTAATTAAATATTAATTATTATTTGTACATTTTGTTTAATACTGTTACTTAAACTTGAATTAATTAATATAAATTTTGCACGTAATTTCTATTTGATTCTTTACTTGGAACAATTAAATTACATTCAAATTGAGCATTTTAATTCTGCTTCTTTTTATAGAAAGCGTCTTGTAAATAATTTAAATCTTATTTTTAATGAAACGAATGAATTTTTATGCTTCACGGTTTTAATAACGCGTATTATCTAATAAAATTCCTTATACACGGTGATTAAAATTATTTGATGTAATTAATTAATTTTCTACCCTGGTCTAAATATGAGTATTTTCCCCCTATTTGAATACAAATAATCCCACTTATTTGAATGCAAATATCAAATATTTAGACTGCCAAAAATCTTTACAAAATTTTGCCTATCTCTCTCTATCCTTATCTATCTAACTTACCTACTTTGTCTCCAATCCAAAAAAATATTTACACCTATCCTATATCCCTATCCTATTCCTAACTCTCACCTACTTCTATAAACTGAAATTATCCCTAACTTCATCCTACTCATCCATCTAATCCTATATACATCCTATATACCTATCCTATTCCTAACTTTTAACTAATCTTCACTATACTTTACTTCATCCTACCTAATCCTATATACCTATCCTATTTCTAACTTTATTCCTAACTCTCCACTAATCTTATATGAAATATCTATACTTAACCTATCTTATTTTCTTCCTACATTTACTCTTTATCCTCATCCTAAACCTATTCCTAATTATCTCCCATATTTATCCTATACTTAGCTTTATTTTCCCTAAACACTTACTTCTACTCTTCTATCTACACCTATTCTATCCCTATCCTATTTAAATCTAACTCTCTTCTTGACCCTCCAAGTCTTTCTTCTCACCATCCTAATACTCTTCATCCCTATCTCTCCCCCTTCTATATCTACACTTATCCTCCCTATTATCTCACATACAATAAACTTATCATCCCTATTATCCTGACTCTTAAATATTACTTCTTCTTCAGTCCCTACACTTGTCTGTTTCTCATTTATTCTTATTTCCTTTTCTGCCGACAAACCAAACGATACTACTTTACAATTATCGATTTTTCCCTCTATGGAAAATCCTGTGTACCTTCTAGAATTTTTGTGTAATGGAATCCGCCAGAATGAATTCCTTAAATCTACTTTATTAAAAACAAACTTGCCACTTAACCTCGTCAAAAATAATTCTGCCTTCACCTGCTCCCGATATGCTGCTGGAATTGGATAAACCTTTGCGTTGAACGGTTCTGAATTATCCACTTCAATCTGTGCTCATAGCCCTAACGCTGTGCTTGCTTCTACCCCACTAATTCTGCATGTTTTCGTAATAAAGCTTGAACCTCTACTCTCCTATCCTCTGGACATCTTATCGTGTTGATCTGTTTACCTTCATCATCCTCTACCTCTACTACATTAATACTAAACCCCGTGTCATCCTCTGTGACTTCATAACTGCCCTTCCATGGCACTACCCTATCCTTAATTCTTATTACCTTCCTTTCCATATCTATCAAAACCCTAACTTCATCATACAGTCAACACCTAAAATGCTCTGAAACTTCAGTCCAGGTACAATTACAAACTCCTGTTCACAGCTTAAACCTCCTATATCTATCCTAAGCACCACAACACTATTTACTACAGCAAACTTCTTTTTATTTGGAGCTACTAAATGGCTACGTTTATAGGCATAATTCTATCACAAACCTTATCCCTAATTTTGCTGACGAATTCCTCCGATATTAAACTCGCCTCTGCCCCTGTATCAAGTAATACTTCTACATTATTTTCAAAAATTTCTAAATTAATAATTGGCAAACATAATTTTTCTCAGTTTCTGGCTCTACTTCCTCCTCAATTTTGAAAAATTCACGTGGATGTTCGTATACATTTACACAGAAATCTAGTGGTCTGTCGCGTTCTAAAAATCCTGTCTCATCCTGTTTTCCGTGCTTGGTCCTGGTTGTCCTTCTACAACCTGTGCGTACGTCCTCCTCGTGTTAATATCCGTGTCCCTATCTCTATTCGGCGTGCTGGTCACAGTCCTGTTTACTTCCGGTAAACTGTTCTGTCTCGTGTAACTAGGTCTTGGCGTCGGTCCCCTAGTCGCACTATTGCTCCTGTATTCCTGTCCTCGTCGTTCCCAATTCGGTCGAAAATTTCTGTTGTAGTCAGGCCGTCTCGGATAATTCGGTGTCCTGTTGTCAAACCTAACTGTGTTAACGTTTCGTTCTCGTATCTCTCTTGTCCGTCCAACACATACATCGTCATATCTCTGTAAATACTCTAAAATGTCTCCCGTTCTGTGATGTTTTGTAAGGCCACGTGTTGTCTAATTTCCAGTTCAAAATGTCGTGATAGGTACTTGATAATCTGTCTGTCCGTCAATGGTGGATTCAGTTGTTTGGCCACACTGTATTTGCGGATGGCATATTGCTCCTAGAACCTGCAAACTCTCCCTTAAATTTTCCTGTAATCAAGTCGTCCCTAATCTGATCCTGTTTGTGATCACTCCAGTAATGTTGTAAAATTTGTCTTCAAAGTCCTGATACGTGTCTATGTCCTGTCCTACTAAATTGTACCATGCTTCCGCGTTGTCCTTTAATAAAGCCTTTATCGTATTCAGTTTAGTCTGTTCGTCAAATAAATTTCCCACTAGATTTCTTACACTATTAATAAAAATTTGTTGATTTAACCTGTTATCGCCATAAAACTTCATGTGTTGGTCCAATGATACTCCACATGTATAAAATCTGGGACCTTCCCCCGTTAAATTTGATATGTTTTATTTAATACTACTAACTTCGCGTTCTACCCTGCCTAACTGATCCCTACATGAGTCCGTTACTTCAGTCATTTTTACGTTTATTTCTTCTTCACAGAAAATGCGTACTTCGGACCTTAAATGTCCCATTTCCTGTCGAAGACCTGTAATATCCCGCTCATTTTTATCTACCTTATTTTCAACTTCCCCCATTTTCACGGTAAGACTATTTTTAAATTCTGAAACTTCTTTATTCGTCTTATCTATTTTCTCACTTAGGGTTTCCCTAACTCCTGTTAATGTCTCATTCATTCGGTCAAATTTCTTATTCGCTTCTTCCCTAGCTCTATTAGATTCATCGCTTAACTGTTCTAATTTTCTATTGGATTCTTCACTCATCCTCTCTAACATTCTCAATATCATCTCGTTTCCTTGATCCCCTGATTCCGTCCTCGACTGATCTCTACTGCCTCCAGCTTCTTCCATTTTAGAAATTTTCTCACACAATGCACTATCGTCACTTCCAATTTCCACTCCTTGACTCCTTAACCACTCCTTTCTCTGCATACGTTCCAATCACTCACACACACTCTAAAATACTCTTAAATTTATACCCACACAAAAACTCTCTCTCTCAGATCGCCAGTTTCCTGGAATAAAATAACAAAAATTTTATTTGGAACTCGAGCCCCACGTTGGGCGCCAAGAATGCTGTGAATCCTCTCTTATCTCTAGGTACTGGCCCTTTAAAAAAAACATTCGAGCCCCACAGTTTGGGCGTCAAGAATGCTGTGAAACCTTTTAAATCACCTGGTCCGTTGATTCCTTCTGTTAATCGCCTCGGCTGCTCTTCTAGATAACTTCCATTCTCAATCATAAAAATTAAACAACACATTCCTACCACAAACATCAACGTTAACTCTATTTACATCAATATTCAGAATACATTAAATTTTCAAATTAAATTTGAACATAAAATTCAGTTTTAAAAGAATTTCCGGATTAATTTTATTATCATTTTACTGTGCATCCAAAATTAAAGTCCTTGTTGGATGCCTACTAATTAATATAACAAGATAAGCAGACCGGAGTCTGAGTATAAAGGAGCATCTACCACCCCTTTACGTTAATTAACCAGGTTTGTCTAATTGAGCTCAAAGACCTACCCAAAGTTTCATCCTATTCCCGAACATCAAAACAAAATACCCCTTTTACTTAAACAAGCAAATTTCATCTTAAAATTAAATTTTTATGGTTAGAAAAATTCCACTAATGTCCATTTAAAGTAAATCAATTATAAAGTCATTCAATACACACAAAAATGTCAAACAAAATAGTACAATTTACCTGAAGGTTATTGTCCTCGTAGCTTCAGTGTAATCGTCCCTTTGTAAATCACACCATTCCAACCGGATTCTATTTACAGCTTCAAGTTATCAACGCTTTAAAATGTTCTTCATCACCATTAATTTAAAGTTGTTTCTAGGCTTTTCCGAACTCATCTGTGTATATCTGCCTCTGGTTCAGTGGATGCAGACACATTTACGAACCATTTAGTCATTAACACCCCGCAAAATAGCAAAGAAATTCATACTTCCTTTTACCAATATTACCAATATACGCCAAAACTGCCTACTTTTGGGTATACATTTGTCGTTGTAAATTTTACTAATTGGTACCGTGATAATAAACTTTTATTACCTTGTATCTAAGTGCACTGAAGTACATTCATGTTAGCACGTAAAATAACCAACTATTTTGATCCACTAAAATATACTAGCACACTTTAAATTATTTAATCAAACTAAAAAGCACTGTTTAAAATCAAGTCGCGGATGCACGAGCTTTTAACGCATCGAATCGTCGAAAGTCTAAGAGTCTAAGAGAGCGAAACACATATTCCCGCCTGTATATATAGCGAATAGCCGACACGTCGCTTTGTTCTCTAAAACGGGTAATTCCAACGAATTCCTCATTCTACGTTCCCAGTCTGTAGCCTGCACGTCGATTTTATGAATTTAGTCCTCACCCCATTGAGATCTCAGAAAATTTCAACACGGCTCGCAAAGTTGTCCGAGAAAAACTAATTACTTTTATACAGAAATTGTTGTTCTACCTCTGATATATGCATCCTATTTCAACCAATCGCAACCCCTTGACGTTGCTTAAATCACGCCTTTAATTATCCGTGTCTCTGTCTTGCGCATATTATCCGTCTCTATCTACCCTGTTCTGAGTGGTACAAATCGATATTCTTTATTATCGGTTATTTCAATCCACGTGGTTTCGTAAGTAAAATAACCCCGTATCTAGCCTTCCCGTTAAAACATCCGACCGTTTCCAATATACCTAGAAGCTGCATGTTTATCCAAACAAATTAATCAGAACTTTGATATTTAAAATACGCAGGTGTTCAATCGTAATACTTTGAATAACACTTCTACGATTTGAATATAATTGGGTTTTTAACAGCTTTTATGCATATAATACCTTAATAATCGTTCAATTAACTCCAATTAAAATAATAATGAATGGCATTGACTTCTACCCTTTAATTTTTAGTGAATTCTAATTAAATATTAATTATTATTTGTACATTTTGTTTAATACTCGTTACTTAAACTTGAATTAATTAATATAAATTTTGCACGTAATTTCTATTTGATTCTTTACTTGGAACAATTAAATTACATTCAAATTGAGCATTTTAATTCTGCTTCTTTTATAGAAAGCGTCTTGTAAATAATTTAAATCCCTTATTTTTAATGAAACGAATGAATTTTTATGCTTCACGGTTTTAATAACGCGTATTATCTAATAAAATTCCTTATACACGGTGATTAAAATTATTTGATGTAATTAATTAATTTTCTACCCTGGTCTAAATATGAGTAATATATATACATATATTGCTATGATATCGCCGTACTCCGATGTATTTAACGTCTAGTTGCCTGCTGTTCGCCACCGCTGTGTCTCTAAATAACCTAGGATAAATTTTAAATAATTCGTTTTATAATGCCTCGACTAGCTCAGTTCAACCCCACACAGAGTGTACGACGATACAATATCAGAGAAATTTTACCCCCTTTTCTCTAACACCTCCTATTTGAATGAGATAAACGAAATTAACCAAAATTTATATAATAACCAAAATATGTACAATTTGTATCTCCACAACCTTTATAGTATCACTAGAAGCGGTTTGTAGTCCCTACGGGACTACTTTGAGCGCCTCTACTCGATTTGTGGACCACTCTCTTTACGCCCCACCATCTTTACGCCTTACCATCTTTGCGCACCGTCCTCTCTACGCCTCGCCCTCTCTACGCCCCGCCTTTTCTACGCCCCGCCTTTTCTACGCCCCGCCTTCTCTACGTCCCGCCCTCTCTACGCCCCGCCCTCTCTACGCCCCGCCCTCTCTACGCCTCGCCCTACCTACACCCGTTCTATCTGCTCCCATCCTATCTACGCCCCGCTCTCTCGACGCCTCGCCCTCTCTACGCCCCGCCCTCTCTGCGCCCCGCCCTCTCTACGCCCCGCCCTCTCTTCGTCCCGCACTCTCTACGTCCAGCCCTATATACACCCGTCCTATCTGCGCCCGTCCTATCTACGCCCCGCCCTCTCTACGCCTCGCCCTCTCTACGCCCCGCCTTCTCTACGCCCCGTCCTCTTTGTGACCCGTCCTCTTTGCGACCCGCCCTCTTTACACCCCGCCCTCATTGCGCCCCGCGCTCTTTGCACCCCGCTCCCTATTCGTCCATTCCTCTTTACGCCCCGCCCTCTCTACACCCTGTCCCCACTTCCCTGTAGTTGAATTCATGAAAACGACTTTGAGAAGTTGAGCGAATCAAGGTCACCTAGCTCTAGTAGACTTTGTCAAAATTACTTCTGGGAGTCAACCGTATCAAAATCACCTCGCTTAAGTAGACTTTGCCGAAATCACACCGGGAGTCGATCGGATCAAGATTTATTTCGCTCTAGTAGACTTTGTCAAAATCACCTCTTGAAGTTGATCGGATCAAAACCACTTTGGCGTAGCAGACTTTGCTGAAATCACTTCAGGGAGTCGATAGGATCAAGATGCCCTAGTAGACTTTGTCGAAATCACCTCGTGGAACGATCGGATCAAGACTACTTCGCCCTAGTAGACTTTGTCAAAATCACTTCTGGGAGTCGAATAGATCAAGACCACTTCGCCCCAGTAGACTTTGTCGAAATCACTTCGAGAGTCGATCAGATCAAGATTACTCGCCGTAGTAGTCTTTGTCGAAACACTTGGGTAGCCGATCGGATCAAGATCAATTTGCCGTAGTAGACCTTGTGAAATCACTTCGGGAGTTGTTTGGGAAGTTGATCGGGGGTCAATCGAGTCGATCGAGTCGATCGGAGAGTCGATCGAGTCGATCGAGTCGATCGAGTCGAGCGGGTCAAGATCACTTCGTCGTAGTAGTGTTTGTAGAAATGACTTCGGAGAATTAATCGGACAAAACCACTCCGCCCTAGTAGACTTTGTCAAAATCACTTCGGAAAATCGATCGGATCAAGACCACTACGCCCTAGTAAACTTTGTCGGAATCACTTCGGGGAGGCGATCGTATCATCCAATTCACCCTGTTAGACTTTGCCGAAACTATTTAGTGGGAGTCGATCGGATCTAGATCATTTCGCCCTAGTAGTTTTTGTCGAAATCACTTCGGGAAGTCGATCGGATTAAGATCACTTTGCCCTAGTGAACTGTCGAAATCACTTCGGGAAGTTGATCGGATCAAGATCATTTTACCCTAGTAGACTTGACGAAATCACTTTGGAGAGTCGGTCAAGACTACTTCGCCCTAGTAAACTTTGTCGAAATCACTCCGGGGAAGCGATCGTATCAAGACCACTACGCCCTAGCAGACTTTGTCGAATTCATTTAGTGGGAGTCGATTGGATTTAGATCATTTCGCCTTAGCAGCCTTAGTAGAAACCACTTCGGGGAGTCGATCGGATCTAGAGCACGACCGTAGTAGACTGTTGAAATCGGATCAAGATCATTTTGCCCTAGTAAACTTTGCCGAAATTATTTTGAAGAGTCGATCGGATCAAGAACACTTCGCCCTAGTAGACTTTGTAGAAATCATCTAGTGGGAGTCGACCGGAGCAAGACCACTTCGCTTTAATACTCTTTGTCGAATTCACTTCGGGGAGTCGAACGGATTAATATAACTTTGCCGTAGCAAACTATCGAAATCACTTCGGGAAGTAGATCGGATCAGGATCAATATGCCCTAGTAAACTTTGTTGAAATTACTTTGGGGAGACGACCGTATCAAGACCACTTTGCCCTAGTAGGCATTATGGAAAATACTTAAGGTAGCCGATCGGATCAAGATGAGTTCGCCCAAGTAGACTTTTTTGAAATCACCCCGGGGGGGGGGGGCGATTAGATCAAGACTACCTTTCCGTAGTAAATTTAAAAAAAATTCAAAACTTTATGTAATATAAGTAATGGATATGTAGCTTATAAATATTTTACAAACATAGCATGCGAAGGGTTTTTAGCAATGTTAACAATGTTAGTTACGTATATATAAAAGAGCAACGGATATTATATACAGTGGTTAAATAATCGATTGCAATAAGTAGCAATTGTAGAAAACTTAAGCAAGTGTTGTTTAACACCTCAAGTCATGTTTCTGAACGTACCGTGGTCTGTCATAGTTATTGAAATCAGCTGATCGCCTTAGTTTAATTAAAGAGCTTTGAATGTTCTTGTATATATATTTACAGCAAATGTAGGGAATTACTGGTTTTACTTTCTTATTTTTACGAATCAACTCTATGCTGCTTCTATCTAACAGTATATAAGTCTTGTTGTGTGCGACAAATGGAATAGAACAAATAAAATTGACACATGCAAATCAATCAAAATTAAGCAATATTTATTAATTGTCAATGTAGCTAATGTTACATATGAGCACATTTGTAATAACGTGTTTGCAAATAGCAACGTATGTTAAAGATAAATTTTCAGTGAAGTATATGCAATCAATTTTGGCATTAGTGATTTAGATTAAAAAGGCTTTTCAGTATGCGCAATATGCGTTTAACGTTTCTCAATTTAAATTTAGAAATAAGTGTAATACGATATCGTTACGGTATTGAATTTAGGTTTTACGCTCAGAAGCTTTGTGTTTCAGCACATATTTCGTATTTTATAAGGATTTTAGTTAATGCAGGTAACCGTATAGTTCTACCTTCTCTGTACATCATGCTGCTTCGTTTTACCGCGTATTGGGTATGCTCGTTAAGACAAAGTTGTCAATTACTGTTAATGTAGATAAGGAATAAATAACTTATAGTAGATTATTGTTTAGTGGTTATAAATTTTGTTTGGCTATTTTACGTATATTAGACGCTTGTTAATGTTTAAAAAAATCAACATAAAAAAAAAATTTATTTAATTGGGCATTGAACCACCGAGGTTGCGTATGGTAGACGGAGGAAGGAAGGAAAGATAATCTATTTATAACTTTTCATACAATTTTGCTAAATACTAAATACTAACAATAATAACAATTGGTTCCTTAATAGTTCCTACGATTCGACGTTTAACTATAAGTAATTTAATAACAATATTCGGTAACTATACTAAAATATTTACCTGACTGTTTATAATAATTAACTATGTCTTCTATTTTATTTTTATTTTATATCATTGTTGTATATTGTACAATAGGAAAAGTGGAAAAACCTATTTTAATGTAGACGCAGGCGTTAGTCTTACGCTATCGAATCGACTTTTGTAGCAAATCCTTTGGTTGTATACTTGTAGTAGTGGAAGCCTAAAAACGTATATAGCGTTTTCGAAATTATTTACGTAGACTGGAAATTTGTTGGATGTAAAATTAAATTTAAATTGTTTTTTTGTTTAAAATAGACCGCGTCTATTAATATGTAATACTTTTTTATAAGTAGAATTAATAATAATCAGTACTATAAAGAAGCTTTAATTTTAGAAATTTGTAAATTAAGTGTGTTAACAGAGTTTCAGATAGTACGTGCGCGCGCTACTCGGTTTTTTGTTCGTAACCTGTTTTGACAATTCTCAAATAAATGACACAAATCGCAGTAAAAATTTTAAAGATGTATAATTTATGATAGATGTAAAATTTTGTGGTACATGTTAGAAATTTGTTAAGGATCGTATACCAATTTCTGAAAGCAAGTCGATCGTCTGTTCATCAATGTAAACGTAGCTGTTGTTGGCTTTGCGCGTTTGTTTTATTAGATCGTAAAATATTAAAGCTTTTTAGTTTTTATACACATATAAGCGAATACGTACCTGCAAGTTGGACAATCTCTGAAAAGAAAACTTTGTCAATGGTTTTTGAGTAAATGTAATTCACAAATTATAGATTGTAGATCGCACTGACGCATAAGAAAAAAATAATGCCTTGGTTTATTTAATGCATATTGTTAAATGAATGCTATTGCATGTTTTAAAAAGCAACACAAAATGAAATTAAAAATGAATTTTACTGGGAACCGAACCACCGGAGTTAGCATCCGTAACCAGCGATGTTAAGCTTGCGCTATTATGGCGTTGCCTACTGAAATCGCGTTGGTTGTATACTTACTATGCCTAACGTCACATAAGAAATACATCGCCTTAGGAACAAATCACGGTTTATTGTAATTGTTCGGGACGCGCAAATAAACGTCATATGTAATAAAGAATTATTTTTCAAAAAAATAGCCCGTTTATATTAAAAAGTCATGTTATTGTATAATAATGATCAATTATCGGAGCTAATACGTAATATTGGACGATTTATAATTCTAAATTTAACAAACTTTAAAAAAATTGTGTCCTCATAGATTTTGAAGGTATATATTCGTTCGCTTCCGTCAGCTTTCGGTATCTATGTTTGACGTTTCTCGAGGTAATTATACAAATTTTAGCACCTGTTTTAAGAAAATACTATACCATCAGCTTGCAAACTGTTAATAATTCAGGGTTTAGAATACGAATAGCGTTATTTGGTATATATTACATATTTTTTAACGCCCGAATACGAATTTTAGAAACCAACTCGATCTTTCTACTCTCTCGCACCAACGCTAACGAAACAGTTGCCGGCCTTGTTGCACGGACCGTTCGGTTTTTAGATCGGAAATTTTTGAGGGATCCAAGCTTTTTTAACACGTTAACGAATACGTCCCTGCAAATTAATCTTTTCCCGGAAAATCCCTATTTCTTCCTTAGTAATCGGTTTCCCGCCATAAAAACCGGCCTATCCTAAGCACGCAAAAAATCTCCACCTAACCACCGCCCGTCCGCGCCCTCAAGCCCGAAACCCTCGGACGGAAATCCCAATAAGCGATCGATTTGCGCCTCTCAACTTTAACACAAAGACGGGCTTACAAAACTTATAGTTATTAGATTCTCTGTTTAAGAAAACCCCTTAATCAAAGTAACAATATACATCGATTTGTCCACAAATTATAACTCCCTCTAATCAGTTTAAAGCCAACAAAAATAACACTGTAAATTACTTGAACTACGTTGAACTTTCAATAACCTTCTTTCCATTGTACGTAATTTTCTACATATAAAATTTTTTGATGATCTTTTACATAAATATCTCATAGCATACAAAATTAAAATATTCAAAAAGAAATTAGTATCTTAAGTTATTAATGAATTTTATCTCTGACCTGTTGTTTGTCCTTGTTGAATTCCTTGTTGTGAGTATGCACCCCAACTCTTAGAACTGCCTCTGTGTGTTGTTTGACCAGTATCCTAGGATAGTTTTCAGTTAGATTTTCTTTTTTGATTTTATTTGGTAGTTGTTTATTTAATTGCTTAGTACAGTTTGGTTAAACTCTTAATTTAATTCTTGGTGGATCATAGATTCTCAGCTCAGTTCTCAGATCGATTTTCTGATAGATGCTTAGAGCCCTAAACTTAAAATTATGTTTAATTAAAATTTTAAACTTACGTTTTAAAGCCAACGGCGAACTTCTAACAGAGAGGACCAACGGCCCTATCACTAAAAATATGTTACACAGTCGTAATTTAAGGCAAGCCTAATGCCGACATCTAAATGTTTAATGCGTTTCTCGTGAGGTTCAGATATTTGTTTTCTCCAAATTCCTCGCAGTGAAGTTGGCTGTTGAACCTACAACTTTAGATAACAAACGATATTTAAGGTAATTAAAAGGAAGGTATAATGCACATGTAAACTTCACTGTGCTTATGGTTTTACGACAATGCAGTACTGTAGTTGAAGATCAAGTCCCTAAAAATGCCTGCTTTCGCACGGAATATGTCATTGTTCTGACCAACCATAAAAACATTTTCATTGGGTAAAAGGATAACTGCACATTTTCAAGGAGTGAAAAAATATGTGCTTGACAAAACACTTCAATAAATCACGTATTCTTCACCTTTGGTTCACGAGAAGTTATAACTACAATTTCTATACGTAATAACCTAATTTATACATACAATAGTAATAATGGGACAACAAAGCTTTCCTTTTGGATTAAAGAACATTCCGATACCTAATATTAAAGCAAAAAGGCCAAAAAAGGCTTGTGTAGCCAAAAAGGCATAACAATATAATGAAATAGCCCAAAAAAGATAAGCTTAATAAACATAGGCTTATCTTCAGTACAGTTATTTTTACTATAAGAAAAATTGAAAACCAATAAACGTTCTGGCATGTTTACATATACAAATTACAGAATCTTTATTCTATTGTTTGTTTTGCGCCTGAGATTATATTGTTGATTCTGATTACAGAAGCACTGGTAAGACAAGTATCTATATACATTGAAAAACCTGTTGTTTACACTAGCATGTCGTGCATTTATTGCAAGTAATAATATATAGACACGATGGATTTTCTAAATTGTCTACAATCAGTAAAATCTCAAAGACAATATGCTTTGCCTTTGCGGGCTGCCTTTTAAAGAGACATTTTTTTCAAATAATGTTCTTTCAATACTACAAATAAAATATGTAAACTAAGTATAATTATCTTGTTCATGCAATGAAAACATCTAAAACAGAATGTCAACTAAATATTTTAAATTCAACAGTACCACCCGCTATTGCGTGTAATAAAGCTATCTCTGCATTTTGTTCAAATGACAGTAAAGTTCCTTTGCAAACAGCAATGGTAAAAATATTATTGAGTGGTGATAGATGACACAGTGTTTGGATGTAAAAGATTGAAGACCCATACTTGTGATACAAATGTCAGAATCTCTGTCGTAGACAAGGCTATTGCTATAATAAATACTGTGTTGTTAACTTCAGGTGCTTTGAATTTAATTCGTGCAGTAATAATAATGTTACATGTGTTTAAAGTTGAATGTTTTAGATTGAACTCAAAATTGACACAACCTATTGATACACATAATCTATGCTTTGCTTTAAATTTGGAACTATGTAATTTTATGTGAAAATAAATTATGATACAAAACAATCGAATGACGTCGTAATAAATTTATATACAATTATTCCTTATTAAGCATGGCACTATAAACGATTGTCTATTAAAATGTTTGTGATATAAAATAACAGAATGATTGTACGATTAACAGTGTTAAATTTATTTTAATTTGTTGATTCAAAAGCTTATACAAATTGAAAACAAATATGATCTTTGTATCAATTTGTAAATTAATTGATTAAGTAGCTAAATTTGTGAATTTTTTAGGAACTGAAGGATGTAGTAAATCGTATGTTTTTCGCGGAACTAAAGATTTAACAGCTAAGCAAATTCAAGACATGCTTGGTCTCACAAAAGTTGCAGTGGCCCAACAAGCCCATCCTCAGCAGCAAGCACCACAACAGCCAGGACAACCTATAAGAGCTCCTCAAACCCAGACGATTCCACCTGCTAGTCGTTTTCTGCAAAACTTAGCCAGCTGTGACATGAGTCTTACAGATCTGATAGGTATGTAAAGTTTTTAATGTAATATAGTATTTTATCTACTCATATTTAGTTATAATACCATTATTCGTATACTTTTGAACAAGTAATAGTGTTCATATTTAAACACCGTGAGTTATGAGCGTGAGTTATAATAACTCACGCTTCCAGCTTATATTTCTAATTAATTACCCACCAAAAATATCAAAGTAGCCATGCTCATTGACATTTACGTAATGTCAAACAAATTTGTACCATAATTTTTTAAAAATAATCTTGATTACATGTGTTTATTAAAACTTGTTACTGTGCTTATAGTCGTAGATAAAGTATAGTATTCAACATACGGTAATGGCAATAACTCACTTGATGAATTACGGCACTCGCCTTCGGCTCGTGCCGCAAACTTCATCTGCGTGAGATATTGCCTACATTACCGTATGTTGAATAATAGACTATTATTTACTTTCTATAAGTAATTACAAGTGACAAAAATAATTTTGCAATTTTGATATTAAAAGGAAAAGAATGATTGCAAAGATAATTTTAATTACAGAATAATTTGTATTGAATACTTCAGACAGTGGTATAATATTAACTATTATGAAAAACGTCTGCAAATTATATACCTACAAAATGAACTCTTACCCCAATTAGGTGGTTCGTGAGTTGCAGACGGTGTTCTGCATTCCTTCCAACTGCAAAGATCATAAATGGGATTGTTAACCAACATTCTTACACATTTATTTATGAGAAATATCTATTGGTTGCTATACAAAAACATCAATACAATCAATAAAAATCAGTTGTTGTATATATTCAAAGAAATTAAATATGTTCAGAGTAAATAGAACAACTATGAATGTCCTCCTATGTTTATACATTTTTATACATATAACACTTGACAGTCCAAAGACCCACAATTGTAAAACACGCTCGTTACATTTAATGTGTTGAATAACATTGTGTGTTTCATATAACAAACATATAATCGCTGTTTATAAGGATTTCTATAATAGAAAGTTAGAAGTTTAACAATTCAATGTGTTTTTAAGCTAGTACCATTTGAATGATGTTTTTTTATGTATAAGGCTGTATCTTCTAGAAATTTTGCATTTTATTACCTTTTCTTGATTTTATTTTTTTATGAATTTTGTAACAGTGCAGTTTCAGTAGCTATAACTGAAAGTTGGTATTTGAATTAAATGTATCCTTATGTTTTCTCAACATGCGCCTTACATTGTCCAGTGTTAAAGTGGTTGTGTTTATTGCTTTTGTAATCTTTTATCAATAGTAGCCCGATAGTTTTCTGTGGGATTCAAGCTGGACTTCGAGTAACAAGTCCAATAATTCTTTCTTCTTTTTTCTGTTAGTTCTCTTGGTTAAAGTTCATTTGAGACAGCAAAAAGTAAACCCTTTTGTCTCAAGGTAATCTTACGATTTATGTCTTCTGCTTTTCTTTTCAAAAAATAGATTTCCTTAAATTCACTCTGTGGCAAAATTATGTAAGCTACTTCTAGATTCTATCATCTTTCAATTTTGTAAGATCTGTCCCTTAGGAAATGCAGTTTTAAAATCATTTTCTAGCAGCATCATATTGTAGTGATAAAGAACGTTAGCTTCAGTATTTTTCTCTAGAATCTCGATTTTACAACAAACTCTTACAGGTCATAAACTTCACAGGCTGTTTTTAACTGTTATGTTATGTCAGTCAGCATGTATAGGCAAATCACTTTAAGAAGAACCCAACGTCATATGCCAGATTGCGCAGAAATGTAATAACAGTGGCGTAGTTGAGTTATTACAGTTTAAACGGAAGATATGGCATTAAATAGTAAAAAAATAAACAACCAATTAAATTATAATTTAAAATTTTTAATATAATATCGCCATATGAGTTGTGTGCATCAATATCCCTAAAAAATACTACTATAACAAGGTTATTTTGTAAAATCCGATAAAGCAAATGATTGAATACCATGGCCTACTTAAGTGGTTTCTATCTCATTCTAGTGTTCTGCAAACACATCTGTTGAGTAACTTATTGTTTTATTAATGCTAATTGTTATATACAAGATATTTTATATTAGTTAGATGGCGGTTTAAAACTGTCCGTCTGTGTATCAAGTAAAAATAAATAGTAATGAAATCTAAAACTTTTACAAGGTAATTTCCGATTGGTTGATCATAAAACTCTACGCCACTAAAACCTGAATACTGCCATCCCTAATTACATATAATGAACTGTTCCTAACCAATTTTTGCTTTGTGCGCATGATGACGTTGGGTTCTTCTTAAAGTGATTTGCCTCTACAGTATTAGCTGCTATGTACGATTGCCTCAAAATATTCTAGAGTAATTTTCTGTAAGACTGTCATTTCATCATTCACTACTCTAATCAATGCTGAGAGGAGGGTTTTATTTTTATTTTGAATGTTGCAATTATCGAGGAAGAAATATATTTTATCTTGCTCCCTAGAATATTTCCTTATAAAATATACAAAAGCAGACACAATGTTAAAGGCGTTTCTACCACTTTCACCTTCATGCCAAGCAATGCAGACTGCCCTTTTTATTTTTTCCAGAAGGCACAAAGGTTTTATTTAATAATACAGATTTCTCGAAAGATAATAGTCTCTTGAATTTAATATTGGCATGCAGATTACTTTTTGGATGTCAGTAGCGTAGATCACTTCGTTGCAATTGTTACATACTTGTTCAACGGTTTGTGTCTTCTTTGGATTGCTTTTTATTTTCCAAGTGTATCGAAAAGTTTTTGCATGCTTTACATTCTCAATTTTGAAACACATAAAGTGTTTGAGTTGATTGAATGGTTTATGTTATGTGGGTTAAGTGGAAGAGCAGGAGTAAGCATATATTTGTATGCTGATCTCCTGAACTTCACCCTTTGAATCCTTTATTAATTATATAATGCTAATTTAAGATATGATATGAGATATTAATATACAAATGTATTTTGGGCATATTCATTGTATCTTGTATCAATTACTTTATTTGTTTTTTAAATGGTTCAAATAAAGACAAAATAATTATAAGAATAATAATTTTACATTTTGTGCAAATGTTTTAAGCCTTTGTTTTTACAAAATTCTTCAAACTCTTTGTATATTTTTGCAAATGTCAGACCTACTGGGAAATACTTTCATTTAGAGCATGTTCGTAGTTGTAATGTAATATTGCAGTATAAAGTTTTTAAATTCAGTTTCATAAACTCTAGGAAAGGCATTCACAGGAATGTACGTCCTCGTGGGTCTGAAGTTACACTAACCCCAGGCTTCTTATTATTGATTTCCTAAAATTTCCTTTTCATACAGATTGTACAGCTTCATCACTTATAAATTATATAAAAATTCTAATGCATGCTTAGATATAGGCATTTTCAACATATCTATAAGAAAATTAAAATCTCACCTTGTGAAACTTTAAACATAGTTTTACACTGTATTATTAATAGGTCTTTAATTTTAAAAATACTCACAAATTTTCTTTTCTCACATCATTATAGTGTGTACAGTATAAAATGCAGTACATGGGGATCTTGGAAACTGTAGGAGATACGATCTTGGTTAGATGGGAGAAAAGTTGCATAATCATGAGGGTATCTCAGATCGGTTTTCAAATTTCAAAAAATTTTCATAGGTTACTAGATAGAAGCAAAAAACACAAAATTGACGATTTCTTTATTTGCTCGTAGTTAGTCTACTAATTGAAATAGAATGTTCAAATTTGGTACATCATGGTAATTCCCCATTGCGCTTCACATTTTCAACTTAAATTTTGTCTAGGGCATCTAGATTTTGCGTGACGATGTTCAACTTTTTATTTTTAAATAGCCGCTATATTGGATTTTTACATTTTCGAAATGTTGACAAAAAACCCTTTCCAAAGAGGTATAACATGGCTATGTTTGATTGAATCAAAACACTAAAATCACATAATTATGTTTTGGTCGTAGTAGGCTTTGATTTCCATTATGACAAAGAGAAACAATTGCTCAACATCTGAGAAACGTCAAAGTTTGTCCTTTATTTTATGTTTCAAGTAGTGCAGTTTAAAAATACGGTTAATTAATTTACATAGAAATTTAAGCAAAGCATTTGCGCTTGAAATGGATCGCTTTACTAACCCTGATAAATATCAAATGTTAGAATGTTTTATTCTTTCTGGAAGGAATGATGTTAAAGCCGCTGAGTTGTATTTAAATAAATACCCGGAAAAACATCAACCAAACAGATGTATGTTTCGGAGATTACAAAATAATTTAATAAATTATGGTAGTTTTTGCTTGTCTAAGAGAAATAGGCAAATTAAAAAATATAATGAAAACAGCGTTTTACAAACAGTTGTCGAAAATCCTCGTACTTCTCTTAGACAAATTCAAAATATAACAGGTGTTGCTTATTCTACGGCAAGAGCTATTTTAAAACGTTTCAAGTACCATCCATATCATGAACGACCATGTCAGGGATTGCGTACTGAAGATCAAATTCGAAGAATGGAATTTTGTGCTTGGTACATCAGAAAGTGCAACGAAAATTCAAATTTTGCATATACAATTTTGTGGTCTGACGAAAGTCGATTTACGAATTGTGGTATGTTCAACTCCAAAAATACAATTTTTTGGTCAGATGAAAATCCACATTTGAACCGCCAAGTTAGACATCAAGTTAAATGGGATTCAACGTCTGGATTGGTATTATTGGAAGGTACATTATAGGTCCGTTTTTATTATGCAAATTTAAACTCTGCGAGATACTTAGATTTATTGCAGGAAATGTAGCAGATAGACTAATGGAGCTTCCACTGCTACTTTGCAAAATATGATTTTTCAAAATGATGGCGCCCACCCCACAATGCTCTGATTATTAGAAATTTTTAAATTCTGACTATAATGAAAACTGGATTGGAAATCGGGGACCAATTAAGTGGCCGGCGAGATCACGGATTTAACTCCTCTAGATTTCTTTATATGGGGCCATTTAAAAAGTCGTGTGTACTCAAAACCTATGATAACGTAGGCCAATTACAACAAGCAGTCTAAGAGGTCAGAATAAAATAACTCCAACTATGATAAGACGATCTTGTAAAGATGTTTATAAAGGTGTCGGTTGTGTGTTCAACAAAATGGGGGTTATTTGAACATTTAAAATAAATAATGAATTCATGTGGCTGACTATTGTTATATTTTTTTCCTTGATTGTTAATTTGCAATTGTCTGAACATGAATGACAACTAAAAACAGCTTAAATAATATTTCGTATTGAATAGATGCTAGTTTGTATTTATTCTTTGTTAATGCATAGTTATGTAAGTTCTGATTAATACAGATTTATTTTCAATTTTCTACGTTTTTTACTGTTTTTATTACCACTGAAAATTGAGTTTAAAATTTTTAGAGCAATTGTTTCTCTTTGTCATAATGGAAATTAAAGCCTACTACGACCAAAACATAATTATGTGATTTTAGTGTTTTGATTCAATCAAACATAACCATGTTATAGCTCTTTGGAAAGGGCTTTTTGTCAGCATTTCAAAAATGTAAAAATCCAATATGGCGGCTATTTAAAAATAAAAAGTTGAACATCGTCACGCAAAATCTAGATGCCCTAGACAAAATCTAAGTTGAAAATGTGAAGTGCAATGGGGAATTGCCATGATGTACCAAATTTGAACATTCTATTTCAATTAGTAGACTAACTACGAGCAAATAAAGAAATCGTCAATTTTGTGTTTTTTGCCTCTATCTTGTAACCTATGAAAAATTTTTGAAATTTGAAAACTGATCTGAGATACCCTCATGATTATGCAACTTTTGTCCCATTTAACCAAGATCGTATCTCCTACAGTTTCCAAGATCCCCATGTACTGCATTTTATACTGTACACACTGTATAGTACCTTGTGTATTGCTTGGTGAATAAATAAATAAATTCCAAGGTATTTATGAAAAAATTTTTACACACAACAATACCATTCGTGTTCCATACTAAAGCTATCATCAGCATCAGGTGTGGTGTAATACTTCTTGGGTGATTTCTAACGTTTTGAGACCAGTAATCATGCCGATTGTGTCGATCTAATTTCCAAAATGGTGCATGGGTGCATGCATGCATGCATGTGTGTGTGCCTTAAAGAATATCCTGCCTTTCGATTTCTCCAAATTTTTTTGTTTTCCACAGATTTCTGTTTTTCCCTACTATTTTTATAACCTCTTTGTTGTTAACTTTATCTGTCTATGCTATCATCCTCATACATTTGAAGCAAAACATTCTAAAAGGCTTCTACCGTTTTTGTCTGCTTCTCCTACTGCCCCTATTTCATAGACGTACTGTGCTGTGCTCTACACATATGCTTTCAACAATTTTGTCTTTCTTTCTATGTTTGTTGTCTTCGAACATAGCCGCTGCTTTTTCTTGTTAGATGCAACTCGGTTCCTTTTCTATTGTTTACAAATATATAATCTACTTCCCCGTAGTGTGAAGAGGGTTAAGCAGCCTGTGACTATCAAGATCTTTCAACACTTGAACATTTGTCGAATTAATAGTTTTCCAGTATATCCTTTTGCACAATCAACATTAGTTGAAAATATTTCAAAACCAACAATTAGTTGTTTATAATAATCATCAGATTTAAGTGCAATTATTTTATTTTGTTATTAGGTTTTCCGTCTTGAAACTGATTGGACGTGTACCTTCACTTATTTTTATTCTGAGCTAACGTATACTGTTCTCTGAAATTCCCACAGCCTAGATACAGCTCGGTTCCCCTTCTGTTGTTTCCTAATTATATGCCCTATTTCACCAAGATTCGGTGGTATGTGAAGAGGGGGGGGGGGCAGCTCCGTGGTGTAGTTGGTATGCGTGTGACTACTACGTCCAAGGTCCAGGGTTCGAATCCTGACACGGTCTGCTTGAAAAATGTTAGACGAGCATTTTTCACAAAAATACGCCCTATTCGGATGAGAGGTAAAATGGAGGTTCTGTGTGTGTGTTGTCACGCACGTTAAAGATCCCTACCTAGCTTGGAACAGCAAGGGTTCGGCAAAATTGAAAATTTTTCATGTAAAAAAAACTCGCTTCCTGGCCAATGTAGTACCTTTGGGTGGAACATTGGAAAATCACATGTAAGATATGTGAAGGGGGTTAAGCAGCCTGTGGCTAACAAGGATCCCCCAACATTTAGACATTTGCTGAATTAATAGTTTTCCAATAAAACCTTTCGCACAATTAACATTAGTTGAGAGTATTGCAAAACCAATACCTGTAGTTGCTTATAATTATCAGCACGTTTAAGTACAGTTATTTTTTGTCATTAGGTTTTCCATCATGGAATTGGTTGGACATTGATATCTATTCTTAGCTAGCCTGCAAATTTCTCTGAAATTCCCACAGTCTACATCTTTCACTATGTATGTGCAATAGTCTAACCTAGGTCTCTCTACCTCTCTTTTGTTTATCTCTGCTTCTAATATATTCCGCACTATTCCCTCATGCTTTAGTATGTGGCGTATCATCCTATTTTTCGTATTCTTTAATGTTTCCACATATTTCTTTCTTCCCCTACCATTTCTAGTACCTCTTTGTTTTAGTTTTGTCCGTCCATGATATCACCATCATACGTCTGTAGCACCACATTTCAAAGGCTTCTATCTTTTTCCTATCCGCTTCTCCTACTCAGAGCTAAAATAACCTCTCGTGGTCCCCTGTTTTGCCTAAACCCAAATTGATCTTCTCATAGTATTTCTTCAGCTTGTTTTTCCATTCGTCTTTGTACAATTCTAGTTCATATGTTTGACATGTGTGGTGTCAAACTTATTGTTCGAAAATTTCCACATCTATCAGAACCTCTCTTTTTTGGTATAGTGACTATGATGTTACATTTGAAATTTTTGGGTATCTCGTCTGTCTCATACATATAGCTTACAAGTTGGAAAAGACGTTCTGTTGCTGCTTATCCAGCGGCTTTTAGAGTTTCTGCTTTCATCTTATCTGTACCCAGTGTCTTACAATTTTTCAGACCCTTTAATGCTGATTCAAACTCATCTTTAAGTATAGAATATCCAAGTCTTCTTTTTCAATATCTGATTCCTGTTCTAATGCTGCTATTTTCTCTCCTGCATATAAATTCCCTATATATTCTTACCAACTATTCACTTTCTCTACATTTTCTATGGTGATGTTTCCTCCTGTGTCCTTTATATTTTTGCTATATGGTTTTATATCCTTAAAATTGATTCTAATTAGTTTGTATGCTTCATCTGTCTTTCCTACTTCCATCTTAGTTTATACCTCTTTGCACTTTTCATCAATCCATTGTTCTTTAGCTTTCCTGCATTTGTGAATAATTTCCCATTTTATGGCTTTGTATCTCTGTTTTCCTGTTTCGTCTGATTTTTTTTGTATTTTCGTCTTTCGTCATCCAGGATACCCTTTGTTATTTATGGTTTCTTATTTTATTTTTGTGTATACCCCAGTATATCTCTAACTGCCATGTCTAAGCTGGATTTATAGTTATTCCATTCTGTTTCTACTTCCTTAGTATCAGATATTTTCGCGATATCTTTGAGCAATTCATTTGACCTTTTTTATAACTTTTGTAGATATCTTTATCTTTTAGTTTCTCAAAGTCAAGTGCCTTTTTCCGTTCTTTTTTTTCCAATTTTGAAATTTAAGAAGTGGCCTTCATAATTATGATGTTGTGGTCTATATATATCTGCTTCTGGGTAGTTTCTACAGGCTTTTACCTGATTCCTAAACCATTGTCTAACAAAAATGTAATCTATTGGTTATCTTTCTATATATCCTGGCATCATCTACGTCTATTGTCTTCTAGCATGATGTTGAAATAATGTTTTTGCGATGGTTAAATTGTTCTTGTTGCAAAATTCTACCAGCCTATTTCCTCTGTCATTTCTCATGCCTAAACCAAATAAACCTACCTTCACTCTCTTACCACTCTATTAAAATCCCTCATAATTATTAAATTTTCATGTTCGTTTATGTATCTTAGTATGATTTCGATATCTTTGTATATTGCCTCTACCTCTTCCACACTGTAGCTAGAGGTGGGCATTATACTTGTATTATTACTGTATTTACCGGTTTAGATTCTAATCTAACCATGAGTACTATTTCGTTCTTTTGTAGGTAGTTTTCTACACGCTGTCCTTCTTTTTTCTCATAACTATGCCCACACCCAAATTTGTTTCTTCTGATCCTGTATGAATTACCATAAAGTTTCCACTCCAAAAATCCCCTGCCTCTGGCCAGCAAACTTCGCTGATCTTTAATATGTCTAGTGTTAACTTATTCATTTCAATTTTCAAGTTCTCTAGCTTATCTACTTGCTTCATACTTCTGACATTCCATGCTCCGACTCGCAGAATATTCACGACGTTTTTATACTTTCCTATCACATCCCCGAAGTAGTCCCCTTTCAGAGATTTGAGTGGGGGACTATTTTAACTTTGGAATTTTTTACTCGAGAGGATTTCATCATATTTAATAACAATTTGAGTATGCTGTGTACTTTGGAAATAATGTGGTGGTTTCCCGTTGTCTTCCACATCGCGGTAATGTGTCCCCTATGGTCTCTGCCAATCTAAGTACCGAAAGAGCCGCTGCCCTCTTTTGGTGACCTGTCTTAGTCTGGTTCCTCACTAAAGACCCTACTACTTTGGTTGGACCTGTTGTTTGGCTCTTTAGATCATTGGAACGCAGAAATCACTCCACCTGTTCCAGTAATGTAGAACATCTTCAAGGTGTAGGTTCATTAGGAATGGACATGGTCTAACACAATTAATAATGGTTCTTCTAAATTGTTTATTAACTTCTCTGTAACCCTTTGTAAAAGCATATCTCCATTCGTTTCATCATGATAATCGTTTCGATTTGGAAGCAAACGACAAAGAAGTACCTTCTATAAAACCTTTTGATATAGCTTGAACTGCTACAAAACTTTTTCCATCATACCTACTTAACTTCCTCACATTTCTATTATCGTCTGTCCATGATCTTAATTGGGCTTCCTTTTGAAAAGAGCCAAGTTTCATCCACAAAAACGACTTGTCGTCTTGTGTTGGAGTCTATATTGTCTTTGTATGCCCGTAGAAATTTAATTCTTGAACTAGCAATATTTGTTTTTAAAACAAAATCTTGCGGTTTCTTTCTTTTTTGAATTTGAATCCAATTTGAAAAAATATACGTTTCAAACTTGTGGTTATTTAATATAATATGAACCCTTTCAGAACATTACAAATGTCCAGTTGTGTATAAAATTACACATTTATTGTGTAACATTTTATAATTATTTTATGTATAGTAGAATTTATTTAAGAAGAGCCTGTACGTCATCGTGTGCACGTAGCTAAAACTGTGTCAAATTAGTCCATGTAACGTATCTTTTATTATATAACAGGCGACCCCCACCTGTCGCGAATATACGCCGTGCCGTGTGCTATCAGCGTATCGAGGAGTATCGTTTAAGCTGTTGTGACGTAATGAAGTGACTCTTGCGTGCTCGCATGTGTCGGGTATGAGTCGGCTTCTTTTGTATATTAAGATACCATACCAACTACCATTGTTCATTACTTTTTGTATAAAGTGTATAGTTTGTTAAAATGTGTAAACACTCACTTAAGTTTTATATGTTTATCGGTTGACTTTCATTAATTAAAAATAGTTATTACATGTGTGCTTTATTTTAAAGATGACCGAAGCCTACCCCTGAGATTATCATAAAGCTAGCCGAATAAAATACTCTACCGCGCTCCTAATTAATAAAAACCCTCACATCCATTGTTTATAAATGGGCGTGTTCGTTCAGCATACAGTGGCTTAGATAATTTGCTGTTATATGTCAATTGATATTTGCGACTTTGATATTCTCTATTTATTTCTTACGCTTCCATAGTTTTCTTTCTGTTTTTTTTTTTAATTTTATGCCTAGCTTATTCGCGTATTCGTCATGTAAATTTAAACTACCAACAAAATAAAACTTGATTTTAGAATATTTACTCTATGGGAGTTTGATAAAAATTATTAAATCCGCTACGCCACTGTCTTTCAAAGTTTGCGCATAAGTCATATGGCGTGCAGGCTCTTCTTAAATAAATTCTAGTCTACTGCATTAATTATTGAATATTACAAACTACGTTTTTATTTTATATTAAGGTGAATTGCAAAAGGACCCATGGCCTGTTCCTCAAGGGAAACGTTCTCTACGATCTACAGGTGCAGCTTTGTCTATTGCAGTAGGGTTATTGGAATGCACTTACCCTAACACTGGTGCGCGTATTATGATGTTCTTAGGAGGTCCATGTTCACAAGGTCCTGGTCAAGTAGTAAATGATGATTTGAAACAACCAATCAGGTGAGCATATTACTCTTTTTCATGTAACTGCAATGTTTGTTCAAATTATATTTTATCAGATAACAGTAAAATGTATGTTGAAGATAGATTATAATGAATAGTTAATAGTTTAATCAAGAAACGCATTTGCAAGCTTTATTAAATGAGATTGTCATTTAAAAATGGTGGGTATTTCAATAAGATGTTGGCATCACTAACGAAATCAATTAAACATATTTGGTGAAGGTTGTAAAATGATATGTTCGTGGTTGTAAAATAATTTATGAATCAGATTTCTGTCTTAATATGTATTTTATCTATAAATAACTTTCTAATTTTGTGGTTCGAGTTTATTGCATGACACAATGCATTTATATCATTTTATGATTTAAGACGGCTGTTTCATTGTCGCGACATTTATCATATTGAATGACTAATGTATTAAATTGTATTAATCTATTTTAAGAAACTTAGTTCTGTATTGCGTTAAGTATATTAACTGTCCTAATTTAAAGTTATATTTTCTAAAACAAAAGAATTAAAATATCATGCTCAATGGATATTAGTTATTCATGAAATATGCTATACAAGTTGTGTCATATTTAATTTGTCTATTCAACTTTATTAGATTTTCTTTTCCCCTTTAATTTTATAGCTGGTGTAACATGCCATGTTACAGTTGTTTATTTTATGATTCTTCTATACAGGGTGGCATTAGTTTTATGTCATTAAATTTAGGAGGTGATAGAAATTGATTAACTGAACAAAAAACCTATAAAACATTTTACTCTTGGACCACTTTTTAAATGCTCGACCTAAGTCAACTTAAGTAAAAGTTTTAGAACTACTGTTTTTGTTATATGTTTATAAGAAATAACTTACCTATGCAAGTTTTATCCTGAATCACATCAGGCACATGAAACAATTTCACAATTGGTTTTCAAAATGACCACCACCTTCGCAAATGAAAAGCTCAGCACGATCGGATCAAATTTCTATGTACCTGATGCAAAATGTTCGGTAAGTTCTGATTGTTCCATATCTGTTCCATGCATTACTGTATTCAATTGTTTCACGATAAACACTTTCCTTAAGATAGCCTCAAAAAATCGATGAGGTTTGAATCGGGGGACCGTGCAGGCCAGGCGATGGTTCCACAATGACTAATTCATCGTTGTGGGAAATGGTGATATAAATGCTCATGAACCACGCGACCAAAATGCAGTGGAGCACCATCGTGCATGTACCACATAATCATCCTAATCGCCAAAGGCACTTCTTCAAGCACCAATGGCAATCTCTCTTGTAAAAATTGCAAATATGAAGTAGCGTTTAATCTTGTTGGCAGTTCTTGAGGGCCAATGATTTCTGCTCCCATAAGTCCAGTTCATAAATTAATTGAAAACCTGCGATGAAAGTTCCTCCTCCTTATTATGTGTGGGATTAACTTAATGACAAAACTAATGCCACCCTGTATATGTGCTATAAAGTAGGTTTCAGTAAACATTAATTTTTATGTTTATGCAGTTAATACTTAATATGTATTTTTTTTGTTAAAGGTCTCATCATGACATACAAAAAGACAATGCCAAGTATATGAAAAAAGCTATTAAACATTATGAAGCATTGGCCATGAGAGCGGCAACGAATGGGCATTCAATTGATATATATTCATGTGCACTTGATCAAACTGGTCTGATGGAAATGAAGCAGTGCTGTAATTCTACTGGGTACGTATTTCACATTTAAAACTCATAAGACAACATTTATTTTGTTTATAGTGGCCATATGGTAATGGCAGATTCGTTCAACTCTTCATTATTTAAACAAACATTCCAACGTGTATTTGCACGTGATCAGAAGGGAGAACTAAAGATGGCCTTCAATGGTACACTTGAAGTTAAGTGTTCAAGAGAGCTTAAAAGTAAATTTATATACACCCATTGAATACCTATTAATTGATTGAATTGCAGTTCAAGGTGGTATAGGCTCTTGTGTATCCTTAAATGTTAAAAGTCCCTTAGTATCGGATACAGAAATAGGAATGGGAGGTACTGTTCAGTGGAAAATGTGCACTTTTATGCCCAGCACTACGATGGCGCTATTTTTTGAAGTGGTAAATCAACATTCAGCACCAATTCCGCAAGGTGGTCGTGGATGCATTCAATTTATTACACAGTATCAGGTTAGTTCCTATTTATTTGTTTAAGATAGAATATGCAAAAATGATAAGTGCCATTTATTTGTTGCCATTGATTAGCATTTCTAACTCATGTAGTAAAAGACGTCACCGTGGAAGATGATAAATTGGTTTCTTCTCAGTACTAAATAAATATGTGTTCTTGTATAATATGGGTTTTTAGTAAAGCATGTTTTAAATTCTAGAACCCGACAGCATAAAATCATACTCACATATACTACAATCATACCTCCTTGCATTATAGCACGGTTGTACTCTCATTGAAAATGTCTAAACAAAAGTCTCGGTATTACTGACAATGCCGTGCGAATCAACGCACATATAAAATACATATTCATATTGCTCTTCATTATCATCAGGTCCTGGAACTGGTTAGACGTGTACCCTCATTGTTTCCTAGTCTGAACTAACCTACACATGCCCCTGAAATTTACAGTCTGCATCTATCACTATCTGCGTGTGAAACTCTGATTTCAGTCTATCTCTACCTCTCTCTTCCCATCACTGCTTGTAATATATCTCGTACTATGCCTTAGAATGTATACTGCCCTTCTTTTTCTTCTATTTTTTTTTGTTTTCCACAGATATCTTTATTTCTCTACTATTTCTATAACCTATTTGTTATTAACCTTGTTTGCCCTGCTAGCATCCTGGTACATCTGAAACAACATTCTAGAAGACTTCTATTTTTTTCTGTCTGCTTTTGCTACTGCCCCTATTTTATAGACGTACTGTGCTGTGCTCCACACATATGCTTTGAACATAGCCGCTGTTTTCTTGTTAGATGGTCACCTTCTATTGGTTTACAATTATATACAGTATTTTCCCGATATTCAGTGGTATGTGAAGGGGGGTAGGCAGCCTGTGGCTGTCAAGTTTCCCCAGCACTTGAACATTTGTCGAATTAATAATTTTTCCAATATATCCTATCGCACAATCAACATTAGTTGAAAATATTTCACAACTAAGACCTGTAGTTTGTTATGTGCGGATTTGATACGACGAATTTTAATGTTGTTAATAAAGGGAGAAAAAGCTTGTAACAAGAATTAAGGGTTTAATCTTGACTAGCTTGCCGTTGGTTTTCTTTACAATGGGGATTAATGCAAATAATGTCATAAAGTACAAGGGCTAAAGTGCATACCAATGTACCAATTCTGATTTAAATATCTTACCTGTAATCCTGCATTCTCTGGTCTTCTTTCATAGGGCGCCAGACCTTCGGTTAAGGTCTGGTATCGAAGGACGGTCACCTCAATACTAGTTATCAATATTTATCACTTCTACTCACATCGAACTATGAACACTGTTAAATAATTACTGAAGTACCTTTACGGAAGTTAATCCCCAAAAATATTAAGTATCCGCATTCAATCTTTCAAATAACTTTGTCCATAAATTAACTAACCAGTTATTCTTAATGCAAAATTATACCTGAAACAGTAGATTCGATCGAACAAAAGCTCTTCACAATGAAATAATCTAAATTTTGAATATTCTACCATAAATTGTAATTAATTAAAACTCCGTTGAACAACTTAACTACTTTATTTTTACAATTAATAAAATTAACGATAGTCATATAGAACATAATAATATCTACATTAGCAGATGTGCCCTACTGATAGTGCACTAAAAAATCCTAACAATAATTTCTAACTAAATATTAAACTACATTGGTACGTACTAATTCTACTTTTTCGATCAAGCATAAATTCAGCAGTATAATCAGGAAAGAAAAAAAAAAAGGTTTATTGACTAACAGTTGTGTATTCCACCTCGTGTCCTAAACGGCAATTTCAAGAGAGCTGTTGTTGCATTTTGCTTTACAAACCCGCACGCATGCCTTATGCAATGTCCAAAGTTATTGATAGTGATACTTCACTCACTAATACATGAAAGTACTGGTTTATTGTTAAATCCGCGAAAGTCCCTCAGGAAGTTTTCTGCACTGAATGTAGACAACGTTTGTCTAATTACATCATTATCAAAAACCCAGTAACTTTCTTGCACCGCCACCAAAATTTAAACTTACATGCCTATTCAACTCTGTCGGAATCTGACTCTAGAATTCGCTTTCGGTTCCTAAAAATTATTTTTTATAGTAATTTTTATACACACCTTTTCTTTTTATGACCTCACTAAGATATCGAATGCTAGCCAATGAAAAACAACATTCTTTTGGAAAAATACGTCCTCTGGGGTGTAGTTCTTAGAACTGCATTTTTGAAGAGATAACTTGTTATGTTTATATTAGCTATTTTAAATTCCTTACCCCCTTGGTATTTTAAAGACAGAATGTTGATATTTCCTTGGAATTCTTAAGCTGTCTGTTAATGAGAAATGGATTTGAGTGACAGTTTCCTTAAGTTTGATAAAGAATCTACAGCTAGATAATAAGTGATTTTACTAATCTAAATTGAAAACATGTATCCATTAATTTTTATCTATGTTAGTGCTGGATGCTGAATGGTAAAATTTGAAATGACCATTACCACCCGAAGCTATTTTAATTATTTTCAGAACCCCATTCATCTTCTTGGGTGACTAAGAGAGATTAGTGTCTGCTTTTTCAACCCTCTTCATCAATATAATTGACTGAGTAATAAGGGCACTTTAATTGTTTGCCGATTGTCGAAAATAGGAACTAAATTATATAGTTGGTTGGTTGGGAATTTATTTAATAAAATGTAGGGTTGCTTTAATTATTTTTATGGTACTGAATTGGGGGTAGTTGTGTTACAATTAACTTAGGAGCATGACATATTATCGGATTAACTTACGTTATCGTAATTATTTACAATAATGTTACAAGTTGTTTATAATAATCATAGGATTTAAGTGTATTTATTTTTTTGTCATTAGGTTTTCCATCTTGAAACTGGTTGGACGCGTACTTCCACTTATTTATGTTCTGAGCTAGCCTACACAGATCTCTGAAATTCCCACAACAGCCTATATACAGCTCGGTTCCCCTTCTATTTGTTTTTTAATTATATGCTCTACTTCTCCGAGATTCAGTTGTATGTGAGGGGCCAAGGCCCCGGGTTTGAATCCCGACCTGGTCCGCTTGAAAAATGTTAGGTGAGCATTTTTCACAAAAATACACCCTCATTCGGATGAGAGGTAATATGGTGGTCCCGTGTGTGAGTGTTGTCACGCACGTTAAAGATCCTTACCTTGCTTGGAACAGCAAGGGTTTGGCAAAATTCTAAATTTTCCAGGTAAAAATAACTCGCTTCCTGGCCAATGTAGTACCTTCAGGTGGAGCATTGGAAAATCACATGTAGGGTATGTGAAGGGGGTTAAGCAGCCTGTGGCTGCCAAGGATCCACCAACACTTAGACGTTGGTCGAATTAATAGTTTTCCAGTAAATCCTTTTGCACAGTTAACATTAGTTGAGAATATTGTAAGACCAATAACTGTAGTTGTTTATAATAATCATCATGTTTAAGTACAGTTATTTTTTTCATTATTAGTTTTTCCATTTTGGAACTGATTGAATGCGCACCTCCATTTATTTCTATTTTAAGCTAGCCTATGCATTTCCCTGAAATTCCCACATCCTACATTTTTCACCATCTGTGTGCAATAGTCTAACCTTGGTCTACCTCTCCTCTCTTTTTTCCTATCTCTGTTTCTAATATATTCTGCACTATTCCCTCGTGTCTTAGTATGCAGCCTATCATCCTATATCTCCTATTTTTTTATTGTTTTCAACATATTTCTTTGTTTCCCTATCATTTCTAGTACCTCTGTGTTCTTTATCTGTCCATGATATCTTCGTCATACGTCTGTAGTACCAGATTTCAAAGACTTCTGCCTTTTTCTTGTCAGCTTCTCCTATTGTTCAGGTCTCGCAGCCGTACAGTGTTGTGCTCCACACATATGTTGTTATAAATCTTTTCCGTGTTTCTATGTTTGTTATCTTTGAACACAGTAGTTGCCTTTCATTTCATTAAGAACAGCTTCTAACTCTCCTTTGCTAGATGCTAGTACCGTTATATCATCTGCAAATGTAAGCATTTCAATCATTTGTCCTTGCATAGTAATTTCAAATGTCTTCCTGCATTTGACAGTATTCATTGCCTCTTCAATGTACAAGTTAAAAATTAATGGGGATAGGGCACATCCCTGTCTCACCCCTTTCCTAGTATTTACTTCTCTATATTCCTGCTCTAATTTTATTACCGCTGTTTGGTTTTTGTATAAGCTATGAACTATCCGTCTATCCCTAAAACTCATTTCAATCTTTTTCAGTATTTTGAACATTTTTTTCCCATTTTACATTGTCGAATGCTTTTTCCAGATCTACAAACCCTATATACACGCTTTCTTTCTTTTCTATTGTTTTCTCCATTATCACTCTCACAGCCAAATAAACCTCGCGTGCTCCCCTGTTTCGCCTAAACGCAAATTGATCTCTTAGTATTTGTTCAGCTCTTTTTGTACAATTCTAGTTAATATTTTTGACACGTGTGCTGTCAAACTTATTGTTCGAAAATTTTCACATTCGTGCCTCTCTTTTTTGGTATAGTGACTATGATGTTACGTTTGCAATCTTTGGATATTTCGTCTGTATCACACATATAACTTACAGGTTGGAAGCGGCATTCTGTTGTTACTGTTTGTCCAGCGGCTTTTACAGTTTCTGCTTGCACCTGATCTGTACCCGGTACCTTACCATTTTTCAGACCCTTTAATGCTAATTCAAACTCATCTCGAAGTATAGTATATCCCAACTAATCTTTTTCAATGTTGTCAATGTTCCTGTTCTAATGCTGTTAGTTCCTCTCTTGCATATAAATTCCCTATATATTCCTGCCATCTAACTATTTTCTCTACATTTTCTATAATGAGGTTTCCTTTTGCGTCCCTTATATTTTTACTATAGTACTTATATGCCTAACAAGTAATTCTAAATTAGTTTGTATCTTCGTCTGTCTTTCCTATTTCCATCTTAGTTTGTACCTCTTTGCACTTTTCAATCCATTGTTTGAGCTTTCTTGCATTTGTGAATGAATTTTCCATTTTATGGAATTGTATTTATTTGTTTTCTTGTTTTGTCTGATCTATTTTAGTCTTTCTTCTATTAAATTCAAGATATCCTTTGTTATCCATGGTTTCTTATTTCTTTTGTGTATACCCCAGAATATCTTTGGTCCATGGTCATAGGCTGGATCATAATGTTATTCCATTCTGTTTCTATTTGCTTAGTATCAGGAATTTTCCTGATATCTTTCAGCAATTGATTTGACTTATTTTTCAAATCTTTCGTCATATCTTTATCTTTTATTTTCTCAAAGTCAGTGCTGTTTCCGATCCTTCATAATTACGATGTTGTGGTCAAGTGTCTATATCTGCTTCTGTAATCTTCTAGTCTTACTTGATTCCTAAACGCTGTCTAACAAGAACGCAATCTATTTGATATCTTCCTATATCCTGGCATCATCACTGTATCGTCTTCTCACATGATGTTGAAATAATGTGTTCATGACTGGTTAAATTGTATCATGGTCACAAAAGTTCTCAGAGCCTATTTGAGCTAAACCACATGAATCTACTGCTCACCTACCCTCACCTACCACTGCATTAAAATCCCAACATCAGTACATTATTCAAAATTTTCATGTTCTATTTAGATATCTAAGTGTGTCTTGATATCTTTGTAGATCGCTTCTGCCATTTTTTTCAATGTGACTAGAGGTGACCATGTATTCTTCTATTATTACTGTATTTACTGGTTTAGATTGCAATCTGTACTTTTGTGCATTTAAGTAGTTTTCACAGACTGCCCTATTGTTTTCGCATAACTATCCCCAAACCTGAATTTCCTTCAAGACCTGATAAGCCAGCTTGTAACTCAAAAGCAGCTAAAGCATTCATCTACATTGTCTGATATATATTTTCGAGATCCTATCACAAGCCCTACAATCGATGCAAACAATAAATCAACTGTAGCTATAAATAGATCTAGGTGTAACAAAATTCTTTTCTAAAAACAATTCTCTATCAAAAATCTTAATATTAGGTGATAGTCATGTAAGAAATTTAAATAAATTGGTTGATCAGCACTTAGAAAACAATATACAATCCCACTTCAAGCCTAATGCTACAATCGTCAGATTACTGAAGGGTTAAGTAAATCAATAGAAAGCTTTTCATATAAGGACTTTATAATCTTTATTGGTGGGTCAAATGACATAATGCAGAATCGCACGAGAGGTGAAATTATGGAATCATTTAAGTATATAATAAATTTATGCAAAAATACTAATTTAATATTATTGACAATACCGTACATGTTTGGTGTGACTTCGTACTATAATACAACAATTAATAAAATAAATGACTCTTAATTACACTGAGCAAGAAAAATTTTAATTTTAAGTTGTACAATGTGAATGTTTACTTAAATCAAATGCACTATTCAAATAACGGGTTGCATTTAAACGCGATAGGAAACGGGTATTGATAAGATACTTAATTAATATTATCAAATTAAGTAATTTGAAGTGTAATGTAATTCATGTAATAGTTAACAATAGAAATAAAATTTTGGTAAAAAATGACTGTGAAGGAAATCCTTTTGTATACAACTTAATCACTATAACTAATTTTTACAAGAAAAACAATCTGATAGAGAGCATAGTAAGCAACCCGTAGAGTCTCTTAATTTTAAGCTATATGTTTACTATCAAAATATTCAATCAGTTACAAATAAAACTAATGAACTAGAAGCTTATTTGGAAGACAAAACTATGATATAATCTGCATTGTAGAGCACTGGCTAAATGAAATCGAGGCATCAATGTTTAGTCTAAATGCTTACTTTACATCATCCTATTTTGCAAGGACAGATAAGTTACATGGTGGAAGTATGATTCTACTACATAATAAATTTAAAATAGATATCAAACGTTAATTAAGGTGAATAAGTTGTCTGTTGAAGTACATTGTGAAATCTCAGCAATCCTTTTAAATCAACTGAATACAGTTATTATAAATATATATAGATCCCTTTAGGAGATTTCAATATATTTATCGACACCTTAAATAAAGCTCTAGATCAAATAGATCTATCGAAAGAGGTTATATTGTGTGGTGACTTTAATGTTAAATTTAATACAAAGGAGAAAGATGCGATAGAGCTAACTGACTTATGTCAATCATTTAAATTAGAAAAACTGTACTCTTTAACACAAGACTTAATAACTGCATAGATAATATTTTTACTAACATAACACTCTTTAACACAGAAAAACAGAATAATATAATATCAGATCATTTTGGTATAAAGTTTAAAGCACATGTAAAAATTTCAAAAGATATTGGGTTAGACATGAAAGTTCGTCATTGGTCTGCAAAGAACAAATACACATTTACAAACGCCTTGAGGAGATAAATTGGAATTTTTCAATTAAAGATGATGCAGAACAGAATTTTGAAACCTTCCACTCAACTCTGATTGCTACATTTGAAGAATCATTTCCCTTACGAAAAATATCAGGTACTGCAAAGAATGCACATGTGTCGTGGTTTAATGAAAACCTAAGAAATATGCAATATTTTACAACTATTGAATGAATTATACTTAAAATTCCCAACGGCTGAAAATAGATGTAGACGTAACAATTACAGATCAAAATATCGCTGTTCAATAAAAGCATTAAAATCAAGCATAATTCTAATATTATTAAAAATCAAGTAACTGTATTAAATCTATGTGGGAGGTGATAAACTCCAAAGATTAAACACAAAAGAAAATATAAACTCTACATTAACAGCAAATGATTTCAACAGTTATTTCACTACTGTAGCCCAAACCATAATTGCATTAATTGAAAAAGGAGTAATACTGTGAATAACGTCAATGCCAATATAAATGATCAAGATAAATACAATTATTGTTTCTCTTTTAAATTGGTAACATTCAATGAAGTCAGAGACATAATCAATTCATTAAAATGTAAGACTTACACTGATTATTATGGATTAAATACAAATATAATTAAATGTTGTAAAACTTATTGATCGCTCCAATCACAAAAATTATCAATGCATGCATTAGTTGCAATATTTATCCAAATGCACTAAAGGTAGCTAAAGTTATCCCGATATACAAAAAAGGTGATCCTAATAGTCCAACGAACTACCGTCCCATATCCCTGTTACCAATCATATCAAAAATCTTTGAAAAGGCCCTTAATAATCAAATTGTAAAGTATTTTGAAACAAACTATATCTTCTCCCCTAATCAGTATGGTTTCAGAGCTAACAAGTCAACTATCGAGCAATATTACAACTAATTAGTGAAATTACTACTTCTTTTGAACATGGAGAATTTTGCATGACTTCCTTTATCGATCTTAGTAAAGCTTTTGACTGTGTATCTCATGAAATTCTGTTAAATAAGCTGAATTCTTATAAGTTCAGTAAAAACAGTTGTTCGTTAATCGAATCGTACTTAAACAACAGAAGTCAACAAGTTATTTATAAGGGTATTAAATCGGATATAAGCGTAATAAAACATGGCATACCGCAAGGTTCTATTTTAGGTCCGACCCTATTTTTAATCTATATAAATGACCTATCGTCTCACCTACAACTGGCAAATTCAATCTTTTTGCAGACGATACAACTCTTATAAACAAGTCATCATCCTGTATAGACCTAATAAACAAAAGTGTAGTAACACATCATTCTGCAAATCAATGGTTTCTATCGCATAAATTAAACTTAAACTCTGATAAGTCTCAACACATGCTATTCTCCCTTAACAAACATAGTTTTGTAAATCAAACTGCTATAAAATTCTTAGGGTTTATATAGACCCTAAACTAAAATGGAATGAGCATATCAATGCAACAGCATTAAAACTAAATACATCAATTTACTGCATTCGTTCCTTAAAAATTATGTTACTGATGATGTAATTCTTGTTGCATATTTGCACTATTCCACAGTCACATATCTTATGCAATATTGGCCTGGGGACATTCACCATGTGCAAAGCGATTATTTTCATTACAGAGGAAAACTGTGAGAATAATATCCAATTTAAGTTTCAGAGAAAATTGTAAAGAATATTTTGCGAAACTAAAGATACTTACTTTGCCCTCACTATATATATTGAATTGCCTGATTTATGTACATAAGAACCTGGATAATTTCACAAATAATCGAGAATTACAAATACACAAACATTACATACGAAACAACAATACACTTAGAATCCCATACACTAGGCTAAGTGGAACTAGATACTCAGTAAATTACCATGCAATAAAATTATATAACTGTCTACCACAAAATATTAAATCATTACAGCATTTACAATTTAAAACAAAATAAAAGCATTTTTAACAAAGCAAGCATTCTACTCACTTGAAGAGTATTATAATAGTGACCTCAATTTCTCTTAGCCAGGGCCATATACTATAGTAATTTAAGTTTTAATATATATACTAACAGGACATGTGTGTTGAAAATACACTATTTTATTAATTAAGAGCCATATACTCTAGAACTATAGTATATGTTTTTAATCTATGTATTTTATAGGATGTGTGCGCTAAAAAATGTAACATTTTATTGAGCACGAATAAATCTATCTATCTATCTATCTATCTACTATATGGTTTTATATGCCTAAAAGTAATTCTAAATTAGTTTGTATCTTCGTCTGTCTTTCCTATTTCCATCTTAGTTTGTACCTCTTTGCACTTTTTATCAATCCATTGTTTTTGAGCTTTCTTGCATTTGTGAATAATTTTCCATTTTATGGAATTGTATTTATTTTTGTTTTCTTGTTTTGTCTGATCTATTTTTGTATTTTCGTCTTTCTTCTATTAAATTCAAGATATCCTTTGTTATCCATGGTTTCTTATTTCTTTTTGTGTATACCCCAGAATATCTTTGGTCGCCATGTCTAGGCTGGATTTAATGTTATTCCATTCTGTTTCTATTTGCTTAGTATCAGAAATTTTCCTGATATCTTTCAGCAATTGATTTGACTTTTTTTTTTCAAATCTTTCGTGCATATCTTTATCTTTTATTTTCTCAAAGTCAGTGCCTTTTTCCGATCCTTCATAATTACGATGTTGTGGTCAGTGTCTATATCTGCTTCTGTGTATTTTCTAGTCTTTTACTTGATTCCTAAACCGCTGTCTAACAAGAACGCAATCTATTTGATATCTTCCTATATCCCCTGGCATCATCCACGTGTATCGTCTTCTCACATGATGTTGAAATAATGTGTTCATGATGGTTAAATTGTTCTGGTCACAAAGTTCTACGAGCCTATTTCGTGCCTAAACCACATAAATCTACTGCTCCTACCCTACCCTCACCTACCACTGCATTAAAATCCCTCGTAATTATTAAATTTTCATGTTCTTTTTAGATATCTAAGTGTGTCTTCGATATCTTTGTAGATCGCTTCTGCCTTTTTTTTTCAATGTGACTAGAGGTGACCATGTATTCTTCTATTATTACTGTATTTACTGGTTTAGATTGCAATCTGTACTTTTTGTGCTTTTGTAAGTAGTTTTCTACACACTGCCCTATTGTTTTTTCGCATAACTATCCCCAAACCAGAATTTCCTTCCCCTGATCCTGTATGAATTACCCTAAAGTCTCCACTCCAAAAATCCCCTGCTTCTGGCCACCGAACTTCGCTGATCCCTACTATGTCTAGTGCTAACCTATCCATTTCAATTTTTATGTTCTCTAGCTTACCTACTTGCTTCATACTTCTGACATTCCATGCTCCGACTCGCAGTACATTTCCGATTTTTTTTTCTAAATTTTTCGATCACATCCTCCGAAGTTGTCCCCTCCTGGAGATCCGAATGGGGGACTATTTTACCTCCGGCATCTTTTACCCCAGAGAATGCCATCATGTTTGTTACAATTTAAGTACGCTGTGTACTTGGGACTCCGTGGCGTAGTGGTATGTGTGTGACTACTACGCCCAAGGTCCCGGGTTCGAATCCCGACACGGTCCGCTTGAAAAATGTTAGGCGAGCATTTTTCGCAAAAATACACCCTCGTTCGGATGAGAGGTAAAATGGAGGTCCCGTGTGTGAGTGTTGTCACGCACGTTAAAGATCCCTACCTTGCTTGGAACAGCAAGGATTCGGCAAAATTCAAAATTTTCCAGGTAAAAAAAAACTTGCTTCCTGGCCAATGTAGTACCTTCGGGTGGAGCATTGGAAAAAAAAATCACATGTAATGTGTACTTGGGAGGTAATGCGGTGGTTTTCTGTTGCCTTCCACATCGCGGTAGTGTGTTTTAGAATGTCAAACCGACCCTTATGGTCTCTGCGAATCTAAATACTGAAAGAGCCGCTGCTCTCTTTCGGGGACCTGTTTTAATCTGCTTCCTGACTAAAGATCCTACTACTGTGGTTGAACCTGTAGTTTGGCTCTTTAGATAACTGGAACGCGGAATCCGTTCTAGTAATCTAGAACTTCTTTAAGGTGCAGGTCCATTCGGAATGGATTAAATCTTTACACAATATAAAAACTTTTATGCACAAATTAAAGATATGACTTTTAGACCAGCGTTTTTACGACTTGCATGCATTTTTAGTAATGTTGTCGCATTTTTATATATGTAGATTGTAGGCAGACAATATTTGCTAATATTTGCTAATTTCTTTTTCCTTCACATGCATAATAGTATACTTAATATCTGTACAGTTTATGCTATATACATCTTGACTTTTTTCCACAATGACTGCCATTCTAGGGAATTTAAATAAATAAATTAAAACAAACAAATATTTCAGCTTTTATAAATTAAAATACTGTTAGGTTCACACAAAGAAATTACATATCAACTATATTTAATATTTAATGTTTTACCAACCCAGAAATCAGTAAGTTACTAAAAATATTGCCAGGGATTTTACAATCGATAATTGAAGATATTTATCGAATTTTAGAATGCTTTTAGTTTGAATATACAAATTTTTTGTGTTCTAATCAGACATTAAAAACATAAAAAATTTTATAGCAAATGTACGCGAAAGAGAGCCATTTTAAATGTGAAAAAGCCAACTTCTTTGTTATACTCCCAGCGGTAGTGTACGAGAGCCACTACGTCAGTTGGCAACACAAATAAATATTTGCTAAATGCCGCGCATATAAATGTTCCAAATTACTACATCACATGCAAAAAAACGATAAAGGTACTCACGTAACTGTAGGACTCCTTACAGCATTACGGTGATTTTGGCGGCAGCTGGCATCGGGGAGCATTGAGGGCGTGGGTCATCCGTTTTGCCCCCGGTTGAATGCAAATTTAATTTGTCTTCTTGTTCCTTGGGTAGAGAGACGACAGGAATACAGGTAAAGGTACGATAATCAGTTAGAAGGCAGGAAACCTACATTCCCTGAACAAGAAGACAAGAAACGGCATAAACATTAACCACTAGGCTCAACGTCTGGCTGACTAGTCCCGACGTGTCTGAAATCACCCTTTCTTTTTACACTCCGCGTCGGCGCAATCCTTTGCGCAAACGCCACTATTTGAAGTGATGGAAATACACGCACGTCTTTTTAAATCATTGGCGCGAAATCACTTTCAAATTAAAACTAAAATTGGAAATGTTTACAGGCCGATTTTTTGGTATGTAACATCTTTTTACAAACACAAGTCTATAACAGAAGCCTAATATTATTGGACACCATTAAAACAAATTAAAACGTATTTTAAGCACTCTGAAACATTAATTTTTACTACATATAAACTTAAATTATACGAGGTGAAATTCCCTGGGGCGTTAAATGCTTTTCCGATTCTAACCTAGCACTTACCGTGGTATCTTGATCCCGGAAAAGCATTTTCAATCTCTCGGGGATGGTATAATCCTGATATTCGTGTTTGTTTTGCTGCAGTTCTTTTTGACGAAGCGCTGATATGGTTTGTAGCCATAGACGAAGTAATGAAAGGAAAGGAATCAGTTCACCGATGTGCTGGAGCACTACAAACACGTCTATACTCAAGGCAGGTCGGTAGTCAAATTTTTTGTTTCGACATAACTGCTCTCACGAAACATCTCTTCCCTCCAAGAATGGTTAAAGTCTTTGATGCACATTGGTGGGCAAAGCTTTTAACACTCAACTCTATCAAATTCACAGGCAAATGAATTAAAGTTATTACAAACACTTACCCTGGATTATTATTAGATTTTGGTGATCTTGGGGGACGCGGTCCATTCTGCTTAGTCTTGCTCAGTTGTTGGAGTCGCCGCTTCTACCGGTAGGGCTTCCCTGATGAGACGATAAGATACGTAAAAATGGGTGGGGACGAAAGCATTCGCTTCAGCACTGCCTGGTAACGATATGCTAAGTTTATCGATAAGGTAGATGTGGCAGTACGATAGAGTCTGTCGAACTAATCGGTGGTCCTTTCTATAAATGCCTTCTCCCACCAACCGAGATTGACGTATTTCCACCTGCGTTCGTGAGAAGATGAACTTCTTCTCATGCCAGAAGCATCAGCACTTATGCTTGCAATGATAAGCAACTCGCGCCGAGATCCGTGTGAACGTAACTAATTCTGGGGTTTGACAACATCAAAGGAATTGCACTAATTAATTCCTGAAAGCTTTAAAATAAAACATAACAAGCTGTGTGTTAGGCATGAGAAGTGCAATTCTTACAGACCACAAATGATAAGTCAATGACTGGACTTTTGTGAGGATCAAATCTTTGTGTGATTTTCTCGTAGTTATACTTTTTTTTTATATTAATGTAACTACTCTACCTTATAGACGGCAGAGCCTCTATAAATTAAGAGGGGTCCTGTCTAAAAATCAAACCCAGGGTAAAATGTTTGGAAAACGGCTTTGAGTACAATAGGACCCTCTAAAGAGATCTTCCAGCCAGCTAAGTTTCTTCAACTTAGGGCATAACTATAAGCCAGGATCATAGGATGGTATATGATAAAAAAGAATGTTTAATGAACGCCACCGTATCTTAATAATAACTGTAATGTCTAGCAATCCTAAGATAAGATACGGAAGTCTTCGAAAAAATATCTTTTGAACAACCAAAACGTATAACAATATTACTTACTTACCGCTAACACTGCGAGCTCAACTTGGAACGATGACCTCGTACTATCTGAAAATTAAATCACATCAAACAGATTTGTAGAACTAGGGCTACATTAGAGCCTAGTCACTTTATCAAAAAAATAAATTCCAAAAAGATTAGCAAGGTAAAATTATCCCTCCAAAAAAATATCTTACCAATACAATATCGATGATCTTTCTTTCCACACTACAAAAGTTTTATGCATTTGGTTGCTTGCTTTATAAAAAAATTATTGTTAACTTCAATGAAAGAAAGCTTTGAAACAACTTAGTCCACTTTCTATCGGTTTTAAAGAAATATACAAATATACATGTTTGGTATCCAACAAAATATAGTAATAGTCAAGTGGTATCTCTTATTAATTTTTGGTATTTCAACAATTTTATTTATTAAACTCCTTTAAGAGGGATATTGAGTTTGTATTAATATGATACAGCCTTTACTAGTTACCGAAATAGGATCCTGTTTTGACTTATAAAATTTAATAAATGAAATGACTTATTTCATATACGATTGGACCTGAATTTTTATAAAAATTTATTTCCTGAATGAATTAGCAAATTTCCTTATGGTATAACATAATCTGAACAATAATTATACTTTAAAAAAAAACTAGTTCGTGAAATGTGACAAACAAAAGTAGGATGTCACCTGCTTAGTTAAACAAATTCAAGTTTAACCTTTTAAAATTCTTAGAATGTTATCCTTAAAGTTTGCGTTCATACGAACAATTATATTACATCAAACTATTAATTCTGGAACAAAAAGGTGTAAGCTAATTTAAACCACTATATAAAATTTGCAAAAAAAATACATTTCTTGTAATGGTTTGATGAAAGAAGAATTGAATCAGAAAACACTCACCAAAAAAATGTTTGCCGGATATATGAAATTTCAGTAGTAATTAGTATTTACCAATTCAGGAATGAACGTTGTACCATTCCAACTATTTTTGGTGTTCCACTCTAACAACAGCTGTGCGACCTTCGCCTTCACTTAGGAATATAAAATTGTTTTCCATTTAAAAAGAACGTTCAGGTATGGTTTACGATAGCATTCTTTCAAAACATTTCAAAGGGATCTGTATAATAACTAAAACTATGCAGTACTACATAACTATAATGAACTTACAATATTCTCGCCAATAATAATTAAAGTATTGTCATATGACGTAATAAAAAAAAGAGCTTGCACTACAAAAACCAAGGAATTAATTTAAATACTAAATAAAATAATTACATACCGTGATGATGTACTTCATAACTATATGTTGATCATTTTAGAAGTCGTCTCTTAGCGATTGTTTCTACCATAAAAGACCAAGCAATTCTCCGGGACCAGGCTATATGCCGGTCGGATAACATGATTGCGAACAACCTTTCGACCATGCGTCAAAAACTTGTCTCCTTTTTTACATCCTGTTATTAAAAATGGATTCGAGTACTTCAACGCTTTACTTTGCGAGCAAGCGCAAAGAAATGAATTCTTGCATCAACATGGATATCAAGGTAACCCATGAACACAGATGAAGTTGTATGTAACGAATAAGCATTATTTTTATGAAATAGAAATTTTTTGCTTTTAATACCATAAAGGATCTTTATAAATAAATAATTATTACAAAGACGTATATTAATGAAGGACGAATTCGTAGTCGTTACAACGTATATTTGCATTACAACATTAATCTGCTGGAAATTTCCTCGTGTGTGGTTTAAAAATCTGCTGAACCAAACTAATGCAATAAAACATAAATGTAAAGCGCCTCTTTTAATTGTAGTGCATGCACAGTGTTAAAACAATAAACTAGCATCAGTAAGTCTCAGATCGTCACACAAATGATACCTGACAAGGTCGATCCCTTGCCCAAAACATTGTATTGTTAATATTTGATACAGAAACGTGTAACACTGTTTGTTAATAATATTTCTAATTAAAGTAGAACATGTTTATGTAATTAATAGTTTTTGAGTCGGCACCAGATCCCACAATCTTGAGATAAATACGGGACAACCTTTGCCCCGGGTGTTCAACAACCACTTTCAATATCCCTCACTATATAAAACTTTTTTTAAAAAAAAGCACAACACACTAACTTTGTAAGGTTTTTCAATCAATCAAGTTTAAGGGTGCCAGGTCATCTAATCTAGTCTCATACAAATCTTGAATTATTCTAACTAATATCTGTAATTATTAAGTGGAATATTTTTAATGAACGATGTAAAAAAGCTTTCTTAATATTTTACCAGCAATGCATAATATTGAATTTTTCCCCTTTTCTTGGTTGCTTCTAAAATAATTTATGAATCAGAGTTCCATCTTAATATGTATTTTACATAAATAAAACGACGCATTTGTGATTTCTAAGTTTAGAATTTTAATAGAATTATTTATTGCAATGCGATGCTCACTGAGCACTATTGTACATGAAATCAGAATTATACACGGTGCTTCAATATTAATTTGTCCGTTTTAAATTATTATTTTATTAATTATTTATTTAACTACTTTGCTTACAAGAAGCGGTGGTAGAATAAAAAGATATTTATATTATTGTGGTATAGCGAAAATAAACTGGGCAGTATTTTGCGAAAAAGGATCAAATGCTTGTTTGGGAAGATCATTCCATAGCCTGATTCCCATACCAAGGAACGAATATGGATAACGCTGTGCCGGTATGATGGGTGCTGGATTTTAAAAGGATGACCATGTCTGGAAAGGTAGCTTGCCGGTTGTAGTCTTTTGCCAAGTTCAGACAGAGCAGGCTTGCCTGCTATTGTTTCATACATAACCATAAGCGTACGTTTATTACGCCTACTTGTAAGAGAGTCCCATTTTAACTCGTTGATTAATTCAGTCACACTGGTTCGCTGTCGAAATTGCCAGAACACATCTTGCAGCACGACGCTGAACAGAGTTTAACTTGTCTGTTAAATACTGAATTTGGGGGTTCCATATTATAGCACAGTATTCTAAAATTGTACGGATTAACGTCAAATATGCATGGCCTCTTGCCAAGGGAGGAGCTTTTTTCCTCTTTTTTTATCCGATTTCTGTTTAGTCGAACGCCAAAGCGTTGTTTATTTTGTTTTAATAAATTAATTTATAATATTGGTAATAAATAATTAACTGCGAAACAAAATGTATACACAAAATGACAATTGTTTGTATAATGGTAAAATAACGGAAATCAGGCACATAAGAAACTGTACATAAAGTAATTTTTTTTTCTTATAGTGTTTAGTGTCTTACGTAATTTTATTTGGTTTTTAGCATATAAAAGGTTATGTGAAATTGATTCCATTTTTAATTTTAATAAGCTACAAATTAATCCCAATAATTTCTCTTAGCATACAAGTGGTCAACGACGAATACGTGTAACAACCATTGCACGGAACTGGGCTGATGCTTCCACTACACTACACCATATAAGTGCTGGTTTTGATCAAGAAGGAGCTGCAGTATTGATGTCTAGGATGGTCGTTTATAAAGCTGAGACTGATGATGGACCTGATGTATTGCGATGGGTTGATAGAATGCTTATTCGATTGGTACGATGAGTAATTACCATTAAATTATTTTATTACTATTATTAAAATCTTTAGTGTCAGAAATTTGGAGAATATAACAAAGATGACCCTTCTAGTTTTCGTTTAAACGAAAATTTTAGTTTGTATCCACAGTTTATGTATCATTTACGTCGATCACAATTTCTACAAGTTTTTAACAATTCTCCCGATGAAACTTCTTTCTATAGGCATATGTTAATGCGTGAAGATCTTACACAATCTCTAATCATGATCCAACCTATTCTTTATAGTTATAGTTTTCATGGACCTCCAGAACCTGTACTTCTCGATACAAGCTCGATTCAGTCTGATAGGATATTACTGATGGACACGTTTTTCCAAATATTAATATTCCATGGCGAGGTAATAATAAATTACAAATAATTTAATTTACTTCACTTGTATTTAATTCTAGACAATTGCACAATGGCGTAATCTTAAGTACCAAGACATGCCGGAATATGAAAACTTTAGACAGTTACTACAAGCGCCAGTTGATGATGCCCATGATATTTTACAAACACGTTTTCCTATGCCTCGTTACATTGATACAGAACAAGGAGGCTCACAGGCACGTTTTCTGTTATCCAAGGTCAACCCTAGTCAGACGCATAATAACATGTTTTCGTATGGAGCGGTAAGTTATCAGCAAAAATTGTAGAAACTTAAATCACTAAATTTATTATTTGTAGGATGGTGGTGCTCCTGTTTTAACAGATGATGTATCATTGCAAGTATTTATGGAACATTTGAAGAAATTAGCAGTGTCATCAACTGCTTAAACTTAATTCAAATATACACATATGATTTATTTTCGTACATTTCTTTTTTAATTATTGATTTGTTATTTCATTATTTATAAGATTTATATAGATTTAATAATGTTACTTCAAAAGTCGAAAATCTATTATTACCATTACTTTGTTTATTCATTCATCTTTAAATTACATTATAATAAAATAGATTTCAATTTATAATGGTACTTAGTTTTATTAAATTACTTTTTATAACTGTTTGCTGAATTAAATTTTGACAAGCGTCTCACGCCAGAAATGCCGTGGCTGCAATGATAGGTTAGGTTACTGTTAGAGATAAATATTATTATTAAAAAACACAAATCACTTAACATGCATATCAGAACAGTTGTTGCTAAAACTATTGCAGACTGTTCTGATATGCGTGTTAACTAATTTGTGTTTTTTAATAATAATATCTATTTCTAACGGTAACCTTATCTGTCATTACAGCCACGGAATTACTGCCACGAGACGCTCGTAAATTTTGACCTTACAATGTGATCCTTTGTAGCCACTTCTTATCATAATTTCACCCATGCATCTATGGTAGTAAGATTATATTTGTTATGAGATGGTTTGTTGAAACAAAAATTAACAATTGGGAACTACTCAATAACTATAAATCTTGACAGTCGGCTTTCACTTTGACATACGCGTTGGAGTTGAGAGGGCAGAGGTGGGACTAATCAGGTATTTTGTGTCAAAAAAGTAAAAACAACCTATATTTTTCTAACAAATGAGCCGAATGCACGTTGTGAGAGATAGAAAGAGAGCGCAGTGTTCGTAAATACATTAACAAGACAAAACAGCCTCAAGGTGGTTTTAAGAAATAGACGAGACCTTATAAAATATCTAACATATGCGGGGACATACTACAAGTAGATTTGAACTTGAATTAGAGGAGGTTTCACAGTGCGTGTTATAATTTTTAAATATTTGTGCATGAAGTTTATAAAATTAAATCGAAAACTCAAAAACCGATTATCGAAGGCTGCGGAGTTGATCGAAACGGTACTGTCAAAATCTGTCATATTTTAAAATGAAATGCTGCAAAATACTTAATATACATTTCCAGTCTTCAAAATAAATTAGGATTTTAAAAAACGCATTGATTTTTAATATAGATGGTCTATTTTTAAAGAAAAATAATTAAACTTATTTGACAGAAACAAACGGACCCGACCGAATAGTCATATTTGTCAACCGCAATAGCACTGCGCTAACGAATCCCAATAACATGATGTTGTTACGAGTTCGATACCAATCTTTCCTTTTGATGTTTTAAAGGATAAAATAATCCATCTACCTTGCAGATGTCTGTAATTAAAATTTTCTGAAGCCTTTAATAAGAGAATCACGAAAACCTGTTTCGATTCGCATTTGTTAATTATCCGCTATTTTTATTAAAAGTACTATTTAGAACGCTCGTGCCTTTACCTATATTTTACTTAAATTTTTGCTTTTCGAGTCTTTTTAATTGAGGAACATTCCTATACATCGTATATGTTTGAAGGGTAAAAAAAAGTAAAACTATTTTAACAATTAGATTTTACTAATCAGCGTGTATTTGTTTTAGTTCGTCGAAAGCCTTTACCCTTTTAATTTTAGGATTTAAGTATACAATATGACAAAAATGAGCAAAACAGTCAACATACCACAGATAAAATAAAAAAATTTAACCATAATTAGATTGGAATAACGAAAATGTATTTGTTTTAGGACACAGATACGTTTTGGTTCAAATTTTTATATTTAAATATCCATCATATAAGAAATTTTTTTGCAATTAATGGAGGGTTCAAATAAAACAATAACTTGCAATTATTGTATCATTTTCTTAAGTTACATGCATATACATTTTGCTTTTTTAGACGGTCGTTCTCAAAAAAACAGTTGCAAAGGGAGCCAGGGTGAAAAGGGTTTTGGCAAAAACTACTCACTCCCAGATGGAGTGAAACCACTTCTAGTCTCTTACCACAATATTTGTCGTGTATAGTTTCACTCCACAAACTTAGGTAGGTCTTTCACAAAGGGTTACTAAAGTACTTCGCCTAAAATATAAACTAAAGAATTACTGCCAACCGTGGTTGTGTGCCCTTCTTTTACAGGTAGGAATGGGTGTACAACAGAGTCTACATAAAACTGGCATGACTAGCGTTGACTGTTTATGGCTGCGGTAGATTGCAAAAGACTATATCTCAGGGGTTTAGAGAACAAAGTTAAATTTTACCCAGACAAGTTATAGGGATGCAATTTAGAACATGACTAAAGAAAATACCTTAATACAACTTACATGTTGATGTTTAGTTAATAACATTAATAAAAAAATTAAATATATACCATTATTTTCTTACAACCAAATTTTCATACGATAAAATCACTAAATGTAGTTTATATATGTACACTCTCGTAATTTAAAAATTTGTCTCAAACTCTACTAGATAAGATATTAGAAAATCTAAATTTATTATTGTATTTAGACACAATTATTAGTTAAAAGAATTTTAATTAAACATTTAAATTGAACATAACCTCAATATGCACAAAAAAAGGTTTCATGAAAGCTTTTCTGTTTACAACTAGTAAGGTTATATAGGAAAGCAAAGATAATATTGATTAGTTAAGATATAGGTAAGTAAAAGCGTGACTATATTATACATGCATTATTTTTCTAGATATTTGAGGTTTAAAATGTAACACATGCACTTTGTTCCACCACAAAAATAAATAAGATAAACTCGTACTTGTCTTCAAGATATATGAAAGAAACGTATAGTTAGGCTTTGAGCTTACGGCTTGTTCAGAACTATAAGATCTTACAGTTTATTGAGACAAACACCATTGTTAATTATTTTGGTTGTTAACCTCAAACTTCTAATTTGTAAGAGCCAATCCTTGTTTGTTTCATCAACGGATATTATTTATTTTAGAAGTTACATAAAACGTCAACATAACATTCTTATACGATAAAAAATAATATTTGTAGGTAGTAAAATTAATACATAGGCTTAGATAGCTTAGCACAGATAATTAGATACTTCACCAAAGGAATATGCTACCGGAGGATATGCTACGGGAGGATATGCCATCAGAGGATATACTATGGGAGGACCCTATAAAATAAACATATTACAAAAACGAAATATTGGAATACACCATGAGAAACAGTCTTAAAATTTATCTATAATCAGCTTACCATTTATTAATATTTTGAATGGGTTATTCAGGTAGGCTTTCTTCATAAGCATTTTGCTAGTTTTCTAAAATGTTATTTATGTATGTTAAGAAGAATAAAAGAAAAGACACCTTTTACACACCAGGTACGACATCATGGCCTTAGAAAAGACATCTTTATCGGAAGACGGCATGTGCTCAAAAGACCGTTAGATATGAAGACAAACGAAAATTTGTTCTGGTTTACAGATAACTACACATTTTGAGGGAGGGACAAAACAAGAAAACTATCCTAAATGACAGATTCACGTATACACCAGTTGTGTATTTATGGACATTATTCAGAGGTTTACCAATTAGAAAATTACATCTGATCTTAATTATTTATACAGAAGAAATAATATTAAATTAAAACTAAAGATCGATATATATATATATATATATATATATATATATATATGTACTAACTATACGCTACGACCTCCAAATTTCGTATAATGTATACGTTGAGACCTCATATATGACGCTATGGCCTCCGAAATCGGAGGCCATAGCGTATTTAACAATTTCGTGCATGTAAATAATCTATAGGGTGCATAGAGCATAACTGCAAAAATTTTTGTGGAGGTCACTATGCCTGTTTTTATGATTTCATAGGGGGTTTTAGTTCCTTGCGTTAGCCACTGGCGCTAGCGTTTTGATACATCGTCACGGATACTACGAAGAGACCTCCATATATGTTTCCTTCAGTAAATGTTATAATTCTCGTACGATGTGGCCTCATTATTGGCAACATTGCAGTAGCATGGAAGGGATAGAAGCGCATCAATTCAACGGTGTGTTTGCGTCTGAATCCAGCCAGTAATTAAACTACCGATTTTGCCATAACATATAATTTTAGGTGCGTTATGGAGAACAGATTCTTTCCCTCCGCATATACAAGTTCCTATGTATTTATACGTATTAATAATTATCGATCTTTGTATAGTTTGATTTTAAAAAAATCACTTAAGATTGCGGTTTGTCCTAAACAAAATATTATTTGTTCTTAAAACTCATATTACTGTAGCAGTACCATTGTGGTGTAGACATAAATAGACTTGTTAATATAATGATGTGCACCTGAATAAAATGTTGTATTTAGTCTTTTTTTGGCGAATTATATACTCAGCATAGAATTCTTCTTGAATTGAGTGTTCACTTAAAATTGGTACATCACGGTGTGAAGTAATGCATAAAAATAAAATTAACTTAGTCTTCAGGTTTTATAACATTTTCACCCAAATTCTATGATCATATTCTATAATTACGCTAATTAATATAAAAGCATGTTTAGGTTATATTTGTAAACAACTTTATGTTGTGGAAACCACTGTCGCCAAATAATTAATTAGTTAAATGCAATAAAACTTTGTTTGGGTCTATTGTCATAGTATTTAGACACGTCAACAACCTCGTGAGTTGTCCTTGAGTGTTTATTGATCGTTGTTCAATTTTAAAGTTATTTCAATTTCTTAAAAAATGAATTATCGTTCAAGGCCTGAGCTTCCAATTTTACGTAAAGCGATTTATACTCGCATCAATTGCTTCGATAGAAGAGGCATTTGTTATTAAAATTATTTAGTGCGGAATCAAAAATTCCAGTCTTCGTCTAGTTTTTGTGTTATTAATGAGTTACAAATTTATAATTATACAAATAATACATATTAACAGCAGGCGTTAGAGAAAATAACAGTTTTATAGTATTTATTGATTATCGAGATTATATTTTAATAAATACCTACAAATGCATTTTATTTGAATTATCTTTGGAATTTTTGAAATAAGCCACGTATAGGAAACGATTTTGAGGAAAAGATCGATTTAAATAAATCAATACTCGAACTCCCGTTTGATATAAGAGTAATATTTTCTTTTTCATATTTGCGGTAAAAATCTTTAACTTTAATACATATGTATTTCGATGTTATATATCAAACCAATGGCCCAATAAATAAACAGATCATTGTCCGTTACAGTATCCATTGAGTCACCGGCTCACTCTACAACTTGCCGACCGAGTCATACTTGCTCACTCACTTGCCGACTGACCAATTGACACGCTCACTCAATGACTCCCGCCAACCGTCCGATCGATAATGGTTACTCACTTGCCGACTGGCCAACCTTCTTACTCACTCACTCACTGATTTGTTCAATTACCCATTCGCCGGCACAGTCACTGACTTATTCGTTGACGAGCAAACAAACACACTCACTAACTAAATCATTAAATGACATCCGCCGATTCATTTGCGTATCATCTCATATACTCACCGACCGACACACTCATTGTCACACTTATTGCTTAACTCAGACCAGCTCACTTTCCAACCGACCAATCAACTCACCGAGCTACACTCTTACTAACACTCACTAAAACATTATCGCTTGCTCACTTATTGACTCCACAACTCACCCACCAATACCTTCACTTTCATCCTACACTGATTCATTCATTGATGAATTCACCGACCGACCAATCGACACATTTGCCGATCCATGAATCAACACCCTACTTTGTCGACTGGTTAGCTGACTGGCATACTCATTCACTAATTCTCTCCCCAACTCGTAATCGACACTCATTGATTCACTCACTCACCGACTCCCTGACGCATTCACTCAAACACTCACCACTTGCTGGCCGACATACTCTCACTGGCTCACAGTCATTCACTCTCACTCGCAGACCAACCAATCTACTGGCCGATCGACATGCACACATACTACACCAATCACTGACTCGCTCAGTGGTTTATCCCCTACTTGCCGAGCGACACATTCTCACTGATTTACTCGTCGACCGATCGATCGACATACTTTTCGATCGACCCATCGACTATCCACCGGCTCGCGGACTGGCTGACCGACCAACATACTCACCAACTAACTCTCTGAGCCACTCGCTAGCTGACTGATCTACCGACACTCACTCACTTGCAGACTTACTCATTCAGTAATACATACGTCGACCGATACACCCACTGACTAACCCACCGGCCGACGTACCGAGCGACATACTCATTCACCGACCGACACTCATTCATAAAATCAACTTCCCGTTCATTGACTCATGCAACAGCTAGCCGACACTATAACACACACTAAATCACTCACTGATTCATTCCGCTACTCGTCAACCGGAACACGCTCACTACTCACTCACTACAGACTCATGCATTCTTTTACCGACTCCCTCACTTGCTCACTTTTTGACCGATATAGACATTTACTCACTCACCGAGCTATCGTTGGACACTCAATTGCAGATTGACTGAAAGGTTGTCACCCTCCATCTCTCACTGATTGATTCTGCCGCGCACCGGCCAACACTTACTAACCACTCACCCACTAACTCACTAACCTACCGAACGATTGCCACATTTACTCACCGACTCTTATTGACTGACCAACTGACACACTCACTCACCCGCCGACCGACCAACATATTCATAGACTTAATCGCCGGCTATCCGAACGACCAAAACTCACTCATTCACTTTCCGTTCGGCCAACTAACCGACCAACCCACTCACTGAATTATTCAGTGACTCATTGGGCCACTTGTTACCAATACACTCACTGACTCATTTGCCAAGCGGCAATAGAACGACCTACCGTAAAACACACTCACTGACTCACTCACCGTCTCGTTTGCCGACCGACCCGCTCACTAAATAGTCGACCAAAATTCGCTCACCAACTCGCAGACTAACTCACTAACGTAAGATTCACATCAAAACTTGCCGTTTAACCTATTAACTGACACTCTTTGACTTATCAACTACTTACTAACTTACAAATTTAATGATTCACTCGCCGATTCATTTGCATATCGCCTCATTCTTTCATCCAACAATCGATGCACTCGCTAACTGACTTGTCTGACTCAGATTAGCTCGATAACTCACTAGTCAACCGACCGACCTACTCACCAGTCGACACTCCTACTAACGCTAACTCACTTTCGCTCTCTCACTTACTGACTCCACCTTGATACACTCAGTAACGCGCTCATACACGACTCGTTTATTGGCACACCTATCTACCGACTCACTCCCAGCTCACCAACTGGCACACTTTTACTAATCTATTGACTCACCTATTTACTCATTCACAACTCGTCGATCGACACACTCACTGACTCACCCACCCATGCATTTTTACTCACTGACCAATCGATCTACTGACCGATCGACACATGTACTATATTACTCACTGAATCACTCACTGACTCACTCACTGCTTCACTCCCTATTTCGCCGAGCGACACATTTTTTATTGATTCACTCTTTCATTCCCTGACTCACGCATCGACCGACCTATTGACATACTCCCTCGCCGATCGACGCATCGACTACCCAACCACTCGCCGACTGGCCGGCCGACCAATATACTCACCAGCTTATCTTCAGACTCCCTTGCTGACTGGTCGATCGAGTAACACTCACTCATTCCCTTGCCAACGAACAAACCCACTTAGTCAGCAATACATTTGTCGACCGATACACTCAGTGACTCACTCGTCTACCGTCTTACCGAACGACAATCTCATTCACTGCCTCGTTCGTCAACTCATCGATCAACATACTCACTCACGGACCGACACTCGTTCATTAAATCGCGCGTTCACTTACTCGCTCATGCGCTAGCCGACCGATACCCTATACCAATCATTGACTCACTCACAGATTCATTCGGCAACTCATCAAACGACACACTTACTAACCGACTTTTACACTGTTTAACTAACTTATTGGCTCACATTTGAACCAATCACTACACTTACTTACTCGTCGAGCTATCGTTCGACACTCACTCACTCGCCGGCAGGCCGACCGACCGTCACACTCGCTTCCTCACTGCCTTATTCTAAAACACGTTAACCGAGATCTTCTGACCGCTCATCCGATAACTCACTCGACCGAACGATGGTCACACTTACTCACTGACTATCGCGGAGCGACCGATTGACACCCTCATTCAACCGTTGACTGACTAACATATTCACAGACTTACTCATTTACTCACTCACCGAATACCTAATCGATCGAAACTCACTCACTCACTTTTTGACCGGCCAACTGATCGCCCAATCCACTTACTGATTTAGCCAATCATTCATTCGTTGGGTTACCGCCAACACACTCACTTACACTCTAAGTGCAATCCAACAACCTAGCAATCACTCTCACTGATTCACTCACCGACTTATTCACCAACCAACCCGCTCATTCACCAACCGACTAACATGCTCACTGTTTCCCAGAGCAACTCAGTAACCTACTGATTCACTCATCGACGGACCGACCTACTGACCGACCGACACTCGCTTATTTATTTTCACTCGCTCATACAGAATTCATTTCGCAACTTGCCGATACACTCATTGGCGTACTCTCCAACTTGACCGGCACTGTCTTCCTAACTCTCTCATTAACTCACCCACGCTTTTACTCCACTGAAACACTCATTCGGGCACTTACTGGTTCAGTCCCAACATGCTGATCGACACACTCACTAACTCAATCCGCAATTTCCCAAGAGACACTTAGTGATTCACTCACTCGCTAACTGACTAACTGACACGCTCGTGGACTGACACATCAACGGTCCAACATGCTCATTCACTCACTGTCTCACTCTCTTACTAACTCGTTCATTGACGTTCAATGATTCACTAGCTCGATTACCTACCAACTCACTCTCAACTCGCAGACGATCCATTTCCCTCATTTATTGCCACGTTCACTCATGCAGTTTTTATCAATTTCACAAACGTGCAAATATTTATTCTTCTTCAAGAAACCCCTTTTTCCTCTCAAATTCTCACACACTCCCACTTTCTTTGTCTCTCCATTCTTTCCTCGCTCTCTTCTTTTTCCTCTCTCCCTTCTCCTCGCACTCACTTAGTAACACGTACACCTATGCAATTCCTTTCAATTTCACACATGCATATATTCATTCTCCCTCTGTCCTTCTGCCGCTCTGTCCCCTTATCTCTCTTTGTATCTCTGCCCCTATATTTCTCTATATCTATCGATATTTCTCTATATCCCTCTATACCTCTATATCTTTCTATATCGCTCTATAACTCTCTATATTTCTCCATATATCTCTATATACCTCTCTAAATCTCTCTATATTTCTCTACATCGCTCTATATTCCTCTACATCACTCTATATCTGTCAATATCTATGCCTCTCTATGCCTTTCTATGCCTTTCTGTGCCCCAATGTCTCTCTATGTGTTGCTATGTCCGACTATGTCCTACTATATACTTTTATGTCCCTCTATATCCCTTTATGCCTCTATATCTTTCCATGTCTTTCTATGTCTCTTAATGTCTCTTTATGACTCTTTATGTCTCTATACGTCTCCCTATGCCTCTCTATGCCGCTCGATGTTACTATATGTCACTATGTCTCTCTATATTTTTCTATGTCTCACTATCTCCCTCTATATCCTTCTAGTTTACTTTATCCCTTTATATCTCCCTATATCTCCCGTATCTCACTGTATCTCTATATCTTTCTATATCTCGCTATATCTCGCTACATTATGCTATATCTCGCTAGGTCTTGCTATATCTCTCCGTGTCCCTCCTTATCTCCCCGTATCCCCCGTATCTCTCCGTATATCTTAGTATCTCTCCGTAAGTCTACGTATTTCTCCGTATATCTTCGTTTCTGTATCTATTTTTATCTCTCTGCAACTCTCTGTACCTCTCCGTATCACTCCGTATCTCTCAGTATTTCTCCATATATCTCCGTATCCTTTTCTCAATATTTTTCTATATCTTTCCGTGTCACTCCGTATCACTCTGTATCACTGCGTAAATTTCTGTATCTGCCGCGTAGCGACCTGTATTCCTACGTATTTCTAGGTATTCCTCCGAATATCTTCGTATCTATCCGTATCTCTGCGTATGGCTCCATATGGCTGTGTATCGCTCCGTATCTCTCCGTATACCTATATCTCTTCATATTTCTCCGTATCTCTCAGTCTCTCCCCGTATCGCTCTGTATCTCTCCGTATCCATCCATATCTCGGTATCGCTGAGTATCTTTAGAAAACTCTTCGTATCTCTGCTTATCTCTTTGTATCTCTCAATATCTTTCCGCATCTACCCATATCTGCCGTTTCTTTCAGTATGTTGACCTATCTCGTCATATTTCCCCGTATCTCTCCGTTTCTATCCGAATATTTCCATATCTCTCAGAATCTCTTCGTATCTCTCCATATCTCTTCGTATTTTTCCGTATCACTTTATATCTACCGCATCTCTCTGTATCTCTCCGTAACTCTCCGTATATCTCCGTATCTGTATCTATCTGTAGCTCAATGCATCTCTTTACATTTCTCTGTATCTCTCCGTATCACACCGTAGTTCTCCGTATCACTCCGTATCTCTCCGTGTCGCTTCGTATCGCTGCGTATTTCTCCATAACTTTCCGTATTTTTCCGGATCTCCTGCATCTCTACAAACCTCGCCGAATTTTTCTGCATCTCTATGAATCTCTGCATCTTTCTGTATCTATCTGTGCCTTTCTGTATTTCCCTGTACCTCACTGTATCTCTGTATCTTTCTGAATCCCTCTCTATCTCTCTATCTCTCCATCTCACCATCTTTCCATCTCTCCATCTCTCCATCTCTCTATCTTCCTATCTCTCTATCTCTCCATCTCTCTATCTATCTATCTCTCGATCTCTCTAACGCTCTATTTCTCTAACTCTCTATCTCCATATCTTCCTATCTCTCTATCTCTATCGCGCTATCTCTCTATCTTTCCATCTCTCCATCTATCTTTCCATCTCTCCATCTATCTCTCCATCTCTACATCTTTCTATCTCTCTCTCTCTATCTTTATCTCCGTATCTCCCTATCGCCCTATCTCCCTATCTCTCCATCTATCTTCGTATCTCTCTACCTATCTCTCTATTTCTTTATATGTCCATCTCTCCATCTCTCCATTTTTCTATCTATCTATCTCTCTATCTCTGTATCTCTCTAGCCCCGTATCTCTCTATTTCTTTAACTCTCTGTCTCTCTTTCTCTCTGTCTCTCTCTCTCTGTCTCTCTCTCTGTCTCTCTAACTATCTATCTCTTTTCTCCCTTTCTCCTTAACTCTCTATCTCTCTATCAATCTCTCTACCGCGCTATCTCTCTATCTCTCCATCTCTCTATCTATCTCTTTATCTCTCTATCTCTATCTCTCTATCTCTCTATCTCTCTATCTCTCTATCTCTCTATCTCTCTATCTCTCTATCTCTCTATCTCTCTATCTCTCTATCTCTCTATCTCTCTATCTCTCTACCTCTCTATCTCTCTATCTCTCTACCTCTTTATCTCTCTATCTTTCTATCTCTATTTTTCTATCTCTCTATTTCTCTACCTTTCTACCTCTTTACTTCTCTATCTCTCTATCTCTTTGTCTCTCTATCTCTTTTCACCATATCTTGCTAACTCTCTATCTATCTCTCTATCGCTATCTCTCTAGCTCTCTATCTTTCCACCTCTCCATCTCTCTATCTATCTCTCTACCTCTATACCTCTCATCATTCTATTTCTCTATCTCTCTATCTCCCTATCTCCCTATCTCGCTATCTCTCTACCTCTCCATCTCTCCATCTATCTCTTTATCTCTTTATCTCTCTATCTCTCTACCACCTTATCTCTCTATCTCTCTACCTCCTTATCTCCCTATCTTTCTATCTTTCTATCTCTCCACATCTCCATCTCTCTATCTCTCTATCTCTCTATTTCTCTATCTCTCTATCTCTCTATCTCTCTATCTCTCTATCTCTCTATCTCTCTATCTCTCTATCTCTCTATCTCTCTATCTCTATCTCTCTACTCTCTATCTCTATCTCTCTATCTCTCTATCTCTCTATCTCTCTATCTCTATCTCTCTATCTCTCTATCTCTCTATCTCTCTATCTCTCTATCTCTCTCTCTCTCATCTCTCTATCTCTCTATCTCTCTATCTCTCTATCTTTGTATTTCTCTATCTCTCTATCGCTCTATCTCTCTATCTCTTTATCTCCGTATCTCCCTATCGCCCTATCTCCCTATCTCCCTATCTCTCCATCTATCTTCGTATCTCTCTACCTATCTCTCTATTTCTTTATATGTGCATCTTTCCATCTCTCCATTTTTCTATCTATCTATCTCTGTATCTCTCTAGCCCTGTATCTCTCTATTTCTTTAACTCTCTGTCTTTCTTTCTCTCTGTCTCTCTATCTCTCTAACTATCTATCTCTTTTCTCCCTTTCTCCTTAACTCTCTATCTCTCTATCAATCTCTCTACCGCGCTATCTCTCTATCTCTCCATCTCTCTATCAATCTCTCTACCGCGCTATCTCTCTATCTCTCCATCTCTCTATCTATCTCTTTATCTCTCTATCTCTCTATCTCTCTATTTCCCTATCTCTCTATCTCTCTATCACTCTATCTCTCCACCTCTTTACCTCTCTATCTCTCTATCTCTCTCTATCTCTTTATCTCTCTATCTCTCTATCTTTCTATCTCTATTTTTCTATCTCTATATTTCTCTACCTTTTTACCTCTCTACTTCTCTATCTCTTTATCTCATTTCACCATATCTCGCTAACTCTCTATCTTTCTATCTATCTCTCTATCGCGCTATCTCTCTAGCTCTCTATCTTTCCATCTCTCCATTTCTCTATCTATCTCTCTACCTCTATACCTATCATCATTCTATTTTTCTATCTCTTTATCTCCCTATCTCGCTATCTCTCTATCTCTCTATCTCTCTATCGCCCTATCTCTCTATCTATCTATTTCTCTATCTCCCTATCTCCCTATCTCTCTACCTCTCTATCTCTCTATCTCTCTATCTCTCTATCTCTCTATCTCTCTATCTCTCTATCTCTCTATCTCTCTATCTCTCTATTGCCCTATCTCTCTATCTATCTATTTCTCTATCTCCCTATCTCCCTATCTCTCTACCTCTCTATCTCTCTATCTCTCCATCTCTCCATCTCTCTATCGCTCTATCTCTTTATCTCCCCATCCCCCTATCTCCCTATCTATCTTCCTATCTCTTTAATTATCTCTCTATTTCTTTATATCTCCATCTCTCCATTTTTTTATCTATCTATCTCTCTATCTCTGTATCTCTCTATCCCTGTACTCTCTATTTCTTTAACTCTCTGTCTCTCTTTCTCTCTGGCTCTCTCTCTCTCTCTCTCTCTGTCTCTCTCTTTCTGTCTCTCTATCTCTCGAACTATCTATCTCTTTTCTCCCTTTCTTCTTAACTCTCTATCTTTTAGTGAAAAAACAATAACCAAAAAAATACTGTTTGAACACTAAATAATAGATATACTATCTCTACGATTTTATTGGTATAAAATAATTAATGTATCAAGTAACTTAGTCGACATTAAAAATTTCGGTATAATATTGTAATATGTTTGTTAAAGGATTAGAATGTGCAAATTGTACATTTTTAACATGAACCAATTCTCTTTTAAAAGTCGTAAATTTCTAGTTATATTTAAATTTACAAGTATATTTTATAGACAGATTCCGCCTTCAAGTTATAAAAGTTTATTAATTTATATAGATAGAAAGTTTTAGAAATACTTTTGTAGTATTTTTGGTTATAGCCCTTACGCGTAAACAATCGATTTTTTCATCAAAATTTCATTCAAACAAAACAGGGTTAAGAAAAAGTCTCTCGTATTTCACCTAGCTCTCTCACTGAAACGATTTCATGTAGTAAAATATTTCCTACAAACTGCATTGTCGATAAAACTAACAGCAAACTAAATTATAAACGCTTTACAAGCAAATACGCATTACTAACAAGCTTCACATATTATATTGTTCGTTGATGAGTCATTTGCTCTTCATACCCGACCTACAAGAACTGGCAACGCTGAATGAGGCAATAGGGACCAACCAATGATACGTTTTCCATATAAACTGGAGGTTGGTTCGTAGTGTGTATATAACTATATATAAGTGGAAAAAAAGTGAGATTTATTTACCCCTCTTTAGGAATCCGAATAGTATGAATTCCCCTCAACCGAAATACACTCACAATGTTGCATATACAGTCATGGAAATGGTGGAGGCCTGTACGTCCGGCGTATATACCGGAGGTCATAGAGATAAGTTAGTACCGATATATATATATATATATATATATATATATATATATATATATATAGTGCATTATTTAATAATACTAAAGGAAAATGTTACACAAATCAAAACTAACTTGTGATTGTTAACGGTATTAATATAAAATTAATATGAATAATACTTTTATATTGAAGAAAATGGGACCACAATGTAACACGACAAAGGAACATGTTGCATTACATGTGATTTTCGAATGCTCCACCCGAAGGTACTACATTGGCCAGGAAGCGAGTTTTTTTACCTGGAAAATTTGGAATTTTGCCGAACCCTTGCTGTTCCAAGCAAGGTAGGGATTTTTAACGTGCGTGATAACACACACACGGGACCTCCATTTTACCTCTCAACCGAACGAGGGTGTATTTTTGTGAAAAATGCTCGCCTAACATTTTTCAAGCGGACCGTGTCGGGATTCGAACCCGGGACCTTGGGCGTAGTAGTCACACACATACCACGGAGCCGCCCGTAACATGTTACAGCTGTGATCAACAAAGTGTCCCCAACAACTTGGGTGAAGAAAAAAGTAAGTATGGAACAATCATTGGGGAAGATCTGTCTTATTGGAGATTAAGTTGGATGCCACCTGACGCAATTAGTTTTGTGCCTTCTAGAAAGTAGTCACAGGCTTAAGATCAAGATGATGCAAGAACAGAAATTTCAAAATAAGGTATTAAATGCATTAGTTAATTTTAAACCTTCAAACTATAATCGTTGGCTTCTAAGCTACTTCTTCCCTATGACTGTCATCTACACATATGAATCACTTCAAAATATAATGTGAAGTGAGGTGAAAGTGACATTTCACAGACAAAATGAACAACTTTGTTAAAAACCTAATGAACCAAGAATTTTGAAATAATATCATGTTTATTAAATCTTTAATGTCTAAAAAGTATATAAAAGATATAATATTTTCAATTGCAAGTCAAGTGTATGAACATTAACTGGGACATTTCAAATTTGTTAGTTATGATGTAACTGGAATCTGTTGTAGGTACCTTAACAGGTTTGCTGCCAATCGCATGCCTGTTAGTGATCAGTATAGCAGTTGTACATTATATTTAATTTGCAGACACTTGTTGTATTGGCATTATAGTAAATGTAATCGACTGATTTGTATTTGTTGGTTTCCGTTTGCTAATGGTGCTGGGTCCAAAAAGAAGCAAATTTAAAAATGTTTTAACCAACTAGGAACTTGCTAAAATATTACAGGAAAGTTTTTTCGATGATTGGTTTAGTGACTAAAGTGTTGAAATAAAGACGAATCTGATGCAGATATAATACACAAACAAAATGTACCTAAACTACGTACCAATATTCAACAACCACATTCGGTATCACAGTTTAATGCAGTAATAGTGAGATGACTCGCAGTCAATGCACTTTTTTCCTTTTACAAAATGCAAAAGCTTACTACAACTTGTACCTGAAAATGATCCAGTAGATTAGTTTTTCATATATTTATTGACAATATTTTAAATGGAAGTTGTGATTCAAAGCAATGCATACCCAAGTAGGACAGATGGTGACTTTTTAGTAAACTTGACCTGACTAAGTAAATTATATGTTAGTTTCACCTGTTTTTATAACCTACAAGTAAATTTTGGTAATTTATTCAGGTAAATATAACTTTGAAGGTAAATCAGCCTCAGTTAGTAATGAGTCAATTTGTTGCTTGGAAATTGACCTGAAGGTTAACTTTACTTCTAGGTAAATATTTATTCAATATTTTAGTGTTAATTTACCAAATATTTCACCTAGAATTGACTATTAGGTAGACATTTCTTGTAGGTATAGTATTATTGGTATATTTTACAAATATTTAATTTAACATTTTACTTTCAGATACTTTTACTTACCTGTGTAAAATAAGTAAAAATGTATACTTGCTAGATTTGTATATTTATTAACTAACTAGTATAATAGGCGAGTGTAGTCAAATTCAAGATAAAATTAAAAACATTTTTACCTTCAATTAGATTTGGTAAATCTGTGGAAAAACTCAGTGGACAAAATCCCTATTAGTAAACTTCCCTCTCAATCTCAAAAATCAACTTGATAGTAAATATTATCTAATTATAGTAAATATTTCGTTAAGTTCAGCTACAAGTCCAAAAAGTGTTTTGCATTGTTGATGTTAAATTTCGAAAAATGTTATGAAATAATTTTAAACACTATCGCTACACATTGACTTACCATAAGATGTTCCACATTATTGAAACCCGCAAATGAACTAGAAGTGTATCGCACATAATCTTGCAAAGCAAGAATTTGGAGTGTGGTTCTACTACGTCACGGGTGTGTTGTTCAATTATAAAAGGGATAAGGTGGTGCGGTATGTATTGAAAATTAGCACTACACTAATTAATTATTAATATTTGAAACATGTTCAAAGACAACAAACGTAGAAACAAGGAAAAGATTGCTGAAAACATAAGTGTGAAGTACAGCACTGTACGACTGCGAAACTTGGACAGTAGGAAAAACGGACAGGAAAAGGGTAGAAGCCTATGAAATGTGGTGCTACAGAGGTATAATGAAGATATCTTGGACAGACAAAGTTACGAACAAAGAGGCTCTCGAATTCAAAATGATAGGGGAAGAAAGAAATATGTGAAAAATTAAAATATAAGAGAGATAGGACACATACTAAGGCATGAGGGAATAGTGCGTAATATATTAGAAGCACAGAAAAGAAAAATGATATGTAGAGGTAGACCTAAATGAGAATATTGCACACAGATAATGAAAGCTGTAAGTTGTGGGAATTTCAGGGAAATGTGTAAGATAGCTCAGAATAGGAAACAATGGAGATGTGCTTCTAACCAGTTTTAAGACTGAAGATCTATTGATGATGACATATTGAAATGGAACTTGGAATCATAAATTATTTTAAATTCCACAAAAGGGTAAACTTAATATTTATTTCAGTCAAGTTTAACATTGAAAACACATCATTTAAAGAAAGCTTTAGCATTATGAAGTAAATAACCATGAACCAACTAATATGAATGTTTCATACCATAATTATTTCAAATATAAAAGAATTTCTACAAGTTTTAATTAAATTCAATGTTAAATAGTTACAGTACAAAGAAACCCAGACACATTAATGTTCCTACAATGTAATAAAACATATAGGTGCTTTCTTGGTAATTTACAAATATTTAATTACATATCGTAAACATATAAATAGCACAAACAATATTGTCATATTTGTCAAGCGCAATAATGCTGCACTAACAAATCCAAATAACACGTGCGTCGTTACGGGTTCGATGCCCGAGGCAACTTTTTTTTTGACGTTTAGAGAATAAGTGGATTTGATTTAGGACGCTGAGATGTTTTGGTTATAATATTTAAATATCCAGTGCATCTGTAAAATTTGTTGCAATTAATATAGGGTCCAAATAAAAACAGTAACTGGCAATTATTTTACCAAATATAATAAACATAAAAAAACATAATAAATATGTCACTTATGCATGGTATTGTGCCCAAGGACTTAAAGATATCAACAATTACACCAATTCAAAAAGTAGTATCAACAAAGAAATGCGAAGAGTACAGGCCTATAAATATGTTGGCCACAATTGAAAAGGTATTAGAAACAGTAATATATAAGCAACTGAAGCAATTCTTGGATGAGACTAATATATTAACCACCTATCAGTCTGGTTTTCGAACGAAACACTCGTGTGAAACAGCGATTCAGCTAATTATAAATGACTGGAAAGAATCAATGGATAAAGGAAAGGCAGTGTGTGCAGTCTTTATAGATTACAAAAGAGCATTTGAGACTATAAGTAGAAATATTCTCATTAAAAAATTGGAAAAATATGGGGTTAAAGACAATGCGTTAGAGTGGTTTAAAGACTACCTACAAAACAGAGAGCAAGAAACGAGATGGCAACGGGAAACATCTAATAAATCAGAAATTGAGTGGGTGTTCCACAAGGAAGTATTTTGGGACCATTGCTTTTTATAATTTACATAAACGATATAGTGAATGTAGTGAAGGTAACAAAGATGCATATGTTTGCTGATGACACTTTAATATATGCTGAAGGTGCAAATGTAATAAACCTGATTCAATCTGTAAATAGTGACTTAATAAGAATTAGCAAATATTTAGTTGGAAATAAGCTGAAGATAAATGTTGATAAAACAAAATGGATGTTGTTAACGAATGATAGAAGTTATCAAATGATAAAAACAGAAAATAGGAATGTACAAATAGATGGGTCTGATATTGAACTGGTAGAGAACATTAAATACCTTGGCGTAATAATCGACAGAAAATTAACTTTTAAAATGCATCTACAGATGGTTATAAATAAAGTAAGAAAAAAGGTTGGATTTCTGAGTAGAATTAGTGCAAAGTTATCAAGTTTTGCTCGAATAACTTTATATAGAGCAATAGTTTATCCACACCTAACATATTGCAGCACCATTTTATTTGTCTCAAACCAAGGTGATTTGGAAAGATTGCAAAAGATACAAAATCGTGCAATGAGATGTTTATTAAAATGTAGCAGATTTGCCAAAGTCCGTAAAATGTTAGAATGCCTTAATTTTTAAATGTTCAGGAACAAATGAAATATAATAGTATGGTTTTATATATAAAATTATCAATGGTTTGCTGCCTTCGTACTTGGTTAGCAACTTAATTAAAGTGTCAGATATACATAACTACAGCACAAGACAAGCAGACAATTACTATATATACAAGAAGAATAAAACGATAACCACAAAAAATGTATTTCATTATGGCGTTAAGATATATAATACATTACCAAAATCAGTTACAAATCAGCCTTCTCAAAGAAAATTCAAGAGTAATTTAAAAAAATATATTTTAAGTTGTAGAAATGAAAACTAATTATATTATTAACTGTATTTTAATAATTTGCTTTATAGTATAATATTTTTGTTTTATACTTTATTAACCTATATTGAGTTATGCAATAAATCTACTTACTTACTATTTTCTTAAATAACATGCCCATACATTTTGCTTTTTTTAGGTGCTATTCCTCAAAAAAGCCCATGCTGCTTCAAAATCATTTTAATGCTAATTCAAAATGCTCCAATTCAACCGTAACACAAAAATGGACATTGTATTGCAACACCTTCAAACTAGCATGATTGCACTGTGGTGTATGTTTGCGGATTTCTGTAATTTGTTGCTTTTATTGGGGGTATGGAACTAATTACGACAAGTGTTTTTAGCATTTTCTTGAATTACGTGGAGGCTGGGGCGAAAAGCGGCTGGAGCGAAAGGCGCCAGGGGCAAAAATGACCCGGACGAAGAGATCGTGAACGCAAAGGGACTTGAAAGAAAAGGGTCAAGATGAAAGGGATGGGGCGAAAAAAGGCCCTGGTCGAGAGGGGGTCGGTGCAAAAGCAACTGGAATGAAAACCACTTCTAGTAAACTATAGTATCTGATTACTATAAATTTGTAGATGGAGTGTGTCGAAGTCCAATAAATGACTCATAAGTAAGTTCCATCGATATCCAATATAGCAATCAAAATAACATTGAGCCAGGAATTTACCTCTGAATTTAGTACCTTATAGATTCCAAATTGTCATTTGTTTGATAAATAAATATTTTTAAGTGACTTTCTAAAGAAATTATTAACAAACACGTGCAAAATTTTAAAATATTCTGATAACCAGAATTTGTTTGATGAATTGTATATCTTCTACACAGGGGGGTGACTAGTGTACAAGACATTTTAGTCTAGTTTAAAAAAGTTTATCGGCAATATCTACTCGAAACAAATTTTTAGATGACAACGAAACTATGTTCAGAAGCGCTAAATTAATATCAGAGAGCTTTTGGAACATGTGCAATAAACATCTATCTAAACTTGTTTGGATTTCAAAGGATGCTATTAGAGTAACTGGCGAAATTCAGTACGATACCAAAACTTACAAACTAGTGGGCTTCGTGCTTTCTATTTATTACTCGTCATTTTAACAGATAAACGTACTTAAGTTCATAACGTAGTTGTACAGAGGGCATAATATGGCACAGATTTTTCAATACAAGAATGAATGATAATAATATACGTCAAGGAACTTGCTTACCTTGTAATCAACTAAGTAGTCTAGTTAAGTCAAATTGTTAGATCCTTGCATAACAGCAAATGCTGCGTGAATTAATTCAGTTGATTCTTCTGTGTTAGCGTGGGTCGTAGTACGTCAACACCCACGTCAAAATCAACGATTCAATTCTTACAAAATATCTTTAGCATACATGGTTTACCAGAAATGCTTGTGTCTGATAATGCCAGTATTTTCACAAGTTCTGAATTTTTTTAATTTTTGTGAAGAATATGGCATTGCACGCAGATTGATTGCACCCGGACATCCACAAACTAATGGACAAGCGGAACGTTATGTCCAAACTCTCAAATCAAAGCTAGACGCAATGAGTGAAGTTGGTTCAACCTTGCCATTCAGAATTCGTGAAATATTATTCCGATTCCGAGCAACACCACTAAAGGATAACACAACACCAGCTGAACAGTATTTAGGACGTCAAATTAGGACAAAGTTAGATTTATTAAAGCCAAGGAAGGAAGCTCCACACTTGGCGGAACCTAAATCTTCACTACGTTCGTACAGCGTAGGAGAAAGGGTTCAATCCAGGACTTATGTAAACAGCAAGCAAACTTGGAAATTTGGAATTGTGACGGAAAAACTTGGTAAATTACATTATACTATTAAACTAGATGATGGCTATATTATTAAGTGTCACATAGATCAACTACGCCGCTGTGAGGTTGTAAAACCGCACAAAACGGTTACCTTCAATACACCAAAGTTGGGATGTTCTGATGTGCCCGTTTCATTACCTTCTCGTTCACCGATACAGCACAGAATAACCATACCTGATCAACCTGCTGAATTAGAACAACAACCTCGAGCACTGCCAATTCCAAATATCCTAGAAAGACGAGTGAGGATACGTAGACCCCCAACATATTTAAGGGACTATGTACAAGTGATGGTTCAGACTTAAGAAAAAACTTAGTTTAAAACTTATTAAATATGAAAATTGAATTAGTGTGGGAGATTGTAGTATTCTTATAGATTTATGAAGTAGTAGGTTTAGAATTATAAATAAATAAATAGAAATGTCAATGTCATGTAATGAATGAGTTCATGTACATATTATAATAATATACTTTATAAAAGTTACAACATAAGGATGGCAAGAGACTCTAAAAATAACTTTAATGTATCACCCACATTGACTGTTTCACTTCGTCAATTCATTAAGGTAGCACAAGGTAATCTCTAGGAACATGACGCTTGTTCACACCAACTGGTAAAACTCCCTCGTCTATATCGTACATTCTTGTTGGTTGAAGCAATGATGCACATTACTTCAAGCATGCGAAAACGTCTAATTTAACATTCAATTCACACGAAATATATAATGCATATTAGTAAACTGTTCTAATACTTTCTGATAATGCTGGGAGCTCAAAATCACATTCTTAATGCATCATGACGTTTTACTAGATAAATTACGATGGGAAATGTACTTCGAATTGAGGATAAAAAGTCTTCTATAATTATTTAAAATAAAGCTTGTGAGGCAAAACATATTAAAAAAGGATTAACAGTCAGAATTGTGTATTGTGAAATCGACAATTGTTATCAAAAACTATTTTAAAACTGCTTCAAAAGCCACATGTGCATATGTTTTAGTGGTTCAGTCGCTGTCACTTGGTTTACATCTTTTTGCCTAATAATATTTGAAAGTGAAGATAAGTTTAAACATAATTATGTTACAGAACGATGGAAATATATAAATTCGACAGCAAAAACGTATGAAGTTACTGTACTAGGTTACTCTGCAGTTGGAGATTCCTGATATTTATTAACAATGAGAATTAATTTAGATATGTTTAGCAATGAAATCGAAGGCAAACACCTTGTGATGTTCCTTAGAAATATTTATTGTCATATTTCATTTTAATAGTTTCTATATTAGTAAATGCCACCAATAGGGTTAGGTTATCCCCTTTAAGAAATACAATTTATAGGTTACTAAAGTAAAATTATTTTGTATCATATATGGTTCATATACAACAGTTGTCAAATTCACTACATCAGTTTTTAAAAATTAGAAATCATGTCATCATTGTAATTAGTACAGTTTCATCATCCAGTTGTTTTGACTAATAATGCATTATGCTGGTGCCTGGTGATCTCATCGTCTGAGTACAAAGACATGTCATATGCAGATTTGTACTGATTCAAATAAATGAAAAGTTCCTGTTTCTGATTCTAGTTCCACTATACGTAAGTTTAAGTAGACATATAGGTTAGATAAAAAAAACAATACGAGGTACTTTCATTTTGCAGTCCTAATTCATCTGTCCGAAGTTTGCCGAGGATGTCTCGAATTATTTTAGAAAGGGTAGATCCATTTTTCATAGAACACGTCGTACGTTACATCCAAACCATCAACATGCCACTTTAGTACGTCAGTTACCTTGACTAGAGGTTATCGAATAAGGCTGAAAGTAGTCTAATCATGTTCGGCTAATACCCTACCAACTAGGTTAGTTTGAATTTTAGGGACACATTGGTTTCCAGATCATCAACCTTGTGTTGGAAATAACCATGTTACAGATGTCCCCTCCCCCCAGGTAGTCGATAGTCAATCACCTGTCAGGTATTTATAAAACCATCTAACATTATACCAGAGAGAGAGAGAGAGAGAGAGCGTTTGCAAAAAAATATTTTAAATTTAATGCATGAACCGATGAAATGTACTTGTAGTACGTCTGTGTGTTTACATTAAGACTTTAGTTAAGTAAATCTGTGATATATTTGATTTTAAAATACTTGCTTAAAATTGTATTATGTATTTGTAATGAAAACGTAAGTGTACTATACAGTTATTAGTTGCAATTTTGCTGTAATAAATTGTTTTGCAATCACCTAGAAGAATGATTGAATATTCAGGTCATTTACCATTTGCTTTTAGAAAACTTCTTTGCAACAGGCAGTTTTAAATAGGTCTAATGCGTTCGTATGGTTAATGTTTATTTTATTTTTAAGGGCACGTCCTTAATGATTTTTCAGATACATTTCGAAGCCAGAATCACTCCTGATTTCAGATTTTAGCACCCTCTTGTTATTCCTTTTAAGGCTTTTTGCCTAGCAACCCTGTGAGTTTAAGGTGCGATTCCTATGAAGCGTCTGACGCATTGCTGAAAAGCAGTACACTGCTACAACAGAATTCAACGGAACCGATTCCCTAGCCTGTGTCAGTCATGTGTGGAACCCGTCAGCCGCAGAGACGTGCGGGTGTACCCCTTCACTATAGACGCAGCTGGAAAGCGAATGTAATTAACTATAGTTGTAAATTTTATAAAATGCCCCAGGCAAAGGTGCTATTTATGCCTGAAGAAGACGAGACACTGGTGGAAATGGTTTCCAAATATTCGTGTGTTTACGAATTAGCAAACAGCGCATACAAAGATCAAAATGCGAAAGAAGATGCTTGGATAGAAATAGCTGAAGTTGTCCAGAGATCAGATATGAAGGTATGAGTTATATGTTAAATCATGACACTTGTTTGTATAATAAGAACCCCTACTACTATAAAGTATTTTCGCATATACGGGAATACAGGGGATCCAAAACATATAAGGTAGCTTCCTTAAAAATTTTAAATAGAACACTTTATGTTCACGCGCGGGGGGTCTTATAAATTTATAAATCGACTTACCTCCGCGGTGTTTTGTTTTTCTAAGCTGCAGTTCCTCCTCCTTCAACCAAGTGGACTGTATGCGAATTGAGTCTATGTTACGTTACACTTGCACTGTGTTTTTTAGGGGGTTTCACCAATAAAGACTGCGGCACTTGACTAACTTAGGGTACTGAACGAAGAAACACGACCGTTCTGCTTCAATATCCATAAGAAAGTGTTTGTTCACTACTCTGTCCACCTTATTCACAAATGCACAAGGAATTTTTATGGCAGGATATAAGGGAACAAGGGATGACAGTTTTACTACTAGATTTACGACTACAAAATTTACGACTTAAAATTAAACACGCAAACGTGCGACAAAGAGACCGAACATCCCGCCCACCAAAATAAGTATGAACTAACTTATTTTATATTTAAAACTAATTAGAGCTATTAACTAATAAACCTAACCGACAAACTTATATAAGTGAATATATGTGTACATACCATTAAATATCAAGGAACTGGCAGTAAACATAGTTTCACTAGAGGGCGTTTAACTAACCCTTGGGATGTTTTGACTGTAGCTACCCGAACGATACCGTCTCTACCAGGGTGAACATCTACGACTCTTCCTAAACGCCATTGTAGAGGGGGGTTATTTTCATCCTTTAAGAGGACAAGCGAATCAATAGGTAGGGTAGCGGAATTCTTCAACCACTTACCTTTCTGCTGCAACGTGTGCAGGTATTCAGCACTCCATTTCTTCCAAAACCCTTGTTGCATTTGCTGCAACAATTGCCAGCGATTCAAACGAGAGGGGTTTATGGACAACAAATCTGGATCTGGTAACACCGAAACTGGTTCAACATTAAGAAAATGACCCGGGGTCAAATACGAGAAATCATGCGGTTCGCAACTCAGTGCGCATAGTGGACGTGAGTTGAGAATCGCTTCGATTTGAATCAATACCGTCGAGAATTCTTCAAACGACAAAATTTGTTCACCGATAATTCTCTTTAAATAGGATTTTACTGATTTAATCCCGGCCTCCCACAACCCACCAAAATGAGGAGCAGGAGGATTAAACACAAATTCGATTCCCTCAACGCCTGCCGAATGGCGCATCAATTGAGAGATTTCACGAGAGGCCCCAACGAAATTAGTACCATTATCACAATGGATTTGAATACATTTGCCTCTTCGAGCAATAAAACGACGTAAAGCACCCAAGAAAGCGTCTGTCGACAAGTTAGACACTAGTTCCAAATGGATGGCTTTAGTGCTGAAACAAATAAATAAGCAAATGTACGCTTTCAATGATTTTGCGCCACGACATCGATTCATCGTGACAGAGAAAGGTCCACCAAAGTCGACTCCCATATGTAAAAACGCCTTACCTGGAGTTAACCTAGAAGCTGGTAAATCCCTCATAGGGGGGCATAAAGCCACAGGGTTTACACGAAAACAACGAATGCAGGATTTCAGACATTGCCGAATAGCCCTCTTGGCGCACAAGATCCAATAATTTTGAGTTAGTAAAAATTGAGTTGTTCGATTTCCAGGATGTAAATGTCTTTCATGACAATCTAATATAATAAGTTCAGTCAACCGATGCGACCGAGGAAGCAAAATTGGAAATTTTGCATCATGCGACAACTCTGAGTTACGTAGGCGACCGCCCACCCTCAACAAATCATGACTATCTAGAAACGGACTAGGCTACGGTTGTTTACTAACAAGTTTTCCAGTTTTAATATTAGCAATGTCTTGGGAAAAACATTTGTTTGAACTCTTTAATCAATAACTGTATAGCCTCTTGCTGTTGAGCTAGAGACAAACTATCAGAATATTTTGAACGCAAATCTGGACATTGAACATTACGAATGAAATGACGAATACAGGTAATAATCCTACAAATTTTCTGCAGGTTTGAAAATTTATCCAACAACAAATCTAAGAAATTCTCAAACATAACGACTGTTAACGACAGAGTACGATATTCGACGTCCATCTGAGATGAGTCGATAAGTTTTGGCAGCGATGTTACTGGCCATTCTTCATTACGACGCACTAACCAAGAAGGTCCTGTCCACCATAATGGATGATGAACCAACTCTGAAGCCAAAAGTCCACGTGAGGCACAATCCGCAGGGTTATCCTGGGACTTAACATGAAACCACGAAGATGGAGGAATACGTTCTTGAATATGCGAAATGCGATTGCTAACGAATGTCTTCCACTTATGCGAGGAAGACCGAATCCAAGACAAAACAACAGTAGAATCTGACCACGCGAAAATATTACTAAATGATAAAATATCTGTATAAGTATTTTTGACGAAATCTACTAAATCTGCCAAGAGTATGGCAGCACACAATTCGAGACGGGCAATGAAACGCGATTAGTAGGAGCAACCTTCGATTTTGCGCATACTAATGAAATGGTAATATTACCTTCTAGATCGAACGAACGGAAATAGATGACAGATGCATACCCGGCTTCAGAAGCATCACAGAATCCATGCAACTCCACCTTTTTAAAATTATGACATACGATGTGACGCGAAATCTCAATATTTGAAACCGCTGGCAATTCACCCAAAAATGTTTCCATTTTTGTATGACTTCAATGGAGGCTCTTGGTCCCACCGAGACCTAATAGCCAAAGATCTTGAACTAAACGTTTAGCGAACAGTACTACAGGTGCTATCAAACCGAGAGGATCAAAAATTTTTGCGATAGCCGACAAAATATTACGCTTAGTGCAAGTGCGCTCTTCAACGTCTAAGTTGTATAAAATGCATCTGTAAAAGCACGCCACGAAAGGCCCAAAATTTTTATTGAACCACTATCTTTATCTTGAAATGTAATTGCGTCCGAACTGGACAGGGACTCCCTCAAGTTGGACATCACTTCCGGCAATTACTTCTCCATTTTCTTAATTGAAAACCACCACTAGAGCAAATACTATTCAATTCACCAATTAATTGATTAGCAGCTTCAATCGAATTACATCCAGTGACTAAGTCATCAACATAGGTATCGCCGCCAATACCGATGACGCGAAAGGAAAATTAATCGACTCTAACCTTGCCAATTCTTGAACAGTACGCAAGGCCAAAAAAGGCGACGACGAAACTCCATAAGTTACAGTATTTAATTTAAAGTCCATAATAGGATCTGACGGAGAAAATCTCCAGACGATACGTTGATAATCACGATGAGTATCTTTAACCAAAATCTGCAGATACATTTGTTTAATGTCAGCTGTAATTACGATAGGATGTACACGAAAGTGCAATAACAAAACTGCAATGTCCTTTTGCAAAGCAGGACCAATACCCAAGCTATCATTTAACGACTTTCCAGATTGATCCTGACACGAAGCATCGAAACCACACGCAATTTGGTGGTAGTGCTATCCCGCTTATGTACAGCATGATGGGGAATGTAATACATTTTTTCATAACCCGACGAATTTTCAAGCGATTTCACTTGAACCATGTGACCGCTTGTCAAATAATCCTCCATAAATTTTTTATAATCTGAATACAATTCAGGATTTTTAACAAACGACGTTCTAACGACAAAAATCTTTTAATACAAATTGATCTCGTACCCACAAATGAGGGTTCCGAAATTTTAAAGGGCAAGGACACTACAAAACGACCGTCCTTGTTACGTCTATAACCTTCCACAAATTGATTTTCACACCTTTCTTCTTCAGGAGAAATGTGTTTTTTGAAGGAATATTTTCTAATTCCCAAAATCGACGAATGTCACTGTCTAAGGGTTCAACGAAAGCACACAACGACGTAATAGAACTATTCGGGAAACGACCTTTCCTGTTAAAACCCAACCAAAGGTTGTTTTAATAGCAACTGGCTCGTTAGCGACACCCCAACGAGACTCGTTCAACAAAACCTGAGCAAAGATTTCCGCTCCGAGTAGCATGTCAATTTTACCAGGAACATTAAAATTAGGATCAGCTAAGGCCAAACCTCGAGTATGCGACCATTCCTTGACCCCTATCGACGACGAAGGTAATTGATTACAAATGTTCGGTAAAATATAACAATCAATTCCATATGCTGGAGACCGTGCTCCCGAGGGACTGACTACACACGATAGTGCACCAGACACCAACGACGAATTCAAGCCAAGTCCTTGAACAGTGACATTGGCTCTCCGTTTCCTTAAACCTAATTTCTGACGGCACCTTTCAGTCATAAAACTTTCCATGGATCCGTTATCTAATATTACACGAACAGATTGCAATGTTCCTGTATAATCAAGCACCGACACCATTGCCGTAGCTAACAGCGTGGTTGTGTGTTCTAATGATGTCGAAATCAACGAGCTAGTGACAGGTTGTTCATGCACAACCGACGACGACAGATTGTCTTCACTAGGTCTACTAGTAGAAGTAAGTCTAGGCGCCGCTCTCCGAGAAGACGCTGACCTTTGACGATGGGTTTGTCGGCGAGGCGACACCGATTTTTCTTGTTTATCGAAGTGAAGCAATGAATTGTGCGACTGATAACATGTTCTACACGACCAATCTAACTTACAATTTTTCATCGAATGTGAAGTATTTAAGCATTTGATACAAAGATTTTTAAGCTTTACCACCTCAAATCTTTCTTGAGGGGTTTTATCGAGAAACTGCTTACATCTATAAATAGGATGCACAGCTTGACAGAAACTACAATTTTTAACATCATTGGTGGTACCAACTAAAGAAGTTTTAGCCGAAGTGCTAACAAACCTTCCTTTTTCTCTTTCTTTAACGGAATCTCAAGATTTTAAGCATGTTCCTGAAGCAATGTCATTTATTTCCAACACCTTACATTGTTTTTCAATGTACGACCTTAAATCTTTGAACGAGGGAATTTCGTCACTATTTCCTAATTCGAAACGCTTTAAAATGTTTGTATCTAATTTTTCGATAACAGATTAAACAACATGAAATCTAATAAATCTATTTCCATCTGCCTTAACGCGAATATATTTTCATCAAAACAACTAATTAATTGCCGGAGTTCCGCATGCGAGTCTGAGGAACTGACCTTAGGGCATTTTTCGAGAGCATTAAAATATGTTGAAAGTAATAACCTCTTGGACTGAAAACGATTAGTAATAATTTTATAGGCTTCCACGTATGCATAATCATTTAATGGCAAGTGTTTTATCAACGCACGCGACGACTCATCTAATGTATCAACGAGATGGCAAAATTTTTCAACGGGTGACAAACTGACATTATCATGAATCAACCGCTTATAGATTGCATTGTAACTCTCAAAATCTGATATGCGTCCGGAGAAGCGGGGGACTGAAAGATGTTTCAAGCGAATTCCTCCACAATTCGACGAAAAAGAATTATTCATATTTTCCACCTTTGGCTTATTTTCTACCCGATCTAATTCACATTGTTCAGCGATAATACGAATATCTAATAGGTAATCATCGATTTTCACCCTAAGAGCCGAAAATTCATCCAATTGTTCACTTTCTTCATCAAAGAAAATATCCTTGCAAAAGGATTTGAAAAGCGTTTCAATCTGTTCGACAGTTTTAATCGACGCTCTAATTAAAGCAATCGATACGTTTTCCGGTTGGTTGATTTTACTGTATATGTGATCCAACCTTTTAACTACAAATTTAGCTTCAAGAATAGCTTTATCAATTGATATAACCATATTTGATTAATGATTAATGAACGACAATAAAAATTAATGTAAAAACAATGCGTAACTCGAATACGCTAAATTACTAATTCATCTACGAAATTAAATTATTAATAGAAAAATGCACCTAACTACAGTGCTTGCCCGACAAAGCTTTTAAGGTTTCAAATAAATACCAATAACCCTTTGTTATACAAGTTGCATGAACCCGAATGGTTCCTCCAACTTGAACCGACAAATAAGGTAAAGCTTTACAATACAATAACCCCTCATAAATAGTTTACATAAAAGGATACCGACGACGACGACCCTAATTTTTGCCACAAAGGATAAGGAATGTATTGTAAAATCTACCGTTATAACCAGATGTATTTAGCATTAAATGTGTAAGCAAGATGTTCTTTTCTGTGTAACACGTTTAACCATAATAAAAACTACGACAATTTTATAAATTTAAATATAAGGAGCTTAAAGGATAGGAACTAATTATTTAATTAAAGATCCAGCGATGAAGGCTTTTTGCCTAGCAACACTGTGAATTTAAGGTGTGATTCCTATGAAGCGTCTGACACATTGCTGAAAAGCAGTACACTGCTACAATAGAATTCAACGGAACCGATTCCCTAGCCTGTGTCAGTCATGTGCGGAACCTGTCAGCTGCTAGAGACGTGCGGGTGTACCCCTTCAATATAGACGCAGCTGGAAAGCGAATGTAATTAACTATAGTTGTAAATTTTATAAAATGCCCCAGGCAAAGGTGCTATTTATGCCTGAAGAAGACGAGACACTGGTGGAAATGGTTTCCAAATATTCGTGTGTTTACGAATTAGCAAACAGCGCATACAAAGATCAAAATGCGAAAGAAGATGCTTGGATAGAAATAGCTGAAGTTGTCCAGAGATCAGATATGAAGGTAGGAGTTATATGTTAAATCATGACACTTGTTTGTATAATAAGAACCCCTACTACTATAAAGTATTTTCGCATATACGGGAATACAGGGGATCCAAAACATATAAGGTAGCTTCCTTAAAAATTTTAAATAGAACACTTTATGTTCACGCGCGGGGGGTCTTATAAATTTATAAATCGACTTACCTCCGCGGTGTTTTGTTTTTCTAAGCTGCAGTTCCTCCTCCTTCAACCAAGTGGACTGTATGCGAATTGAGTCTATGTTACGTTACACTTGCACTGTGTTTTTTAGGGGGTTTCACCAATAAAGACTGCGGCACTTGACTAACTTAGGGTACTGAAAGAAGAAACACGACCGTTCTGCTTCAATATCCATAAGAAAGTGTTTGTTCACTACTCTGTCCACCTTATTCACAAATGCACAAGGAATTTTTATGGCAGGATATAAGGGAACAAGGGATGACAGTTTTACTACTAGATTTACGACTACAAAATTTACGACTTAAAATTAAACACGCAAACGTGCGACAAAGAGACCGAACACTTTATATTTTGACATTTTTGTAATACAGGCTTAATTTTAAGAAACATTTTTCGGAAAAACGTACATTTACCAAAAGATATTCAAAAAGCCAATCTTCCCTAATTCAAGGTAATTTTTAAAAATTGATTAAGTTAAATTTATAAACATGTACAATTAAAAAATTGCTAGTCTAATTAGTTCTAGTAACAATATTGTTTTGCCACAGTATTTTCCCTGTGCAAGTGTTAAAATATTTCATGAACGCAGCTCTCACAGAAAACCCATCACTGTTCGCAAAACCACTATTCCTGGGAAATGATACAAAATATTTAGATTGTAGTTGTTCGGTTGGGCCTAGTTCATAAAAAGGTTTATTTTTAGTCTCAAGGTATGCATCTCTAACTAAATTGTGTAAACAGAACGCTATAATAGTCATATCATCTGTCGCCTCCGGCGTAACAGCAATCTGTGTTTAAAATATGCGAAATACTTGGGTTAACAAAGCAAAAGTGTTTTCAGATACTTACGAGCTCTAGAAATACAGTTGTTAAAAATAGCTGTTTCATTGTCAGCAAGTGCAGCTGGTCGAAAAAAGGGTTTCATCATGTTTGTATATAGCTGAAAGGCCTTGTCGTCCACAATTACATGAGGCAAAATAATGTTGGAATTCGGCAATTTGAAGGGAGGGGGGAACATACTACCAGTTCTGAATGTTTTCCTATATTACTTTTGTCAAAAATTCCACTTTCACCTTCCTTTCTGTATAAACCGACATAAATTTATACAAATACCGTTGTTTACAAAAGTTCAATAAGTTGTATTATAGTTTTATAAAAGCAATAATAATATAAAATATAAAATAAATTTTAATAATTAAAATAAAAAAGTAAGTATACCTCGTAGAAGCTATAATTGCATGTGCACGAGGATGCTGTGTATATATTACAAACTAGTCTGCAAATTCTATTTTTTGTACACAGGTAAACAAATTTCAGGTATTTTAAGTTGTTCACATTAAATTACTTTTACAGATAATATTAATCATGTATGGAAATAACCGTTATTTGAAGTTCCTATTAAATATTTAATTAGTTATTGTATATTGCCATTTCGAATGGACCTGCACCTTGCCGAAGTTCTAGATTACTAGAACAGGTGAAATGGCTTGCGTGTTCTAATGAGCTAAAGAGCCAAATTACAGGTCCAACCAAAGTAGTAGGGTCGTTAGTGAGGAACCAGACGAAGACAGGTCTCCGAAAGAGGGCAGCGGCTCTTTCGGTACTTAGATTGGCAGAGACCATAGGGGTCGGTATAGCAGTCTAAGACACACTACCGCGATGTGGAAGGCAACGGGAAACCACCACATTATCTCCCAAGCACACGGCATACTTAATTTGTAACAAACATGATGGCATTCTCTGGGGTAAAAGATTCCGGAGTTAAAATAGTCCCCCATTCGGATCTCTGGGAGGGGACTACTTCAGAGGATGCAATCGGTAAGTTAAGAATAAGAGTCGGGCACATTTTGCGAGTCGGAGCGTGGAATGTTAGAACTATGAAGCAAGTGGGTAAGCTAGAGAACCTAAAAATCGAAATGAATAGGTTATCATTAGACATAGTAGGGATCAGCGAAGTTTGGTGGCCAGAGGCGGGGAATTTTTGGAGTGGAGACTTCAGGGTAATTCATACAGGAGCCGAGGAAGGAAATTTGGGTGTGGGGATAGTTATGCGGAAAAAGATAGGATACTGTGTAGAAAATTACTTACAAAAGAATGAAAGAGTACTCATGGTTAGATTAGAATCTAAACCGGTAAACACAGTAATAATACAAGTATACATGCCACCTCTAGCTACAGTGACGAAGAGGTAGAAGCGATCTACAAATATATCGAAGACATATTAAGACACGTAAAAGGACATGAAAATTTAATAATTACGGGGGATTTTAATGCAGTGGTAGGTGAGGGTAGGGAAGCGGCGATAGTAGGTTTATTTGGTTTAGGCACTAGAAACGACAGAGGAAATAGGCTGGTAGAATTTTGCGACAAGAACAATTTAATCATTACAAACACATTATCTCAACATCATGCTAGAAGACGCTATACGTGGAAGATGCCAGGAGATATAGGAAGATATCAAATAGATTACATTCTTGTTAGACAACGTTTTAGAAATCAAGTAAAAGACTGTAGAAGCTACCCAGAAGCAGATATAGATACTGACCACAACATCGTAATTATGAAGGCCGCACTTAAATTTAAAAATTTGAAAAAAAGAAACGGAAAAAGGCACTTGGACCTACAGAAACTAAAAGAGAAAGCTATTCAAGAAAGATTCCAAAAAAGGTCAAATGAATTGCTCAAAGATATCGGGAAAATATCTGATACTAAGGAAGTAGAAACAGAATGGAATAACATTAAATCCAGCCTCGACATGGCGGCCAGAGATATTCTGGGGTATACACAAAAAGTAAATAAGAAACCATGGATAACAAAGGATATCCTGAATTTAATAGAAGAAAGACGAAAATACAAAAATAAATCAGACGAAACAGGAAAACAGAGATACAAAGCCATAAAATGGGAAATTATTCGAAAATGCAGGAAAGCTAAAGAACAATGGATTGATGAAAAATGCAAAGAGGTACAAACTAAGATGGAAGTAGGAAAGACAGATGAAGCATACAAACTAATTAGAATCAATTTTAGGGATATAGAAACGTATAGCAAAAATATAAGGGACGCGGGATGAAATGTCATTATAGAAAATGCAGAGAAAGTGGGTAGATGGCAAGAATATATAGGGAATTTATATGCAGGAGAAGAACTAACTGCATTAGAAAAGGAATCAGACATTGAAAATGATGACTTGGGATATCCTATACTTACAGATGAATTTGAAATAGCATTAAAGGGTCTGAAAAATGGTAAGGCGCCGGGTACAGATAAGGTGCAAGCGGAGACTCTAAAAGCCGCTGGTCAAGCAGTAACAGAACGTCTCTTCCAACTTGTAAGCTATATGTATGAGACAGGCGAGATACCCAAAGATTTCAAACATAACATCATAGTAACAATACCAAAAAAGAAAGGCGCAGATAGGTGTGAAAATTTTCGAACAATAAGCTTGACAGCACACGTATCAAAAATATTAACTAGAATTGTACAAAGACGAATGGAGAAACGGGCTGAAGAAATACTAGGAGAAGACCAGTTTGGGTTTAGGCAAAACAGGGGAACACGGGAGGCTATCTTAGCTCTGAGGGTGATAATGGAGAAAACGATAGAAAAAGGGGAAAGCGTGTATATAGGGTTTGTAGATCTGGAAAAGCATTTGACAATGTAAATGGAAAAATGTTTGAAATACTCAAAAAGATTGGAATGAGTTATAGGGATAGACGGATAGTACATAGCTTATACAACGAGCAAACAGGAGTAATAGAATTAGAGCAGGAATGTAGAGAAGTAAACATCAGGAAAGGGGTGAGACAGGGATGTTCCCTATCCCCACTAATTTTTAACTTGTACATTGAAGAGGCAATGAATACTGTCAAATGCAGGAAGACTTTTGGAATTACTATGCAGGGACAAAAAATTGATATGCTTAGATTTGCAGATGATATAGCGGTATTAGCATCTAGCAAGGAAGAGTTAGAAGCTGCTCTCAATGAAATGGAAACGGTTCTAACAGAGAGATACGGTATGAAAATTAACAAAAGTAAAACTAAAGTACTAGTATGCAAAGGAGGGAAAAATAAATCAAAAACAAGAATACAAATATGTAACACGAACTTACAAGAGGTTAAGGATTTCTGCTACCTAGGAAGCCAAATAACGCAAGATGGGAAAATCACAAAAGATATAAAACAAAGATTAGCACAAGGTCGTGCTACATTTAACAAGAAAAGCAACTACTGTGCTCAAAGACCACAAACATAGAAACAAGGAAAAGATTGCTCAAAACATATGTGTGGAGCACAGCACTGTATGGCTGTGAAGCCTGGACAGTGGGAGTAGCGGACAAGAAAAAGGTAGAAGCCTTTGAAATGTGATGCTAATTGCGTGAAAGTATTTACTGGAAAACTATTATTTCGGCAAATGTCTAAGTGTTGGGGGATCTTGGCAGCCACAGGTTGCTTAACCCCCTTCAATAAATCTCAGTGAAATAGGGCATAATATTAGAAAACAATATAAGGGGAACCGAGCTGTATTGCTGTGTGAGAATTTCAGGGAACTATGTAGGTTAGTTTAGAAAAGAAATAAGTGCAGGTACATGTCCAACCAGTTTTGAGACAAGAAACCCAATGACGAAAAAATAAGCGCAGATAAATCTGATGATTATTATAAACAACTAGTTGTTTGTTGTGAAATATCTGCAACTAATGTTGACTGTGCGAAAAGATATATTGGAAAAAATATTAAATCAGTAAATGTTCAAGTGCTGGGGGAACTTGGCAGCCACAGGCTGCTTACCCCCCTTCGCAACCACTGAATGTCGGAGAAATAGGGTATATAATTGTAAAACAATAGAAGGTGACCGAACTGCATCTAACAAGAAAGAACGGCGCCTATGATGAAAGACAACAAACATAGAACAAAAAGTTGTTGAAAGCGTATGTGTGGAGCACAGCACAGACAATATGCCTACGAAATACGAGCAGTCTGAAAAGCAGACAGAAGAACAGTAGCGGCCTTTGAAATGCCGTGCTTCAGATGTTTGAGGATGGACAGACAAAGGTAATAACAAATAGGTTACAGAAACAGTAAGTGAACAAGGATATCTTTGGGAAAAAAATATGAGAAATAGAAGGGCAGAATACGTTCTAAGGCATTTTTGGGGAATAGTATGTGATATATGACAAGCAGAGATAGGAAAAAAGAGGTGGATGTAGAGCTAGATCAGATAGTGACAGATGCAGACTGTGCAAATTTCGGGGAAATCTGTAGGTTAGTTCAGAATAGGAAACAATGATGGTACGCGTCTAACCAGTTTTAGGACTGAAGACCCAATGATGATGATTGTATATTGATGTGTTTAGCAACCCATGTTTTCAATAATTTTCGGATATCCTGTATTTTTAAGTTCAATTGGCAATTGATTGTATAGGCGAGGAGCAACATATTCATAACTCTGTTGGTTTAATGTGCTTACTTATTTTATGCGTTTTTACATTTAGCTGGTTTTTGCTTTTTGTATTGTATTTGTGGTTGATTGTACGTTTTATACCAGATTTATGGAAATATTTAAGAATCTCGAAGGAATATAACTGTTTAAGATTAAAAGTGTTAGTTTCGGTAAAAAGTGCTGTAGTGTTGTATATTCTGGTTTTTTAAGAATTATTTTTAATATAGTTTTTTGCATTACAAGAAGTTTATTTATCCTATTGTTTGAGGCACCAACCTCAGATTATAATTCCATACCTTAAGAAGGACTGTACCAACCCCATATAAATAATCATGAGTTGGTTTACAGTTAATATTTCTCTGAGTAGCAGAAATTGAAAAATTAAGTACCTTAACCTTACACATAAGTAATTAATATGTTCACCCCACTTTAAGTGGCAATCAATAATACCAAGATATTTCTACTTTAGAACATGTAAAATATTGCTTGAGTATATTATTATTGGTTTGTATACTTCCATAATTTACCGATACTCATTTTATCCAATGGTGGAAGGCCATTTCTATATGATGCAAAAGGCATGTATTTGGTTTTGTTTACATTTAATATTAATAAATTATCGTTAAGCCAGCGGATTACCATGCTTAAACAGTGCGATGCTTTAGTCATAATATTATTCCATTCATCATCTTGTACAATCAAGATAGTATCATTCGTAAATGAAACAATATCGCAATCTAGATTTAAATTTAGTAAATCATTAATATATACCAAAAAACGTACCGGACCTAGAACAGACCCTTGGGGAACACCATACATTATACTTCCATACTCACTAAATGTGTTATTAAGTGTTACACAGTGTTGACGATTTGTTAAGTAACTACAAAGTAGTTCTAAACAAATCCCACGAAAACACATTTTCAAGTTTACTTAATAATTTTTTATGACAAACGCTATCAAAAGCTTTTTGCAAATCTAGAAAGATGCCTAGTACGTTTTCTTGCATCCATGGCATTGTAAATTTTTTGGGTGACAGCGACTAATGCACTGTTTGTATTCATTGATTTTCTAACGCCAAACTGGTTGTTAGATATTTTATGTTTGTTGAGAAAAGTTGTAATTCTATGGTTAAGAGCTTTTTCAAATACTTTGGCAATTTTTGAAATTAAAGATATAGGCCTGTAGTTAGTCTTCTCACTTTTGTTTCTAGATTTAAAAATAGGATGTATACATGCAACTTTAAAGTGGTCTGGACAGGTTCGTTCAATGAATGTTTTATTGATTATCAGAGACAGAGGAATATTAATAACGTCCGCTATTTTTATAAGCAACCTAGTACTGAATCCATCGATACCAGATGTTTTACCTAACTTAAATTCCAGGATATATTTTTTTATTTCTAAAGGATCAACTAGTTCGAAAAAACACGAGTAGTTATTAACATTCATGTTGTTATCATTAAAATCTGCATGCGGGTTCTATTTTTAATTATTTCTTTAGCCATGTTTTCTCCAACAGAAGAAAAGAAAAGGTTAAACTCATCGGCAGTTTCCTTATCATTTTTTGTTTGATTTCCATCAACTTTAGTTAATTGTATGTTGTTCCTGGTTTTTTATTTATTGAGTGTATTGTTTGTTACGTCCCAAAGTGTCTTAGATTGATTATATTTGAGCAATTTAAAATAGTATTCCTTTTTAGCCTTCCTTGTGAATGTGACAATTTTATTTCTATAGTTTTGTCCTTTAAATACTGGTTTTTTGGATAATTTTTCATTTCACTATACAGTTTATCTCTAACATTAATAGATTCTACAATTCCTTTCGTTATCCAGGCCTTTCTTTTTTTTACCTTTGGTTTGATATTTAAGGTAGAACTTTTTATAACACCTTCTACAACACCCCAATTTTCATTCTGCAAGCTACTTTTTACTTTATCAAATAGGATTATCTTCTATTATGGTTTATTATTATTATTATTATTGGTTACCGATGGCCTTGTTTGTAAATCACAACTCAGAATTACAGGATAATGGTCAGTAATTTTACTGTGTAAATTATTGATGTAAAGTTATTAGAGAAAAGTCTAGTTTTAACAAATATATGGTCCATACAAGAATTTGTTTGCCCTTCGGATCTAGTAGCATCGTTAATATATGGACAAAAACCATATTCAAACATTAAGTTTAGGTAATTTTTACCTCACTTGTATTAGAGTTTATATCAATGTTTATTATTATTTCATTAAGTTCTAAGTAGAATTGTTCCAAATATTCAGTGAGACTATTAATGAATGACTCATAGTTCAAAGTCGGTGGTCTATATAATGCATGTATGACAATTTTAGTATCATCTTCTACAATTTCTATTCTTATGATGTTAATATTATTTACACATATAATATTTGTGTTGTGTTGTACATACTCATTTACATAAACTACGACACCATCATTTTGCTTATTTTACCTTTGTTATAGTAGTGTGTATAGCCATTTAACGCAAAAATGTCAGTAGCTATACACTGAAATGTTTCTCCAATTATTATCACATCAAAAATATTATTGTAGACATGGTTTATTACTTGCAATTCATCAAAATGTTTTCTGATACATCTAATATTAGTATGAGATATACAGGGTGTCTAGAAAATACGTGTACAACGTAAGAACAGAGATTCTTTGGCTCGAAATAGATCGATCTGAGCCAACTTACCTATTATACAAATTGCTTCATTTAGCCGCTAGAGGGCTTCAAAAATTGTGAAAAATATTTGATATTTTAAAATAACTCGAAAACGCGTCGATAGATTTTGACCATTTTTGGGGTGCGAGTTTCTACTTTCAATTGACATCTTTTGGTGGTGTACGCAATAATTTTAAAAGGGTACGAGTGTCGCAAAAATGATGTATTGTATAAATATCCGACCATTACCTTTTCCTGTTTATACAATGACTACCAATTTTTTTTATGAGTAGCCGACTTAATTTGGAAACTTTTTTGTTTCTTGTAAAATTTTGATTAGACGAGAGGTTTGACAGAAAAAATAATTCAAATGTCTGTTTTTTTATTTTTATATCATTGTTTTGTTTATTTTTTATTACTATCATTGAAAATTAACAGCGCAGTACAAGTGTTGGACTATTACAATAAATTTTCAAAATGGCCACCATTTTCTTCAATGCATAAATTAACTCTCCGTAAGAAGTTTAACTGAACCCTCTGCATTGTTTGTGCATTATTTTTTAAAGAGTTGGCTGCATTTAAAATTCGTCTATACAATTCTTCTTCGCTATCAAGTGGAGGCGAATAAACCTTAGATTTTAAGGTACCTCACAAAAAATAATCACCGGGCGTCAAGTCTGGCGATCGTGCTGGCCAATTTGTAGGAGCATCATATCCCCTTCCAATCCTTCGATCCGGATATTTTTTGTGTAAATGTTGTTGAACAGCTAGAGTAAAGTGGGGAGGAGCACCATCGTGCATGAACCCACATGTCTTGGCGAAGTAACAATGGCAGATCTTCCAATAAATTCGACAATGTTTGTTGTAGAAAGTTGAAGTAATTGTCTCCGTTTAATCGATTTGGTATCACAACAGGACCAATAATAAAATTATCAATAACTCCAGCCCAGACATTAATCTTAAATTAATGTTGATAGTGAGTCACTTTAGTTGCATGAGGATTTTCTACAGCGTAAACATGTTCATTATGTATGTTGGTAATACCAGATCTTGTAAAAGAAGCTTCATCTGTAAATAAAATTTTGCAACTGAAATTTGCATTTTAAATTCTCTGATCTTGAATAAATTGACAGAAATCTAGACGTCTCTCAGGATCGATAGGCAAAAGGTCTTGTACCTGTTGAACGCGGTATGGGTGTAATAACTGTTTCTTTAAAACGTCATGAACAATACTTTTAGGAACTTGTAGTACAAGTCCTAAGCGTCTGGTGCTTATTTTTGGGTCTCCTTCAACTCTATCCAAAATTTGTTCCTCCAGATCCGCAGTTGTTGTGGTACGTTGACGTCCTCGATCCGCATTTCGTGACTGAAAGATACCACTTTCACGAAGACGTCTTTCAATATTTGCGAATGTTTGGTGGTTTGGCATTCGGCGATTAGGAAATCTTTCCCTATAGACTCTGACGATTTCACGACCGTTTACTTGACAAAATCCGAAAACCAAAAGCATATCCACCTGTTCGTTGTTTGTGTAAGTACTCATAATGTAAGATGAAAGATGCAAACTTTTATTGAATTATGCAGAAATTCACAACTTAATAGGCAAACCGAGGTTAAATAATATTCAAATTAAATAACAAATCAAAAGCAAAGCCTACTACTATACTATGTTCTTTTATTTGCCCCGTTTTACAGTTAATGCAGTAACTATGACGAAAGTATGCAGACATTTCAAATTACTTTTTTCTGTCAAACCGCTCGTCTAATCAAAATTTTACAAGAGACAAAAAAGTTTCCAAATTAAGTCGGCTACTCATAAAAAAAATTGGTAGTCATTGCATAAACAGGAAAAAGGTAATTGTCAGATATTTATACATCATTTTTGGGACACTCGTATGCTTTTAAAATTATTGCGTACACCACCAAATGATGTCAATCAAAAGTAGAAACTCGCACCCCAAAAAATTGTCAAAATCTATCGACGCGTTTTCGAGTTATTTTAGAATATCAAATATTTTTCACGATTTTTGAAGCCCTCTAACGGCTAAATGAAGCAACTTGTATAATAGGTAATTCGGCTCAAATCGATCTATTTCGAGCCAAAGAATCTCTGTTTTTACGTTGTACACGTATTTTCCGGACACCCTGTTTATTGAAATTTGTTTTTTACATTTTAAGATTTCCAAACATTATTATCAGTGGCAATATAAGCTTTTATAATTTCATTTCCTAAAGTGTCTAAAAGTTCAATAGGCATTTTTTTATTACATACTATTGACTATATACTAACAGGATAATTACACGACTTTACCTAAATCTGACTGTTTTAACACAAATGTAATTGGAACCCTCTTCTTTTCTTAAGTATGTAACCCCATCACGAATCCAAATATATCTGTACTGCTTTTCTGCTTGTAATTTCCTAGCCAGGTTATAAATCTTTCAATTGCAGAGGTTAAGTATTCATTAATAAAAGTACGATAGCGTCTGTTGCAGATTAAGTTCACTTGCCTTAATGAAGCACCCCTTGTGGGCCATTAAGAATTCATTTCTGGCTGTACGTGTTTTAAAGTGCACTATTATTCCTCGTGCATTTGCATTTAGTTTCTTAGGCAAACGATGACAAATGTCGATATCAGTTTTGCTTACTTTAGCTTTTATAAATCCAGCTATGCTGCAAACAACTTCAATTAGGTTTTCTCCTGGAGTTTCAGGAACACTGTCCAATTCCACATTCACCAAGTGCCCCCTTTGCTCGATATCATTAAGTTTAATTTTAAAGAGAGGTTATTCTGCTTTTCAGATTGGCAACTTTCTTATTGCAGGCAGTATTTTCTTTAATTGCTTTCTTGAGTTCTGCATTTTCTTTTAAGATTTCATCAAAGTGTTTTAACATAAAAGTTACAGCCTGATGCATTTCCCTAATTGCATTGAGCATTTCTTTATTGCCTATAATTTCAGGAAGTTGATTTTCACAAAGAGAACTTACATTTGTGATCACTTTTGATGAATTTTCACAATCTATTTTCTGGATTTTAACTTCCCATTTCTTGTAACATGAGGAACAAAATTTAAGCTCACCAGCTTCAACATGCTTGGCTTGTAAAAAGCAACTAGGGTGAAAATCTTTTTATATGTATTACAATGAACAGCATTTACTGCTTTTTTTTGTACAGTAGCTACAGTTTGGAACATCTCTAATGTTAACCTTGTTTACACTTGTAGCCATTATGAATTAAAGGATTCAGTTTTAAATTAATGATGTAGTACTGCACTGATTCTATTTTAAGAATGTAAACAATAGTAGACTAGCATATGTTATACATGCTTGATAAGGATTTGGTTATTTCTAATCAAACTTTACACCAGATAACCTGGTTTGGCGCTTTTCTCATGTCCGGTGCGCCGCTGCATAAACAAACGAGTTACCTATCATACCGGCCGATTACGGTTCGGTATTTATTCATTCGCTAATGTGAACTCGTTCTGCTAGGACTGTCTAGCAGAGTTATAAATTACATCGCTTTCGCAAATTGTTGTAAACAATATATAAACTTATTTATTTTATGTGTTTAAGTGTGATGAATCAACAAGTTCCGCATAGCTCGCTGTACAAGAAATCTTGGATAACTTGGTAAGTTTATGTGGTATATGTCTTTGGGCAGGGATTAGCGCTCAACTTATTTTCCACGTCAATATTTCAATATTTTTCTCAATATTCTTAGCTATCACATTCAGGTCCTTCTAGCTTTATCAAACTCAAAAAATTATAATGAACAACAGTTCATAACCGAAGGTCATGTGTTACCAAAGTTAGTTGTATGAAGTTTTTTGATGATTTTCTTGGTAAACACTAATAGTTTGATTTCAGTAATTACTTATTTATATGCTAAACTCTTACTTGTATCGCTATACACAATTTTGAATTTTAATTCACAGTTTTCCTATTGAAAATTTTGGTTTATTCACAGAGCACATTTACAAACATGTTTGTAAATCCCACTCCACTCACGAAATATAAACTTGTAGTTGGCATTGATGACAGCAAGTAAAACGATGAACAAAAATTGTTTGTGGTTAAAATACAGCGACCCACTATGCACAAGAGAAAAAATTCGCACGTGCTTTCAATCGATTGCTCCGACACAATTCAAAAAGTTGCACTTTTCTCCAAAATCCACATACATTGTCTTCAACTCGTCGGATGAGAGTGGTGGTAGAAAGATTGGCAATAATTTTTTGCGTAAAGCTGACAGCGTACTTCCCACAATTCTGGAGATACATCAAAAAGATATTCTAAATGCAAACACTAGTGATTTGAATGATTCGCCTGTTGCCATGAACCTAGAAAAAAATTAAATCGATAATCTTTTTTAGAAAAAAATTTACAAAAGTAAGAAAGAGTCATCCGCTTAATTTTTCAATTACGTTGCAGCTCAATATTGTAAGAAAAGATGGCGGAACATCAAAGATACATATCAAAAACGACAAAAGAAAAGAAAAGGAACTGGAAGTAGTGCTGCCAGCAAAGACAAAAAATGGTCACTAACGGATATGTTGACGTTATTAAATCAAGTGCATGACAATAGAGAGTAAGTTAGTTCTTGAAGAGGCCTCTTATTTTAATCATTCTAGTCAACTGAAGTATTAACCTGTATTTAATGTTTACGTTTAACCTTAATTTTTATTTATTTCGCAGAAGCATATCGAACATTCAGTGCGATGATGCAATCAACCAAGAAAATAACATACTAGGAGATGAAACGACTGTTGAGGAAGAAAATGCATTTGACGATACAGATGGTTCTGCAATACAAAAACAGAAGATGGTTTCAGAACGGCCACTGCGTAAACGTCAAAAACACAGTGACACAATTGTACAGTTGTTAGAGGTGGTTAGGCGAGTCGCGAGACAACATATCTTGAAGAGTTTCAACCAGAATCACGATGATGATGTCGATTTATTTTTTTAAAGTATAACGGCATCCGTCAAAAAACTGAGTCCAGAACTTATTAATGAAGCAAAAATAAAATCACTGCAAATGGTATTAGATTTAGAATATCGTAACGTACATCAATTCAATTTTTCCCCGGTAGCTATAGCATCGCCGAATACTTCCATGACATCACCATCATCATCAAATTCGGATATCAGCACTCATGCAACCCCTGCCGAAACATGATTACACAATCATTGATCCAATATTTTGAAACTAAGTTTTATACAATAAATTACTAGGTACTGAAACATTTTGCTTTTTTAATTACTTACCTCAATTTGTTGGCTAATTTTTCATCTGCAGTTATAAGGTGCATATATCTATTTAAAGAATCCTTTTTAAGATCTTCTTTAATCAGATCAAGGACAAAGTTAAACGGAACTATGTTTAGCATGAAAAACTCCTGGAATTTCTTGTCATCTGTTAATAAAAACTTATTAATAAGTGTTGTAAAGAATCCTTCAACTCTTGTTTTAAATAGTGTCCTTCTCCGTTTCGCTTTTTTACTGAATGCTGAAGTAAAACATCTTCCTCTTTATTTTCTTCTAATAGTAAATATAAAATAAATCGCGTTCGCTCATATTGTATAATTGTCTGTCTATTTAAAACGCTCGCAACTGACGCTTCATAGGAATCACAACCATATGCGTCAGATGCAATGCATTAGACACGTGCATCAGATGCTTCATAGGAATCGCACCTTTAGGTGGTGAACTAAGGTATTTCCTGATTATGACATATTTCATATCCGATAACATTCTGAAACACTTTTCAAACACTTACAATACCCATTCCATCAAGTTAGTCATAACAGTTTTTGTTAGAACAGTCGAGGTTTTCAATATTCTACCGAAACAGGATTTTCAGCAAAGAACTTAACAGAGTTTTCTGTCAGTTACCAGCTAGATATTGTGAGGGCCAAAACTTTACGTAACAAACTATAAAGAAAAATCGAAATGGTTACATGTGACATTCAACATTAATGAATGTTATGTGCAAGACACCATTCATATTTTGACCAAAACTACGACTAAAGATTTTAAACCCAAAAGTAAATATATTTCATATTTCATCCCAAATAGCATTCTGGAACCCTCTTCAAACACTTACACAACTTGTCTTCCTAAGTTAGTCGGCAATCATTTTTGTTCTTACAAGTCAAGATTTTCGATATTTTACCGACACATGATTTTTAGCGGAGTACTTTGCAGAGCTTTCCTGTGGATTACCAGCTTGATCTTCTAGTACCAAAACTGAATGTAACAACGAGATTGCTTTCAATCTCACTTAGAGATATTCAGAGGCTCGTCAATTTCTTTCTGAAGATTTTAAAGTCTTTAAATTGTCTTGATACCTACCACATACTTATTTTATTCCAGTCAAACAGTTTCAAAATCTTACTCCACCTGATTGTTATATGTTTCTAAATGTTTAATACAAAGGACTGCAAACTACAACCTCCGACAGTCTCATCCAAAGAAGTTTGTTTGATCTTAAAGAACATAGTGTTTCTGCTAAGTGTTATTAGTTCAGTCTCAAAACTTTTAAACTAACCGACTTAACCAACGACATTTAAGGACTTTTTAAATTGTCAACTACTATTGCAAGAGAACATCACTGTAGCCTGAGCTGGTTATATGTACAGAATTGTTCTACATTGACAATCAAAACAATCAGGCTGCGACACATATGTAAAATACTAAAGCACATTCAACAAAAACTTGAAGTAAAATTATTATAGTTACCATTTAATCTTACTTTTCGTAAAATTTTAGTTCAATTTTCAACGCTTACTAAAGTAATATATTAATATTTAAATCTTTGAAGAATTCTCAGTACCATCAAGCCAAAATTAAAAACCACAGAATTCCCTTCGTTTTAAGAAATGGCTTTTAAGATTTCTTAGAAACAAACAAATTAATGAAATTGACCAAAATACAACAATAAACCAATCTAGAAACTAATATATGCAAAATATGTTACACATAATCAAATTATCACAGACCCCAGATTAGGTCCTCACTGACTAACCAGTTAATATATGACATTAACATCGATGTACTAATGCACTTTAGGCGATTTTTCGTGACAAACTAACATACTTACTTATGCGTGTATGTGTTAAACTTGCGTTTTGGCGATAAAATCTACTGGAGGGGAAATTGTACGGCACCATTCTATCAGATAAACAAACATACCGTTCTGTACCAGGTTATACTTGTGTATGTTAAAACACTTGACTTTTACTGGGTAATTATTCAAAGCGATGTGAGAAAACTACAATACGTTTTCGCGGTGTCGCATAAGTAAACGTTTCTTAAATAATGAGGGATACTTCAACATACCATACTCAAGTATGTCGCGAAAAATCGCCTTTTCATTCATTCACAGAATTTTACAATAGAACAGTTTCCCCAGAAAAGAAATAGTGGTTAATGTTGTAGCCTTTGAATTTGTCTGTAAAATAACACTAATAATGAAGTTTAGTTTCAATAATAATTAAAGACACTCTCTAATAACTGTTAGTAAATCCTGATATTGTTTTACGAGAGTAGACTAATTCTCAGTTATACTACCAACTGAAGATATATGTAATAAATTTATGTACTAAAAGATATTGGGATACACGTTACCAAGCTGTAACAAATATATTATACAGTGTGAATATGCCTAGAATAGAGTATTCCTTTGTTAACTGTAATCACAAAATCAATTATTAAAATGGACATTTATTTATTAAAGTTATAAAAAGTTGAAACACAATTATTACAGCAATGACCTCTTACAATCAATTCATAATTTATCCTCATCAGATGAAACAGAAACCTTTGATTTCTTATTTTCCAATTGAGCAATCATACTCTCTATTTCGCATACAGAAAATATTCTTTTTTTAGTTGCTTGTTGCCGAAATATATTTCTACCCTAAAATTATTAAATAAAATCTAATGATAAAAACACAAACTACGTACAAAAAACTGTATATATTCCGGTGAAATTGATTCCATGTGCAATAAACGGTCTTCAATACTCTTAATCCTTTTGAAAATATCTTTATCAGTTGAAAAAGAAAATCCTATCTGCACTTCAGCATTTTGAACTCGTTCCTCAATACCATTTTTCGGCTGGTACTTTTTCATATAATTCATATTTTGTTGGTCACGATAATACTGATTAAATGCACGGTTTACTGAAAGGAATCACTATAATTTATCAATTTAAAAAAAGTTATAAATATTCATACCGTGAAGATGACCTTTTGAATCTTTTCGTTTAAAAAACTTAGCATCAACTCTAGCACAACTGACATCTTCCATATTAGGATCTTCACGTGGGCAAAAGTCTCGAACATTACTTTCATCAAGCTCCTGTCGTTTTCGTTCTATAAACTTTTGTATTCGATTTTCAATTTCATTGCTGTCTAATTTTACTTGAATTAAATGAGGAGGAACAAATGACGCCTGTACTTCCGGCTTTTCTTCCAATTTAAATAAACGAATTCTAGGAGGATATGGCATGGCTAAAATTATATTACATATTTGATTACAAACACATTTTTCAAGAACCAAATTATGTAAAGGGAATAATAGATCTAAATGCAATAATCTAAAAAGTCCCCTGGCATATTGCAATAAATGAAACAATTCAGATCTTAAATTACTTCGTTAAAATCCGTTTTGTTTTTTAACTATTTGATATCAATTTCAAAAAAATGTTCATATTAGCAATTTTAGTATCAAGAAGGACATCTGAATTGATTAGTATTATTTATACGACGTTAAGATGAGTGAATTGCTCTCTAAAAACTTTTAAATAGAAAAGGACATCAAACATTACACAATTCTAAAGACCTTTGATTTTCTTTTCAACTGTCTTTTTATTTTGCAAATCACGATCATGGATTTAAGAGAAATACTACAACAGTACAAAATGAAGGGATACAAGGAACAATTCTAGGTCAAGCTCAGATGGATCTTAAAGAAACTGACTGCTGTATCATGAGCTACAAAAACCAATGCTCAGCACATTTAAAGAAAAAACCCCAATCATACAAAACAATTTTATTACAAGATTCGATAAAGAGTATTGCAATTGCTCATCATCATTATGTCTTCAGTCCTGGAAGTGGGTAGATGCGTACCTATATTGTTTCCTATTCTGAGCTAATCTACATATTTCCCTGAAATTCACACAGTCTGCACCTTTCACTAACTGAGTGCAATAGTCTGATCTAGGTCTACATCTACCTCTCTGTTTTCCTATATCTGCTTGTAATACAGCCCCCACTATTCCCCAAAAATGCCTTAGAACGTATCCTGTCCTATTTCACTTATTTTTTTTTGTTTTCAACAGATATCTTTATTCCCCTACTATTTCTAGAACCTCTTTGTTATTAACTTTATCTGTCTATGCTATCATCATCATACATTAGAAGCATAACATTCAAAAGGCTCTTTCCTTTTCCTGTCTGTTTCTCCTACTGTGTCTGTTTCATAGCCATACAGTACCGTGGTTCACACATATGCTTCCAACACTTTTGTCCTTGTTTCTATGTTTGTTGTCTTTGAACACAGCCGCTGCTCTCTTGTTAGATACAGTTGCTACAGATGCTTTGTAAATATATACACTATTTCACCAATATCCAGTGGTATGTGAAGAGGAGAGCAGCTCCAAGGCGTAGTTGGTATGTATGTGACTACTACGCCCAAGGTCCCGGGTTCGAATCCTGACACGGCCCGCTTGAAAAATGTTAGACAAGCATTTTTCACAAAAATACACCCTCGTTCGGATGAGAGGTAAAATGGAGGTCCCGTGTATGAGTGTTATCATGCACGTTAAAGATCCCTACCTTGCTTGGAACATCAGGGTTCGACAAAACTCCAAATTTTTCAGGTTAAAAAAAAACTCGCTTCCTGGCCAATGTAGTACCCTCGGGCGGAGCATTGGAAAATGACATGTAAGGTATGTGAAGAGGGTTAGGCAGCCTGTGGCCACTAAGATTCCTCAACACTAGAACAATGCTTATAATAATCGTCAGGTTTAAGTACAATCTTTTTTTGTCTAAGGTTTTCCATCTTGGAACTAGTTGGGCGTATACCTCCGTTGATTTCTATTCTGAGTTAGCCTACACATTTCCCTGAAATTCCCACAGCCTATATCTTTGACTATCTGTGTGCAATAGTCTAACCTAGGTCTATATGTACCTCTCTGTTTTTCCTATCTGCTTCTAATGTATTTCGCACTCTTCTCTTAAGCCTTAGTATTTGACCTATCATCCTATCTCTCCTATCTGTAGCACCAGATTTCAAAGGCATCTATCTTTTTTCTGTCCCCTTCACCTACTGTCCAAGTTTCACAGCCGTATATGCTGTGCTCCACACATATGCTTTCGGCAATCTTTTCTTATTAAATGTAGCATGACCTTGTGCTAATCTTTGTTTTATGTCTTTTGCGCTTTTCCTTCCTAAGTAACAGAAATCATTAACCTCTTGTAAGTTCTCGTTTCCTATTTGTATTCTAGGTTTTGGATTTATTTTCTCCTCTTTTGCATACTAGTACTTTAGTTTTATTTTTCTTAATTTTCATACCATATCGCTCTGTTAGAACTGTTTCCATTTCATTAAAAGCTGCTGCTAACTCTTCCTTGCTAGATGCTAATGCTGCTATATCATCTGCAAATCTATGCATATCAGTCTTTTGTCCCTGCATAGAAATTCAAAATGTGTTACGGGCCAATTCAGCACTACGACACCAAGGAACGGATCGGGACCCGTGAGCGGCCTAGCTCTAGCCGGTGAGGGGTAGGCCAGACAAAAGTCGTAGATTGGGATTGCTAAATGCCCTACGATGACAATTATAATGAGATGTGAATTCGGTAAAACGTCAAAAATCGGGTGGGCACCACCAGTAATGTCACAATGCTAGATGACAAAAGGAGAATCTCGTCACTGGTCGGTATACTCCTTGCAGCTCAATATTTAACATAAAATCCTCAGAAAATCTTGCAGAGTAGAGAGGTTGAATTCACCCTACTAACATAAACTTCTTACTAAAACAATGCACGTAGACAACTTTACTTAATTCTATTAACAAATTCCAACAACTGAAATAAATACATGGGTTAGTAACATAAACTAATATGGCACATACATATATGAACAAATAAATGTAAACATTACCACAAGTAATATTGTCGATAAAGTAAATGGAATACAATTATTATTACTATAAGGTGCACTGGCCAGTAAAGCAATGTGTAATAAAATTAAGGTGGAGTTGAGTGCACAAGACACCCCCACTTGCTCTACTTACACAGTAACTAATAAAATGTTTGAAACGTAATGCGTAGGACGCCGTGTGCATGCAACCCTACGCTACTAACTTAACGGCAACAATAACTTTCAATTCAAAATGTAATTTGTGATCTTAATTCCGCAAATATGTAATCATAATAATTTTGAATAAATGGAAGTATGAGTACAACTGTCTTAAATATTACATTAATTGGGACTAATATGGTTTAACTATTTATACTCGTTAAATGTGTTTGTTGTTCACGACAACGGCAAAGTATCAATAACACGCACACACTTTAGGACTCGGTGATAAGGGATTAACACAACTTCATATACGGGTTGTGCTTAGTTTAATTACACAAACATTCAATTATAATCGACGTATTTGGGGCTGCACTGTAAAATCTACGAATACAGTTGCTTACCTTGTAAGGTGGATTGTACCAGTCAACACTGTAAGGGTGTGGAGTTTTCTACTTTCAAACACGTGACAATTAATCTATTACTTGATCCCCAACAACTGGGTTATATTACGGGCCTAACGCAACCGTAACGAGATTTCCATTCATCCTCCAGACAGTAACTCCCAAATTCATGCGCATTAATTAATACTTCTAAAACGTAAACAACAAAAGAGAATGCCTCAACCTACAACAGAATGATTAATCACGTGCACCACGTGACACTATTAGCGAAGTTCGACAATCAAAACTCGGCACTTGTATTATAACTTCCACTGAACCACCAAAATAAACGATCGATTAACTATAATATTGTAACTACATATTTCATGTAAGAACCGTATAAATCCGCCCAAAGCGATTTTTCCTCACCAACTCAACTTGACAAATTTACATCGTCAACGTGACAGACCTCGGCCTTCTTGATTACCTCCCAAAAAAAAACTGGCGAAATTATGAAGGGATGTGTGGGCAATGCGCTCTTTGTTATATTTTAAACTGATGAATTATTTACACAAACTAAGGGACTTTATATACATATTTCTCTAATATAAAGTAACAAAATAAACGGAACGTTACAAATGTCTTCCTGTATTTGATAGCTTTCTTTGGGGATAGGGAATAACCTGTCTCTCACCCTTTCCTAATATTTACTTCTCTATATTCCAGCTCTAATTCTATTACCGCTGTTTGCTCTTTGTATAAACAATGTACTATCCGTCCATCCCCAAAACTCATTCCAATCTTTTTGAGTATTTTGAACATTTTGTTCCATTTTACATTGCCAAATGATTTTTCCAGATCTACGAACCCTATATACACGTATTCCTCTTTTTCTATTGTTTTCCTCATTATCACCCTCAGAGCTAAAATAGCCTCCCATGTTCCTCTGTTTCACCTAAACCCAAATTGATGTTCTCCTAGTATTTCTTCAGCTCATTTTTCCATTTGTCTTTGTACAATTCTAGTTAATATTTTTGACAGGTGTGCTGTCGTTGTTCGAAAATTTTCACATCTATCTGAGCCACTCTTTTGTGGTATAATGATTATGATGTTACATTTGAAATCTTTGGATATTTCGCCTGTCTCATACATGTAGTTACAACTTGGAAGAGACGTTTGTTACTGCTAGTCCAACAGCTTTTAGAGATTCTGCTGGCACCTTATCTGTACCTTTCGCATTACCATTTTTCAGACCTTTTAATGCAAACTCATCTCTAAGTACAGGATATCCCAAGTCGTCCTTTTCAATGTCTGATTCCTGTTCTAATGTTGTTAGTTCCTCCCCTGCATATAAATTCCCTATATATTCTTCCCATCTAGCCATTTTTCTACATTTTCTATGACGTATTCTCCCGCATCCCTTATATTTTTGCTATATGGTTTAATATCCTTACGAAGTTCATTTTAATTAGTTTTTATACTTTGTCTGTTGTTCCTATTTCCATCTTAGTTTTTGCACTTTTCACCAATCCATTGTTCTTTAGCTTTTCTGCATTTACGAATAATTTCCCATTTTATGGATTTGTATCTCTGTTTTTCTGTTTCGTCTGATCTATTTTTGTATTTTCGTCTTTCTTCTATTAAATTCAGGATATCCTTTGTTATCCATGGTTTCTTATTTTCTTTTTGTGTACACCCCAGAATATCTCTGGGCGCTATATCTAAGCTGGATTTTGTTTCTACTTCCTTAGTATCAAAAATTTTCCCGATATCTTATAGCAATTCATTTGACTTTTTTTTCAAATCTTTCGTGAATATCTTTATCTTTTAGTTTTTCATAGTCTAAGTGCTTTTTTCCATTCGATTTTTTCAAATTTTTCAATTTAAGAGCGGCTTCATTATTACAATATTGTGGTCAGTGTCTATATCTGCTTCTGGGTAGTTTCTACAGTTGCTTGATTCCAAAACTTGTCTAACAAGAATGTAATCTATTTGATATCTTCCTATATCTCCTGGCATCTTCCACGTGTATTGTCTTCTAGCATTATGTTGAAATAATGTGTTTGTGATGGTTAAATTGTTTTTGTTACAAAATTCTATCAGCCTACTTTCCCTGTTGTTTCTCGTGCCTAAACGAAATAGAACTACTACCACTCCTTCTCTACCTTCACCTACCACTGCATTAATATCCCTCGTAATTACTAAATTTTAATATTCTTTTACGTATCTTAGTATGTCTTCGATATCTTTGTAAAACGTTTCTACCTCCTCCTCACTCTAGCTGGAGGTGGGCATATATACTATACCAGTTTAGATTATAAACTAACCATGAGTACTATTTCATTCTTTTGTAAGTAGTTTTCTACACAGTGCCCTATCTTCTTCCGCATCACTGTCCCCACACTCAAATTTCCTTCTTGTGATCCTGTTGAATTACCCAAAAGTCTCCACTCCAAAAATTCCCCGCACCTGGCCAACTTCGCTAATCCCTACTATGTCTAGTGATAACCTATCCATTTCAATTTTCAAGTTCTCTAGCGTACCCACTTGCTTCATACTTCTGACATTCCACATTCCGACTCGCAAAATGTTTCCAACTCTTTTTCTACACTTTCTGATCACATCCTCCGAAGTAGTCCCATCCCGGAGATTTCAACGGAGGACTATTTTAACTTTGAAATCTTTTACTCCAAATGCCATATTGTTTACTACAATTTAAGTACGCTCTGTACTTGGGAGGTAATGTGGTGGTTTCCCTTTGCCTTCCATATCGCGATAGTGTGTCTTAGAATGCCATACTGACCCCTATGATCTGTGCCAATCTAAGTACCGAAAGAGCCGCTGCCCTCGTTCGTGGACCTGTGTTAGTCTGGTTCCTCACTAAAGACCGTACTACTTTGGTTGAACCTGTAGTTTGGCTCTCTAGATAAATGGAACACACAAGCCATTCCACCTATTCTAGTAATTTAGAACTTCTTCAAGATGCAGGTCCTTTCGAAATCGTAGAATTGCTATTTGCGATTTTATGAGACTCTGGATGATCAATTTCTTGTTTAATGTCTGTCTTCAGATGAATGTTCTTTCTTTGTGAATGATACACTCAAATCGTTATAATTGTCCTTATGGGTTAAATAATAATCCCTGGCTATCCAGTGAAGTACATGCAAAATATACTGAAATATTTAATGTTTGAGCTAGTATTTAATACGATTGTCTTGGTTGGACTTTTTTCTCCACGGTAATCAACTGAATAGTTAACAAACATTATAGTAATGATGGGCGTTAGTTATGCCTTCCCTCAAATATGCTTTACTTATCTTCTTTAGATTGCTTTCTGTTGATCTATTTAAAGTTTAAAAATTATGCAACACAACCCAAAATATTTAGAAGATTTACAATAAAATAACAAAAATGAATGCTGTCAGATTACTCACAAATATTGCAGTACGTACAAGGACATTTCAAAAAAGCTCTATTGTTGTATGGATGCTGGTGGTGTTATTTCGAACACTTAATAAGCTGATACCAAAGTTTGTCAATAATTTTGACATAAAATAAAAATAAAACTGAAAGACCTACAGACCTGTGTAATTTGTATTTAAAATTTGGGGTGAAATTCACCACCAAATTATTTTTAAAATCTAAATGAATTTTGATTATGTCAAATAGTATAGCTCACAATTTAAGTGCATCTCCTCCCTCTTGCTTTGGGTAATACCACCCTAAAGCTTTTAAACGCAAGAGGGTCGATTGATAATTAATTTGAACGGGTTTCTAATGCCTATGTAAGGGTGGTAATAAATTGTCATTATTACTTTTTTAATAAACTACATTTAAAGTTATCAATTAAATTAACAAATTACCAAAAGCTCAAAATGTTATTGAAGCAAATCATTTGTGGTTGCTTGCCTCACATTTTGTAGCATTTCTCAAGTAATTATTGCACAATCATATGTTATTGACTAATCTACCTTTCCTAAAGGTTGTCACAGATTTTTCAAAAGGAATAAGATCAGGTGATTTTGGAGATCATTCTGCAGGTCTTAGATGTCTTACCAATCTTCCCTCATAAACACTATCAAATTTCTCACACATAGCATGCAAATCACCTGGCATATGCACCATCTTATTGGAGAATAATATCCATATTGATTTCTTCTTAATCATTTTCTGCAATCTCAACAATTAGTAAATTTATTGGTCTCCAACAACTCCAAATACAGCGAATTTTCCATCTACAATATGTTTATCCAATATTCCCACCAACACGTTTCATTTTTGTCAAAATTGCAAATTAGTCTGGCCAATTATACTAGGATTCTCATCCGACCAATATGTTGTATTTTGACGGTGAATGTGGTCATCTATTGCTGAAACAGATGTGATGCAAATAGTTGCAATCACATAAGTAGTATTTGCTAAAATTTCATAGTATTCTATGCGTCTGTCGTCATTGTCTTCGGTCAATTCCTGAAACTTCTTTAATTTATAGGGGTGAAATTAATTTTCTTTTATAACTTTAATCATCATCATTTTGTTTTCGACCTTACTTAAGGTCGGTTTGACGCAGCTCCAAAAAAAAAAAAAAAAACTTTAATACAGCTGTGAAACATCACAATTTGAGTCAATAGTCTTAGATAAAAATATCGGTTTGGTCACACATTAATCTAAAAATCGAATATTTTGCTTTATAAAATCACAATCAGAATGTATTAAATTTAACACGTTCTAAAAACTTAGTCACTTACAACTCTTTCTGTTTTTGCTTAAATTTATAAGATTGCTGATAACTTCCGTAGAACAGTCTTCCACATTTTTACCTACAAATTTTTTTGAATTTTGTCGAACCCTTGGTATTTTTAACAAGGTAAGAATCTTTAGCATACGTGACAACACACACACAGCACCTACATGCTACCTTTCATATTTTTGTGAAAATTGCTCTCCTAACAATTTTCAAGTGGTTCGTGTCGGGTACCGAACCTGGAACCTTGGAATCAACAGTCATACGCAAGCCTTAAAACATACCTAAATTTAATTTTTCAATGCTCCACCCGAAGGTACTACATTGGCCACTACATTTGATTTTTCAATGCTCCGCTCGAATGTACTACATTGGACAAGCAGCGAGTTTTTTTTTACTTGGAAATTTTGAATTTTGCCGAGCCTTTGCTATTTCGAGCAAGGTGAGGATCTTTAACATGAGTGACAATACTCACACGCGGGACCTACACTTTACCTCTCAATCGAACAAGGGCATATTTTTGTGAAAAGTGCTCGCTAACATTTTTCAAGCAGACTGTGTCGGGATTCAAACGTGAGATCTTAGGCTCAGTAGTCACAGCATACCAACTGAGCCACAAAGTGGCCTACTATATTAATCAACATGTTTTTTTTTAATCTGGATTTTTTTTAAATTTTGCCAACCCCATGCTATTCCAAACAAGGTAAGGATCTTTAACGTGCATGAAAACACTCACACACGGAACATATTTTACCTCTCATCTGAACAAGGACGTATTTTTGTGAAAAATTGTTACCTGACATTTCTCAAGCAGTCCATTTCGGAAATTAGACCCAAGACTGAGATTAGTCACACGCGAACCAACTAAGTCACACAACTGTCCTTAGAACAGTCCTATATTTGATATTTTTTTCAATCCTCCACTCGAAGGTACTACATTGGCCATGAAGCGAGTTTTTTTTAATTACCTGAAAATGTTGAATTTCGTTAAACCCTTGCTATACCAAGCAATGCAGGAATCATTTATGTGCGTGACAACACACACACACACATGGGACCTACAATTTACCTTTCATACAAACAAGGGCATATTTTGTAAAAAATGTTTGTCTAACATTTTTCAAGCGATCCGTGTCGGGAATTAAACCTTGAGCTTAGTAGTCATACGTGAACTAACTAAATCATGAAGCCGCCTACTTTAGAACGGTCCCTAAATTAGATTTACCAATGCTTCACCCGTCGGTACTACATTGGCCAGGAAGCGAGTTTTTGTTATTACTTGGAAATTTTTTATTTGCTAAACCCTTGCTGTTCCACGGAAGGTAGGGATCTTTCATGTACATGACAACACACACACACACACGAGATCTCCAAGTCATCTTTCATTCGAACGAGGGTGTATTTTTATGAAAAATGCTTGCCTAAAATTTTTCGTAGGGTCCGTGTCAAGAACCAAACCAGGAACCTTGAGCTTAGTAGTCACATGCAAACCAACTAAGCCACGTAATCGCCTACCTTAGAACAGCCACAAATATGTTATCCAAACAGGATTATATCATTACAAGATTCATTTATTTTTCCACCAGTCAACTTGCTAAGAAAAATTTATTGTTAAGCATCTATTTTTTCATATTTATTCTAAAAATTCGCGTTGTTTCATTCACCATTGCCTATTGAATTCAATTTGTGATGTCGTTTGCTTTTCGTACTTGTTCTGTTTTGATATGAACTACAGTTATATTGCGATATTGTCTACAGTCATTTGAGTAAAATCTCTTTCATCAACACTGACATTGTTGGAATTAAAAGCGTTTATACATTTGAGATGCATTTTCTATATTCTGAGTATAATTCTAAAATCTTTTATAATAATTAAACATAGAACTTTTGCTGTGAGAGGCACTTTCTGTTTCAACTCTTTCTTTACACTTATACCAATTAGGAATATTTAATACACTACCATTTTTCATCTGTGTTCATTAGCTAAAATAAATATATTTCTTTATCGACACGTCATTGTTAGAAAACTATTTTCTTCATAATTTGTGACTAGGATATCAAGCATTGCATTTCAAAAGTCAAAAATGTATTAAACATTACGAAAAAAACTTATTGTCAATATTTATGCTGGCACCAAGTAATGTCAATTTTATAATCAATGAATTATACCAAACTGTAAGAGCTACAGACGATAAACATGTTACACTAAAATGTTCCTCTAATACCAGTTCACTCTATTTTAACTGTAAGATCGTTTTTCGATTGTTCTCTTAACAAATTTATCATGGATATAAGGGCATTTGGCACAGATAAAGAAGAAATATTTTTAAACTTGCTATGAGTGCAATTCAAAACTCGATTTTCAATACTTCCAAAAGAAATAGCTTCAAAAACAAACGTGCCATCTTGCATATTATAAAATAATAACTTTTGGATTGGTTGTTATAGATACCCATCTGATGTAAATTATTGATAAACGTTTGTTTTCGTTATAATGTTTTCAAGTTTACTTTATGCTTAATCAAATATGCCTTCCAGTTAACTATATTGTGAATAAAGTATCTACCTCATCCAGGATAACATTATTGGTGACAAAAAAAATTTGGAAAATTATAGCAGTCATAAAAATCAAGTTCCTTACAGTAGGATTTCTGTTGTATCTTGATGCTAAATGCATTGTTGAAAATCTTGAAATGAACTTCAAAGAATTTAAAGAAGAAAATGAATCGTTCAAATCATGGGATGAGCGGTAGCAGTAGTATTTTTTAGTTAAGAAAACTGTCAATGAATAAATGGTACCTACCTTCATAATCCTACTGGGCGGAAAGCACTATAGTGCTTTAAAAACATTTTCGTATCTGGATACACCAACTGCTAAAAGTTATATTAAATTGGTATCGGCATTAAAAGCAATGTTTACACCAGAAAGCAGTGTCATAGTTGAATGTTTTAAATTCTACAACAGAAAACAAACCCCTCATGGGAGTGCTATCGAAAATACAACGAATATAAAGCAATTGGCAAAAATATGTTAATTTTAGCAATTTTTTAGATCAGTTGTGTGTGTGGAGTCTGCAACACTAATACCCAAAAGTGGTTACTAGGAGAAACTGAAACTATACAATTTGCAGAAGCATATGCAATTGTAAAGAGCGTGGAAGCGATTGAGTTACAGAGTCCATTGTTCAAATCTGAAAACATTAACAAAGTCAACTAAAAGTGAAGTGCATTCAAAGTCAGAGTGGTCTTTAAATCAAAATAAACCAAACCTAAGTCAATTATTGTTTAGGAAGTAGAATCGGGAAGCTTTAAAAACAAAAGGTTTTCATTTTGGACATCAACCCCATGCTCTACCATGGCAGTGATTCACATGTAAGGAAACATGCCATACATTTCTAATGTGTAAAAGTCGCAAGGCAGTGCATAGTGTAAAAGAAAATATTCAGTTAAAAGGGCATGAGGAAGAATTTCAAGAGGAACTTACAATTGGGCAGGTGCATCGTCTTACAGGAACGTCCTATAAACACCAATGGTAGTACTCTCAAAACTATAAAAGTAAATGGGAAATCTATACTTATGGAAATAGATATGGAAGCGTCTAGGTTAATTATAGGCGAGAATCTGTACCGTGTCAATTATAGATTGTAACTTGTATAACGCAACGTATAGGTTAAATGTTGTAAATAGTGATACATTATCTGTGTTAAGAGTTGATGTGGTAGTAAAAAAAGATCTTGTGCCGCTAATAGGTAGAGACAGGATGAATGCGTTATATCCAGATTGGAGGATTATAGTAACCCATAACTTACAAAGCTGTAACATGGAACAAAATGGTTTGCATAAAACGGATGAGTTAGTTGAGATAAAATCACAATTTGGTGATTTGTTGTAACTGGCCAATCAACCTGTGACATTCCTTAGAAATGTTTATAAACATATTTCATTTTAATAGTTTTTATATACGTAAATTTTGTCAATAGGGTTAGCCAATATCCTTTAAGGAATATAATTTTTAGGTTACTACATTTTTAATCCAAGGTAAAATTATTTTGTACCATAGATGGTTGATACCCAAAGGATGTTAAATTCATTGTCCGTTTTTAAAGGTTACTGATGTCATCATCATAATTTTGTTCTAAATTGTAAGTTTCATGATTCATTTGTTTTGATTAATAATCTATTAATTTGGCGCGTTGGTGATCTCATCAGTTGGGCATGAGGACTTCGCAAGCAGATTTGTGCTAGCTCAAATAAACAAAAAGTCCTGGTTTCTGGTTTAGTTAAGTATCTGTAAGTTCATTATACATACAGATTAGATAGAAAAAGACACAAGGTATTTTTATTTTGCAGTCTTAATTCATCAATCTGAAGTTTGCCGATGATGTCTTGAATTATATTAGGAAGAGACTATTCATTTTCTTAGAGCAATTCATGCTTAACATCCACACAACCAACATGCAACTTTAATAGGTTAATTACCTTTGACAAAAGGGTGTTCAAACAGAGAAAGTCGTCAAATGTTCGGATAATACCCTACCAAGTTGGTTGTTTTCAATTTAAGAGGCACATTGATTTCCAAATCGACTATTATATGTTGGATATAAATATGTTGAGGGATGAAAGGTTCCTGTAAGCATCTTACGGTATCCACTTTTACTCAACAATCACTCATCGGGTATTTATGAATTCATCAAGAATTACACCAGAGAGAGTTTGTAACTAAATAAACATTTGGAATTCATTGCATGAACTGATAAAACATAGTTAATAGTACGTCTGTGTGATTAGGCTAGGATTTTACTTAAGTAAATTTGCGATATATTTGATTTTTAGTACTTGCTTAAGAATAGTTTGAAACAAGAGTCGTGTATAATAGTGTAAAGACATGTTTATATTTGGTTTTCAATTAATGTAAAGATATATAGTTCTTGCAATTTCTAAACCAACTTTGGTCACAAATGACATCACGCCATATCAACTACGAAGGATATTCTTGTCTTATTCTAACTCCACAACAAAGTTTCCTTCTCGGTTTGCAAATTTTGCAATGTTGCCGCCTTCATTTGAGACAATTGTTGACAACTAATATTACTTGTATTGGTTATGTTAGATTTTCGTTGGTGTTCTTATTTCATGTCATTAACCTCTTGCGTAGTTTTTGTCCCACATTTTGTGTTATTCTTGCTTGCATTTAAAATTGTTCTTTTCAGAACAGATTAGCGTTATTTTTGTTTGGGCGAATAAACCATGTCCAGTTCACGTTTAGGAAGTGAGGTAAGCTACTTGTAGCTAGCATTTTTGAACAAGAACAAGATAACGGTCGTCCATATATTCCTTTGACGGTAGTTCATGAGGTAATTTAATTATTTATACTGAAATTGACGAATTTACTAAATGTGGTATTCGTAATGTAATTTATAGAATGTATGAAAATCGTGAGTAAATTTTATTAATTTTGAAATTGTTTATATAACATTAAATAATTTTAGGCGAGCATATTTCTGTAAAAATCTTGTGGCTAAAGGTAACACATGCTGGGCTCTTTAAGGGTAGCAAAAAATCGTTGAATACAGTTCTACATAATATGGGTTTTAAGTGGAAACAAGATAATCCAAGATGAATACTTATGGATTTGCCTGATGTTGTCAATAGAAGAGTCCGATTTCTGAAAACTTATATACAAGTCAAAGAGGAAAACTTGCATCAATTTGTTTTTTTTTTGGATAAAACATGAATTTTTCAAAATGGTTTTATAAGCCGTTTTTGACAGATAACAATCTAAAAAGTACGAGTTGACGGCAAAAGGTTAGTGAGATTTACATTTGATAATGTGAATGCATGAAGTAGTTCTGCATTTTAGGTACATAGTGTTGCATACAGTCATTGCAGATGGTTTTATTGATGATCGTGAATTGGTCTTTAGTTAACCGGCAAAAAATCAAGATTATCATGGCGAAATGAATGAGGATAATTTTTTACGTTGGTTTGAAAATCAACTACTAAAAAATTTAAAAACACCATTTGTAATTGTCTTGGATAATGCTGCATATCACAGTAAAAAATAATCAGCTGATTTCACATTAAGCATATCGGCTACCTCAAAGTTGCTCCCAGGGTGCAACACAAATTGAAGGCACTTGTTCTTCTAAACTTTAAAATTTTCATTGAATGTATTCAAACCAAATATATCAAACATTAATAAATCAAAGTCACCTTCAATTTATGTCATAAATGTCAAACCTGCAATTATTATTATTTTGACAAGGATCTTAGGCCATGGATCAAAAAGGAAATAAAGACAATTTTAACAACTATGAGTGGTTTAATTCCCAAAGAAGATCAAGAAAAGTCTGATTTAGATCTACATCTACCTCTCTTTTATCCTATCCCTGTTTGTAAAATATTCCACACTATTCCCTCGTGCCTTAGTATGTGACCCATTATCCTAGCTCTCTTATTTTTACTGTTTTTCACATATTTCTTTCTTCCCCTACCATTTCCAAAATCTCTTTGTTCTTAACTTTGTCTGTCCATATCTTCATTATACGTCTGTAGCACCACATTTTTTCCTGTCCGCTTCTCCTACTGTCCATGTTTCATAGCTATACAGTGCTGTATTAACAAGTACAGAAAATATTGAACTTTGACTTTATAGTGCACATAGTCTTGGACAATGCTTTTGAACTACCAAGTCAAGTATCAAGAATCATTTATTATCAGTTCCTCCTTACATAAGTACTAATCCGGTGGTGATATCTTGCTGTTTACAAACCTTTAGCAAAATTAACATTTAAAAAATCAATTAGGTATTTCGTTTCAAAGGAACAACTTTGAACATTTGCCCTCCCTGCAGGTAATGGCTTTAAAAGGTTCAGAAGATTTGCGAAAAGAATAGACTTGCATATCATCAACTTACTAGTTGCTTGGTAATAAAGATGACATAATAAACTAAGTTTTGCTAACCAATTGAATCTTACAAAATGTATGATGCATTGTCTAAAAGCTGATATACTCTACCTAAGTGAAAAAATACAATCTTTTGGAAACTACTATAGCTTTTTTAAAAACTATTTCAATGTGTATATAGAGAGAGAAACAACTTTGTGCAATAATATCGACAAGAATCCCGATTTTACACTAGTGGTTTCTTTAACATTACTACAATTAAAGTTTTGTAAATCACAAACATTTACTTTTAAGCGTTTTTACGGCATCCTTCCAAATGATTTCCCTAACTATCTAGATAAGATTCTAATTTAATATCATAACATTAGAGTTCCTCTCACCCAGCTCTTCATTTTTATTGGATAAAATGCACAATGTTTTGATTTTTCTACTGCAATGCCAATGTTATCGAGTACAAACCAATATGAACATCTTTGAAGAAACCGGTGCTGTGTTATGGCTACCAAACCGGTTAAACAATCAAGCCAAGGCACTAAGGCATGCGTCTCTCAACTAGAAGAACTTATTCTTGGCTAAACAGCTGCCCTGTAAAGCATGTTTTTATCGCCAGTCTCTGGTTTCTATACTTCTACCTTAACCATAAATACAAATCCTTCTTTTCCTATGCACAAAATAGATCAACTTTTGGTTTGATTAATATTAAAGGCAAAAAAATGTTTAAAAATTATTTACAATGATGATGAAATCCATATCAGTAAGAAATTTTTACACAAAAGACATAAGGTTGATGCATAAGTTTAAAACATGTTTTTGTCAGACAAAAAATTTAGACTAATTTATAAAATAACATTGCAGTGTTTTATCAAACACCGTGACTAGCATCCCCTCAAGTGATTACGTCACGAATGGCATCATCGGCTGATTACAAAATTAGTAAATGGTTTGACGGCCATTAAACATATAACAGCTGTTTTTATGATAGACACGGTTTGTCTGTAGTTTTTATTAACTACAAAAAGCAGTTCTTGTTTGAACTAATTATTCATTACTGTTTATTTTATAAACTTTTAGATAATTATGGGTGCATAACAAGTGCAATTTTAAGAGCATTGTTATCTACATACATTGGTTATTAAATTCCTGAGAGATTCTGCTATTACGGATTCACGAATAGAAGCACAAAGAGTATATTAAATCAAGTTAATCGAAGTTAAAATTCTTTTATTAAATGCTCTGTAAAAAGATACAAGTGAACACTGGAAAAATGTATAACTACACCCTTTAATTGCTACGTCCGTAAGTATACATTTTCAAAACACATACTTAAAGTGCTACTTCTGTAAATATAGGTTTTATAATTTCAAAAATCTGTGCATTGTCAGAAATATACGTATGAGAAGCTGGCCTACTCTATTTTATAGTTGCTTATATGTATTTTGTAAATCACAAGTATTTCCGGTTTTATTATATTTAGTCGTGTTCAGATTTTCAATTGTGTTGCAGGTGCTTTCATTGCGAAATAGTGCACAGGTATAAATTCTTATAATGGTAGGATATATCAGCTTGACTGATAAGGAAGCAAGCAGTTACCGAAAAAAAAACAAAGGACAGTAGATATTTTAATCCAGACTGTGACGTCGCACCAATGCATGGTACCCTGTTTTGAACTATCTCACACATTGAAAAAAGTTTTAAAATATTTAGCACAACTGACTTTTATTTACATAATAAAAAGTGTAGTCTTTATTTGCATTTTTTCAATATCTAAGTTTGACATGTATGCTATGAACGTATGAACGCACCACAAATTATATAATATATATGCTGTCAGTAATTATACGTTCCATGTAATTCTGAATGCTACATCTGTATATACACGTTTCTAGTTTTCTTAATTCAGCACACAAGTGGTGCAGTTTCATTCTTAATTCAGCAGTGAAAGGGTTAAAGAAGGTAAAATGTGTAACTTGAATAACACGGACAACCTTATTGAACCGTTAATTATTTCAGTGTGAAACAATAGCGATTCTAGTGGAGACGGTGATGATGCTTTTTGTGCAAATAAAATGCTAATTTTGTTGTTTGAATATTTAGATTAATAAGTTTGTCGTGTAAATAAACTACATTTGTATTTTAATTGTCATTTCTAAACAAATGTACTCTTAAGTAATATAAGACATACTTTTGCAATCTTCAAATTTATCATAATCTATGAGCACCACATTGTTAACTTCAGAAGTGGCAATATTGATTGAATATGTTCATGCAGAAAATATGTTAGAATGAAACCTGTTCACTTATATTCCTGATTAAATGTTAGAGATAGAAAGTAGTTTTATTTGATCGCATTCAAATGTTTTAGAAATATGGTCTTTGAGTGTTTGTATTTACATACCACAAAATAAACTTCATAGTCAAGAGTTTGGGTCAAAATCATAAACAGCAATGCATAGAATGCAGAATTTATTGTTATTGCACTTTGTGATTGATGGCGGTGCTGACTGAATAGCTGAAACTATTACAGTAGTGGTGGGTGCTAACATAACATACCAGAATTACCTGTTACTTAAGACAACTATTATATTACTTAAAACCAGAGAGTACAAGGTAAATTTAACTGTAGATACCTAATCTAGAGGTGTATGGTTTCGCAGATACAGCCCCTTAAAAATAAGGATTTTAGAATTAATTTTATATTGGCGGAACCGTTTTATGTAAAAACATACTTGTTTCTCTTAAAACGTTGCAATTTTACGTTTTTAATTAAAAACATTGGGATTGTGTCAATCGTACACCCTTAATATTAAAACTACAATATTTCTTAGTCTGTCACCAAACTTGAAATTTGGTACATTTAAGATAACAAAACGTTTATATTTTTCAGAACATTTAAAGTACCGATGTCATTCAATGACGTAATCGTTCGACGGGACCGTCCTGCCTTTATCAAATTAGCTCACGATCGTGAACTTTGAGCGTATATTAGATAAAAAGTAAAGAAAATATATATTTAGTAACAAAGTACAAACTACTATTTTTTACTATACTGAGACCAACCACATTCTTTATTTTCCTTCCATTCGGGCAAACAATCCTTATACACTTCCTTTTTCCATATAGTAACAGATTTTTTAACATTTTCGATGCACAGTCGAGTTGCTTCCATAGCCTCTGCTCGATGCGGAGAAGAAATAGCTATTATTATACTTGCATCTTTAATGGGAACGGTCCCATATCTAAAACATTACGATTTCACAAATGTGCAATTATATTACGAATGATTTGTAGAAGTAAAATTACCTGTGATAAATTGCAATGTTTTCAAGAGTATTCCATTTCTTACGCAAGTCGGCACATATTTCATTCATACATTTTATTGCCATGGCTTCGTATATTTCATATTCTAACTTAACCACAGTTTTACCTTCAAAATTATCTCTAGTAGTACCTACAAATATTGATATTGCACCGCACTTTGGTGATGCAACCAGATCAGATATCTCTTCTAAATTAAGCTTATCTTCTACCAATTTTACATAATCCATTTTTTGCTCTATTATTACCCACCACTTAAAGGAGGTATTACAGCAACTACGTCTTCTTTATTCAAACGTAGCAGACTACCCAAATTGCAATAATTGTTATTCACTGCTAATATAATTGTATTTCTTATATCATGCAAATTGAACTCTTCTACAATTTTGTTTAGCAAGTCTTCATATAATATTGAATCAGGTGTTGAAATTATAGCCTCAGTCTTACCAGTAATATCACGAGATTTGGCAAAGAATAATATCTTTAAATCTATATTCATTATACAATGAAATAATCACATTTTGAAAATTAACTGAATTGTGATTTACATAACACGTACTTCTTACAATGCTGGGATCACCGATTTTAAAGTTTGATATAATTATATCTAACAGGTTAAAGGTTAGTTATACGCAATCTTCATGCTTATTATTGACTATAAAGCCAGTGCTTAAATTAATTTTAGGATATAAAAATTAACAACACAAGATCAGAGGTTATGTACACAAAACCCGACATGACATAAGTAAATCAAACCCCGAATACGCGCATAGACACAGTTATACTTTGTACCATAGAATAGTTATTAAAGATTAGTTAAAATTTATTAATAAAAATGATTGGTTACAAAAAAGAATTTGGAAAAATTAAAAATGCAAAAATCACATATAAATCAACTTAAATTTGTTAGCTGGTGTGTTATTTGATGATCAGTTACATTAGCTCTTAAGTATTAGCTTTTCTTCAAAAATTTGAATATGCCTAATAAGCTTAAACATTTAAAAAAATTGTTTTTAATTACCTACAACAATTTATCTATTTACTAGTTTCCTAATTTATTTTAATCCCACTTTATTTACTAACTTGAAATGCATGCTTTATAATTCACCACATAAGTTACACACATAAAGATAAACGTAAGTTTGTCAAACTGGTGCACTGTTTTTCTGTATATAACAATCAACACATATCTTATACGAATGGCTTTTGTCATATTCGATACTCTTGAATACACTTACAGAAAGATTTTCAATATAAAAGCATAATGGTATCTATCTGAAAAAGTACAGGTAACTATTAACAATCAAAATTTTGTTGCTAATAAATTAGTTAAAATAAAAGGCAGTGCGATATCTTTTGCTAAGAATATAATTGCAAATGGCGTATCGTTGCATTACCTATATTTATTACTTATCAGACATTACATCGTAGCGCTATTTTTCTTGCTATTTTGTGTTTTCTTCTGGTACAATTGTTCATAATGAATTTTAAATAAACGAATACACGTTATTCTGTAATGCATACCACTCACTCCTACTGAATTCAAAATAGTATTGTCTACGTATCGGGAATGAAGATCACTTTTGCCAAAAGTAATGGATAATTTGAAACAAATTAATAATTACAATTTCAGGGCTTTTACTTAGCATAACATTTCTAAATGAAGTTATATTTAATAGTTATTAAGGATCCCACATTTGTTGGTGGATTTGTTTAAAATATTTTCTGATTATCTAAAATAATTTTTAATGCCAATTCGATAACTTTTTGTTGTAGTATTGTGAATCACATCAATTGACAGCTACAGAAAATGTTTATGCTTAACTTAGGTTATGTTGCTTTTCGATATTATTTATGAAGTAAAGTGTCTTTATATTTTACAACACAAATTAGACATGATTTAATATTTCAACGTTATTAGTGTTTTTGAATTGCGTATTGCATTATGTAAAGTTAAACATATTCCAATCTTATGTTTCGTTAAAAATGGTTTTAAGAGTTTCTCTTAAGTTGAAAGAAAACATTTTACACTTATCCAGCTAAAGGAACTGTTTCAACACAACAAAGGTGAGTTTTTATTTTTGTTTGTGACTACCGAAATGAAATAAATAAACCAAGTAAACATAGATTAGCCATCACATGTCGTGTAATTTTAATTTTTGCCCTATGCGATTCTTTCATTAGAATTTATATGCTTGTTTTAGTTTACATGCCTTTTCTTAGCAGTACTTTAGTTTTAGATCATCATTAGTATGTGCTCTGTACAGATCTGGATTTGTTGACGAATATTAAATTGATTATTAAACAGTTATAACATATATATTGTAAAAAACAGAATTTGGTTATATTACTTTCTAATTTATTAATATACAAAAAGGAATAAAATATAGCACAAAAACCAAATAGTCGTGTGGTTTAGGTGTTAAATCCGTAGGTTTGCAATCTTAGTTGTGCAGATTGCAGGATGAATTCATATCTATGACTATGAGATTGAAGGGATGTGGTCATTTCTGTGGCTGATTTTTTGTCTTTTGTGTGTTCAATAGAAGACCGCTTGACTCTGCAGATAGTCGTTTTAAAATTTTTTTAGTTTATAAAGAAAAAAATTGCCAGTTGAAACATCTTAGAACTATAAGAGAGAGTATGAGAAAAAGGAAAAAACTTGTTACGTACCTAGACGTAGCTGGAAGAAAAGTAAACACCAGACTAACTACCAACCGCTGAGAGTGGGGGGGGATTTGCCTACATACCAAAAAAAAAACACATCGCCCACGATTATCTATTAACACATAAAAATAAATAAAGGATTATGTACAAACAAGCAAAAAGAAAATAAATTAAGCATTACTATCTTTCAGCTAACATTTATATTATACGGACAATTTAGAAATCTAGATACGAAGTGCACATTTCGTATTTACACAAAATAAAATTAATCAGTAGCAAATAAAAACGGCGAGAGCTTTTGTCAAGTGTTTTTTTGACACGCATCTTTAAAAATAGTACATCGCATCTGTAGAACGATAGTATTGATTAGTGGCCACAAACAATAGTTCTACGATATCACGTTTTTACACCAAGCGTTGATACGGAATATGCCATTGACACACACAAAGAAAACGACTTGCTTATCTGTAGGTGTCCAGATACTTAGCTTGCAAGCCGTCGGGCGTGAGTCAACACAGGAACGCCATGGTCGTCAGCACACATTTACTCTGCTAATATAATTGCAGTAGCATTCTATGGACAAAAGTAGTTGGTCTACAGACAAAAGCAGTTGTTCTACATAAAGAAAGAACCCATTTGGCCTCAAGCTAAAAGCAAATACACGCAAGACACCTTGTTGAACAGAAACACGTGCATCGCTTTTGCAATATGGTGACGAATAAATGTAGAAAATATTTTGACGTACAAGCTGTAGAATCAAATTCAACAATGGTCCGAACAACACAGAATCGAACTACAAATCCTAGCTTATCGTTGCCCAGTAAAACTGGACAACTCGACTTATATCGGATAGTATGCGATCTTATATCAACAAGTCGTTACATTGGAACAATAGAGAAAACCATTATACGCGGTCGTAATGTATACCAAGGTGACGGGTACCTAAACAGGATATAAACTATTTAATTGTAGCATAAACTTGTCGTTTCAAAATAAATAAGTTTACACTGAAAATTTGTAGCAAGCGTACTTGTAAACAGGATGTTGTCGAAGAATTTAAGAGATTACGGGATACCTAAAACAAAGCATAGACTATTTAATTTATAAAATAAATTTTCGTTATGAAAGAAAAAGGGATTTGAGTTGAAAATTAACGTAACAAACTGAAAAGTTTGCAAAGAATATTTGTTTACAAAATTAGGTAGATTCTCAATTTTTAATAAGTTGTTGGTCTCGTATGGAAAACAACATGCGAGTTGTTAGTTTCGAAGTCTGTTCAATTACAAGACTAAGCTCAACATTTTGTATCCACAATCATGCAGAAAACAATTCAGCTGTTTTGAAACCTGGTTTGTAAAGTCATAAATAGCAATTTAATCTTCCAAAAGTCCGTGTAAACACATTGTTAAAAAAATACTTTATGGTTTTCAACTTGTTTCATATACACAGTGCATGCGCATTGAACATTTGTTCTGATTAGACTTTCCTGGGTTAAACTGTCTTTGCAAATTATTTTGTAAATCCAGTCCCTTCCACTTTATCTTTGAACCAAGCAAGTTTAAAAATCCTTGATGGTGAGATTTACGGTCAAAAATTTAAATGTCTTAATCGATTTTTATTACAGCGCAAAGACCCAGTAGGCCAACAACCACAAAGACCCTATAGTGTCAACAACAATCATGTGATAACCAGACAATAAGTAGTAAAATCAGGAGCCACTTGCTAGTTTACATGTACCCTCTAGCCGACCAACATTTTTGAGCACCCTGGAGCATATCCATCATGTACGACATCAGTCTGGGGCCAATCGCTTTTGTTACCCAGCTGGAACCTGTGCTTACCAACCTAAAGGTAGCCACCATCAGTCAGGCGTTAAGAGTGAGTGGTTTTTGTTGGATCCTAAAAGGATCTGTTAATTGTTTTTGCAACCCATTGTTCCACATCGACTATGTCTCGTGCAGACAAGAAAATTTTTCAATCGTTTCAGTCTGTAAGACCCGGCACCCCAGTGTCATTTTGAATCTACTGAGAATGCAGCTTTAACACTGATCAATTTTTTTGTTTCCTTTGGCTTGTACATTGTTAATAAAACAGCTACTCGTCTTTCTCATTGTCTTGAGACAATCTTTACCAATATTCCATCGCTTTCTTTTAGAGTGGTTAAGATTGGCTTGTCTGATCATCTTGGTCTTGCCACTCAATTAAATCTTAGCGATAATTTTAAAGTTGTTAATCATCGTAAATTTTATCGACCTTATACAATATATGGGAAATATAAATTTTTTAATCATATTCTACTAGTTAATCGAAACTTTATTGATGATATTAGTCTGTCTATTAATGACTTTGTCTATAATTGCTTCTGCAGCTGATCTATGTTTTCCTATCAAGCACTTAAGGATATTAAATAACAGTTCCAAAAAAGTTGTCAATTGGTTTACGAATGACCTACGAAAATGCGAGATAATTACATACTTCATGTTGAATTCTATGCTACTTTTCCTAGTGTAGAACTCAAATTAAATACATGTGTTAATAAATTAAAATATACTTATCGTCTTGCACTCAAAAATGCTAAAATTAATGCCTATGATGACTACATTCTTAGAGCTAATAATAATAAAAGAAAATGGGATTTGATCAATGATTTCAAAGGTTCTAAAACCAGAGCCAATGATATGAGCACTCATTTCTCAGCTGATGACTCCAACTATTCTTTTATTGATTCTGTTGCAGAAATCTTATCCAATTTATCAAATACTAACACCAGTACCACTATACACATTGTTTCTCTGATTTGGTACCCTCATTCCATTTTGAAGAAGTTTTTTTCTACTCTGTATGTGATGTTATCTTAGCGATGAGAAATTCCCAATCGAAGGATTTGTTTAATATTAACATCTCTTTAATTAAATCGGTTATCAACAGTATTCTTATTCCACTAATCAAATGATTTAATATTTGCCTAAAGAAAGCAGTTTTCCTTGATATTCGGAAACAAGCAAAAGCGATCCCTGTTCATAAAAAGGGTATGTTTGATGATATTAAGAACTATCGTCCTATTTCTCTTTTACCCACTTTTTCAAATTACTTCTTATTTTGAAAATAATAGTTTGTTTTGTGCTAAGCAAATCTGTTTCCGCAAAAAATTATCTACTAGCGATGCATTAGTCAAATTAGTAAATAAAATTTCAGATGTTTTTGAGGAGGGTAGTTACCTTGCCGTTAAATTCTGGGATTTGACTAAGGCTTCGATTGTGTTGATCATGTCCTTTTAGTTAACAAATTAAAAGGTTTAAATTTTGATGATGATAGTATTAGCTAATTGCATCATATCTGACTGCTAGATCTCAACGTGTTTTTTACAAAGGCAAATTGTCCAACATGTGTGAAGTTTTTTCTGATGTTCCTCAAGGTTCCATCCTCGGTCCGCTCCTTTTCTTATGCTTCATTAATGACTTACCTTTTTTCTAAAGGACAAGTGTGATGTTGTCCTTTATGCAGATGATACTATCCTTATGCCTCACTGAATCATTGTTTAATGATAACAAGCTTGCCCTGAATAGGGATAAAACCAAACAAATGTTTTTTTCGTTAAAAAGAGATTCTTTTTCAATGGAGCAATCAGCTAATTTTCTCGGTATCACCCTAGATAGCAAATTAAGTTGGCACACCCACTGTGATCTGCTATGCAAAAAACTTTGCCGAACTATTTATTTCATAAATTTGGTAAGATCGGTTTCACCTAATGTGGTACTGTCATGTTATCATGGCATGTTTCATTGTCATATTCCGTATGCTATCATTGTGTGGGGTCACTGTAGCGGCTCCCTTCGGGTTTTCAAGCTTCAACGTAGAGTTGTTTGCATTATGTCTAACTTTGGGTTCTGTGATGACTGCCGTGAATCTTTTATTAAATTAAAAATTTTAACTTTGCCTTGTCTGTTTATTTTACAATGTCTTCTTTATGTCAAAAAACAAATTTTGCAATATCAACACAACACCAATATTCATCACTTTGACACTCGTAACAAGGGTAAATTGGTTGTACTTTACCATAGACTAAGTAGAAGCAGAAATGGTTCGAACTACGTTGGCTGTATTTTTTATAACACACTTCATTCTAGCATAAAAGATTTGCCTCTTCATCAATTTAAATTGAATTTAAAAAGATTCTTATTAGAAAATGCTTTCTATACAGTATCTGATTTTTTAGCTTCTGTTGGTTCTTTAAGGTTGTCCTCTGAAGATTTATAACATAATTTCCATTTTTTTCGTGATTTTTTGAATTGAATATTGTGAACATACTTTTATTGTATTTTGTTGACAAATTGTTATTCACATTAGTGATTCACACATGTTTCATTAAAAATAAATAAATAAATAAATAGTTATCCTATTTCCTATCACCAAGGGTAGAAGAAATACATGGCACCATTTTAACATTCGTAGAATTTTATTGCTTATCTGCTAAGTCAATTCTGAGCCAAGGATGATGTACTTGCATTAAGTTGGTTCAACTTATTTAAATAATTTTGGTATCATACAACATATATAATATAAATATTCCCCAAATGCGTGCACTTGGTTTTTGATATTTTATTCATGAAAATAATGAGATAAATGTATATAAAGTTAATTTGTTAATGTAAGAAGCAATAGATACCTCAGGCTGTAACATTTTTATTTTCAGTCATAATTTATTAGCATTGAATTACAAGAATAATGCGCTAAGCGTGCATTGTTCCTTATTGATCTACTTATATTAATATATCTGTGTCACATAAAGCTATTTCCAAGCGCATCTCTAGTTGTTTATTTCGTATTCCACGCCTCTAACGTCCCGACCACTCGGTTTTAGTTTCGACAAGTTAGTCGGCCGCTGGCAACAGCTTTATTAATATGTATTTTCGGCTAGAGGCTGGCAACCTTCGCATCAATTATTAACTATTGAGATATCTTCTACTAACGGTTGGTAAAGTATATATTTTACGAACTAATTTAATTTGAATTAATTTATTTAGCGCGACCCTTAGAATGAAACATGTAGAATTCGTCATGTAGGATCCAGAAAATTTAGAATTACGGTTATTTAGGAACAGTCAATTTGAAATTTGTCTAATAAGAAATTTGTCTGATAAGAAATTATGGATGTTAATTTGGATGCAGTCGTATCTAATTAGGATAGCTGGTAACCTTGTTTGAAGAACGAAATTTCCGTCTCAATTTATAGAGAACCAACTAAAGCAGTTTTAGTTCGTCATTAGTTATAAGATATTTCATGCATGTGTTTTAAAGGTTAGAGCACGTAAACTTGCTATTATGTTTACAACATGTAAATTGTGTAAATTTCAATTAATTGTTGAACTGGTTTTATAAGCCGTAAAACAAAGTTTTGTCAGATTAGCTTTCTATTATAACAAGCTTTGTTCCATATGAACCTTCGATAATTTTAACGTATGTTTTCCACGTCATATTTTTTTTGTTTTGCACAGTTGACAGATGTTGTCTTGAAAGCAGATGCTTTGTGCAGCTGTAATGGAATTTAAACAAAACATTACTATTTTTGTGAACAGCTTTTATCTATACATAAATTATTAAACGTAAATATGAAAGTTTAAATTCTCATTTTGTAAGATTCTAGTAATTGTAATCTACCTGAAAAGATCTGCCCAGGTTAGAACGTAATTCAGTGTGTTATGCCTACAAATTATTATCACTTTAATATTCACAACACGTTCATGTTTAAAGTATAGTTGGTTGTTTAAAAAAAAACAAAGTCAAAACTTTAACTTTGATGTAGTTGATAATGACAATTTTTTTTTGTTACAAGTTCCGATACTTTAAAAGAGTTTTTTTAGTAAACAATTAGTTCAAATGTAAGGCTTTTATTTTGGTCAAATGCGATCAAATCTAATTACATAAAGATAACATTTTTCTGAGTAATAATTTGGTGCCAATATTATATTGGATATACATTTTTTATTTTTATATACTTTTTAGGACACAAATGGTGTTCTATTTTTTTATTTATTTAATCTTTGCAATTTCTTACAGGAGCTGCGTCTTATTTTGTTAAGACAGGTTTTTGTTAACGAAGGCGATCATTTTATCTTTAGGTTTCCACGTCCGCCCTTAGACCTGTGCCTTGCAATTATCGTAATTATCTCAGGACATGGTGGCACCTATTTGATTTAGCTTGGCTTTGGTTTGCAAACAGAATTTGACTCCCCCCCCCCCACTTCTTATTGCTCTACCCAGGAATAGACCCCTAGCTATGTCGAAAGACTTTTGGTTCACTAGCGCTTTATTGTAAAAGAAATAACGTTTCAGTGGTGCTTTCAGTATAATAGAACAAAAAGACGTTTTAGTCTTTTGTAAAGCAAAAGTCGTTTCAAGGCCAACCCCAAAATCTTTTCTTTATTTTATTTCTTATACAAGGGGTGCTCGATATGTATCGGGAATAAGTAACAAAAACAAAACTTAAGGTGTGAAAACTTCTTTACTGTTTTTCAAAATATTATCTGCAATGATTGAAACACTTTTGCATATGTTGGAACCAATTTTAATAGCATTTTTTCCATTCTGATTGAGATATTTCCAAAACATGGGTTTTGAACGCATCAACCGCCTCTTCTGGTGTCGAAAATCGTACACACAGTTTGTTCTTCACATGTAGGAACAAAAAGAAATCATTAGGTGCCATATTAGGACTTTACGGCAGATGACCCATCAATTCAATGTTTTAGTGCTCAAATAGTGATGTGTTTGAGCCGATGTGTTGCACCCTTCCTTTTTACAGGTAGGAATGGGTGTACAACAGAGACTAAATAAAACTCTGGCAGGACTAGCGACGACCGTTTGTGGCTGCGGTAGATTGCAAAAGACTATATCTCAGGGGTTTAGAGAACAAAGTTAAATTTAACTTAGACAAGTTAAAGGGATGCAATTTAGAACGTGACAAACGAAAATACCTTAATACAACTTATATATTGACGTTTAGTTAATAACATTAATAAAAAAATTAAATATATATCATTATTTTTTTACAACCAAAACTTCATACGATAAAATCACTAAGTGTAGTTTATATATCTACACTCTCATAATTTTAAATTTTGTCTCAAACTCTACCAGATAAGATATTAGAAAATCTAAATTTATTATTGTAATTAGACACAATTTCAAATTAACGTTCGAAATAAAAGGAAATCAAAAATACGCTTTGTTGTATTTAACATTAGTTGTGAGACTTTTAATTAAACATTTAAATTGAAGATAACCTCAATACGCACAAAAAAGGTTCCATGAAAACTTTTCTGTTTACAACTCTTTAGGTTATATTGAAACTATTTTTTTTTTCCTTCTAATTATGTCCTGACGTTGGGAGTCAGTGAGGCATATTAAATTTCTTTAATGGGGAGTGAGTCAATTAGTGAACAAAACCTCGGTGGACCCACGGGCTTTACTATATTCGTGGCTTAGTCTGGGAATTATCCCAAGGGTGAGCAATGAGATTGAGCGTGGATATAGGGTGGGCTTGACTACAAACGGGAACAAAAAAAAGGAAATGAGCGCCACTGCATCTATATGGACAATAAATAAAACTAAAGTATCCTACAGGAAGACGCAGAAACCTATAGGATATAATGACTATCAAAAAGCATACAAATTAAAATAAGCAATATCTCTGGAAACCTCTTGGACCGCTGCTTCAGCTTCTGCGATGTCGGACCTGCAAGAAAATGTCACACAAAAAAAAAAAATATAAGACACTTTGTGTCTTACGACAACAAAATATTTCGGTCTTTATAGATCGACTGTCCTGAATTCAAAATCTCAACAACACCTTACCTATGAAAATGTACTCTACTGAAAATTACTTACTCTGTTTCTATTACCTAATGCTGTATCAACTTTTTTCTGGTTTCCACATTCAAAATTTTGTTTATCTAATTTGGATATTATTAATTTTAATTAGTGAAATAAAAAGACGAAAGTTTTAAACCAAAGTATAATCTAAATGTAATTCTCTTTGTTGCAAAAATTATATATAAAAAATCTGATAATCAATATAAAATAAGTTTCAAAAATCTCTGAATTTGTTTCTCTACATAGAGAGATCTTAACATTTTTAAATTCTTTAGTACAGTCGGGTTCTTAAACATCCATAAAACAGATCTGTTCTGGCTTACAAAATTTCTCTAACGAACTTATTATACAAGAAGTTCATATGACTCAAACATTATATGAAATTAAAGAAAGTTAGTTCGTCATATGTTAGAAGCAGCATTGATATTCTACTCATCATATGGCATATTGTAGTTAAACATCTTTCAATTAAAAGTGAACTTTATACTTATTTTTATCAATTAACATGTGCATTCCTTACGTGCTTTGAATAACAACTTTAAATTAATTATTCTAAAAGTTCAAAAAATCCTCTTATGTCAAAAAAATTTAGTTCTGAACAAAAAGGTATTTGACCTATTAGGTTACTAGGGTATAATTCTCTAACTGATTTTTATTTGGGATTTAAGCATAAACATATCTTGCAAAAAATTTAACATTAACATTCGTTTAACAAAAGTTTCTTATAATTTGGAAAACGTTAAATCAAAGCTTTGACCGTAATTAATACGTAAAATTACTTCACTCAATAAATAGTTTTATAAGTACCTGGATGGTTTTGTTTTAACTGCTTGATGGTGATGCTGCAAAACGCTCTAGACCAACCAAAACAACTTTATACTCCATCTTATTGAAGTTTTAAAAAGGTACTAAATTGGCATTTGCTAGATACAGCATTCTTACATGAACAGCCCCACAGACAGCTTCAAAACGAGTGATTCCACAATACATAATTACGTTCCAATAACATTACATAGAACTCTGCTCGACATACAAACCACTTGAATTCTCAATTCTACCATTCTCAAACGTGCTTTCTTAAAATTTTTATTCTTTAGCTGAGCATACTTAGATGTGTCTACCTAGATGTGCTAAGGAAATTAAAGCATCTATTATTTTTATATAAGGTAGTTTTATTACACAATCTCACCATTAACGGACTTCACACCAGCACGTGTTGTTACATTCTCCTCTTCATTGTCCGGGGCGGCTTTACACGAGCTTTTTTGCAAAGCCCCCCACGACAACCTTTACACCCTCTTCGATAGTAGGGCAATCCTAATGCCCCACTTGGAGCATGGAAAACTCCGCATCTTAAAACGAACCGTACCTGCTCATTGCTGCTTGCAAGATGGCCGCGCTCTCCTCGCTCCTGTCAACTAGCCAACACCCTACCTATAGCGCCACCTTACGCGCAGGCGTTGTGTCTGTCCAGCAATTGCACAAGTGGGCTTAAGAATACCTGTAGCTTATGCAACACAAGTTACTTTCAGGGTATTTGCAGATATCAAAAGCGTAGGAGTCACTATTAAATGCTTTATATAGGTGAAGATAATGTAAAAAAGGAAAGAGGTGTTCTTCCTTATAGTAAATCAAACTATTTAATGATTTCACGCTAAATGACAATTTCGTATGCTGTAGAATAACAATGGCTAGAAATGTTTTTCTTTAAAGATTTTAATATAACAAAAGTTTTTGTTACAATATAGGAAAACAAAGCAAAGATAATATTAAATTAGTTAAGGTAATCGATAAATAAAGTTATTACTATATTTTACATGCATAATTTTTCAGATAATTGAGATTAAAACGTAACGCATGCACGTCGTTTCGTCACAAAAATAAATAAGATAAACTCCTACCTTTATTCAGATATATGAAAGGAAACGTATACTTAAATGTTGAGCTTACGGCTTGTTCAGAACTATAGGATCTTCTTACGATTTGTTGAGACGAACACCATCGTTAATTAATTTGGTTGTTAACCTCAAACTTCTAATTTGTAAGAGCCAATCCTTGTTTGTTCCACATGTTTCATCAACGAACTTTTAATTTATTTTAGAAGGTCCATAAAATGTCAACAACATTCTTGAACGATAAAAGATAATATTTGTAAAATTAATGCATAGGCTTAGATAGCCTAGCACAGATAATTAAATTCTCCATCAGAGAATATTTTACAGGAGAATATATCACCTGAAAGTACTTCAGGAAGGAATATACCACGGGAAAATATGCCATCAGAAGATATGTTACGGGAGGATGTGCTACGGTAGGACCCATCCATTAATATTTTGAAGGGGTTATCCAGGTAGGCTTTCTTCATAAGCATTTTGCTTATATTCAGGTATGACATCATGACCTTAGAAAGGACCTCTTTATTGGAAGACGGCATGTGCTCAAAAAGACAGTTAGATATGAAGACAAACTAAAATTTGTTCTCGTTTACAGATAACCATACATTTTGAGTGAGGGGCAAAACAAGAGACTATCCTGAATCCTAGATTCGTATATACACCAGTTGTGTATTTTATGGACATTATTCAAAGGTTAAGCAATAGGAAAATTCTACGTAAATACAACATCAAAACAATCTATAAACCCACTAATAAAATTTCACAAATATTACCAACCCTAAAAGATTCCGAAAATAGTCTTAAAGCCCCAGGCGTATATAGTATACCTTACAGTTGTGGTTTAGTATATATAGGAGAAACAGGACGGTCAGTACAGACCAGACTAAACGAGCATAAGCGATGCTTAAGAACAAGCCAGTGTAATCGCTTAGCGGTGGCCGAACACCAACATGAAACAGGCCATCCTATTAACTTTGACAAGACGAAACTAATTGCCAGAATTCTATTTTTCTACAATAGAAAATTAGAAAATCCATAGAAATTAATAAAAATTCTAATAATCTATTCAAAGACGATGGCTACTACCTTTCCCCTATTTGGAAAATAAGCCTACATTCACAACAGTGACGTTCACTGATCCGCTACGACACTCCTCTCTATTCATGATCACTCGTGCATCAAGTTCTCGCCCCTACATAAACGACCACTTTCGCTACTTTCACCAGTTACTTCTCCACAAGACACCTTTTGGCTATGAATGGGCTAGCGAGTCTGTTAGTTCAGGAGTAACTCTTCTCTTTACACTTTAACTTGTCTATTTAATATTATCATTCTTATCTTTATTATTTTTATTTTTTATTATTTATTTTCTTGTCCTGATGAAGCCCTTTACAAAAGTGGGTGAAACGTCGACCTTAATTTATAAAATAATGACACGGTCCCAACTCGGAACCATAAATAATTATAATGACTCTGGCCATGAAAGCCTCCGACAATATCAATTAATGACACAATTAACAAATTTATTTCTCGTAAGCAAGTAATACTTAAAAAAAAGTATCCTCGATGATTTGATGAGAAATGTCAACATCTAATTCAAGTTAAAGAAGATTCTACATAAAAAATACAAGCAATCAGGGTCAATTGACAATTATAATGAATTTAAAAATGTTAGAATGCTTTGTAAACATGCTACTACAAGATGTAGGAAATCATATATCAATGATACAGAGAGACAAATTTTTGACAATGTTGGATGCTTTTGGCATTACATTGACTCACAAAAGCAAATAATGGTATACCAAACACTATGAATTATGATACAGATACTGCAAGTGATATGAAAAACATCACAAACTTGTTTGCTAAGTATTTTGAAACGGTCTATTGTTAACACAATAACAATAGCACTAATTATCCTTGTAATTGTATTAATGAAGTTATGAATTTAAAACTTGTTTACATATCATCTGATGATATTTTAAATAAATTGAACTCCTTAGATAGAAAAGCTACATCTGGTCCGGATGGAGTTCCATCGCTATTTTTAAAGGAATTATCCTGGGTATTATGCGAACCTTTAGAAATTATATTTAATAAATCCATACATCTAGCAGAATTTCCACAATACTGGAAGAAGTCATTTATTGTTCCCGTTTTCAAAAATGGAGATAGATCAAATGTAACAAATTATAGAAGCATTTCTATAATGTCATCTATCGCTAAGATATTTGAATCATTGATTTTTAATCAAATATATAGTATCATAATGCACACTAAAGTTCCTCAACAACATCGATTTGTCAAAGGACTTTCTACAACCACCAATTTATATATCTTAGTTGACTACGTTGTTAATAATCTAAAATCTGGTCATAATATAGATTGTATATATTTGGACATGAGAAAAGCTTTCAATCGCATCAACATAAATTTGCTTCTTCTTAAGTTATCTTCTGTAGGTTTTAATAATGAAATTATGAACTGGATTAACTCCTATCTTTCTAACAGAATACAAACTGTAAAAATAAATGATGAGGATTCACATCCAATTACTGTTTACTTTGGTGTTCCATAGGGATCACATCATGGTCCGTTGTTGTTTGTATTGTATATTAATGATGTTACATCTGTAATTAAAAGCAGTGAAATTTTGATGTATGCTGATGATTTAAAAATCTTCAGGAAAGCAGAGCAAGTACAGGATTGCTTGTTAGTTCAAAAGGATACAGATTCAATAAAATCATGGTGTGACAAAAATTATTTAGATTTGTACATCTCCAAATGTAAATGTATAAGATTTTCAAAGAAACATGTTGATGATAGCTATAATTATTCTATCTCCAGTCTTGGACACTGTTTTAAATATTCGTGATTCAGGTGTGTTATTTAGTAGAAACCTAAATATGGTCATTCAAATTGACTATATTCTGAACAGAGCCAATAAAATGACATGTTTTGTAAAAAGACAATCTCAAGATTTTCATCAACTAAGAACAATTTTATTACTATACTAGAATATTGTTCAATAATTTGGAGTCCTAATACTTGTACACATAAAAATAGACTTGAAAATGTTCAAAAAAGAATTGTTAAATTTGTTTGTTTTAAATTTAATATTATGTACTCCTCTGAAAACTATATTACTATTTTAACTTATCTAGGTTTAACTACTTTAGAAAAAAGGCGTTTATTTTTTTATCTTTGTTTCTTATATAAAGTATTTAATAGTGTAATTAACTGCTCTGAAATTCTTGAAAGTTTTGATATTTTATCTCATAGGTTTAATATAAGAAATCATGATTTATTTGATGTTGATTTTCATAGAACAAATTATGGAAAGCACTCTTGTATTACTTCGCATTTCGCATTTTGCTAATTTATGTTTGAAAGACATTGATATTTTTAATCTAAGTTTCAATAAGTTTAAGACATTACTACGGAGAAATTTGTTTAATTTGAATTATAATACATAGGTCATAAAAAAAAGGTTGGTGTCAATAAATAAATGACAGGTTTGTCATGTTATCAGTATACACTTTTGCAAATATGGGATCTCGTTCCATTTTTACCTCTGTCGATAGTAATCTTTAACTGCCATTTGTTAGCTGTCAGGTAATGTCCCTGTACTTGATTTCTACAGTAAGCTCGTCTCAAATCTATTCCCAATTATTTCGGTTGTACTTTTCAGTATTTCTTTGGCTCGTGACATATCCTTTGACTCAAGTGGTTTATTTGGTATTGAAACGCCAAAGTTTTTGGCTGTGAAGTAATCCCGTACCATCTTTTCTATATTGATTTCGTCGTTATTGTTTACGTGCAAAATGACTGACAGTTGGCAGGACGACGTCGATATTTCATTTGACGGTACACCATAAACTAACCACCCCAGGGGTGTTTTGGCTGCTATGACTTCTGACAACACTATCAATCCCGGTCACTAGACGGCGGTCTGTCATAAGTGTTGCGGTATGCAATGTACACAAATACATTAATTAAAAAAGTGGATCCAATAATCTTTTAATTTTTAAGTTACAGCAAAAAAATCTTGAAATTGTCAAATCCCAGCTTAATGCATGACTTCCTTATTTATACCTTTTTGAAATCTGTGAAAACATTCTTAAGGCCACTTTGATAAACAAGAATTTTGTATTTCGTTTGTTTATCGAGTCATTCATTTTATAGCAGACTCCATGAACTTTTGTTTTTTTTAGGGACGCTATCTTTGATTTCTCACAATTTTGACTGTTGCTTTTATCCGGATTTCGAACATGTAAAACACTTACATGTTTTATTAAAAAAAAGAAAACCCATACTTATGCTTTGAAAACCAGTCACTTTGTATGTGTAAAAATGTATTTGATCGGCTATGAATTTTGTTAAAACAAATGCTACTTTAATTGTCAAATTATTATAAGGGATGAATAGGTTAAAGGTGCGAAACAGTGGTTGGAAGACAGTGCTCGAGTTAAGAATGATGATAGCCCTGGACTTGATTATTAGTATTGACTGCGTACGATTTTTATGTTAGTTTTGAATATAGGTAGTGTTTATGTGAGTTCAAGGAGAGCACATTGTCCTAGTTTGCAGCATTTGTTTTGATTATTTTATTCTTTCATTTCAATATCTTTCAAATTACAGTAAAACTTATTTTATAGTCTCATGTTTTGTGTATGGTTGCTGAACTCTGATTATGTATATCAATACAAGGCTTGACATTTGTTGATAATATGTATGCATAACATCATAAGATAACAGGTTACAAATCCCGTTGCGAAACCATAGAATGTTATATAAATTTCTGTGTTTAGATAACTGCAGGTTTTAAATTAAACCATATATATTTTTAATATAAAATTGATTGAAGCGATATAATTCAGATGTGAAATGGCTAATTTCTTAAACTGTTGTTGCAAAGTACTTAAAAAAATAAATCAAGAATTAGTAATTGATTTTAATGGTTTTTCATTGTTGTAGATGCATCTAAAATGGTGGCTATTTTTAATTATCTCTTATCGAAAGGTAGTAAAATGCGAAGAGTCACTTATAATGGTAGCCAGAAGTCATTCTGAACAATTGCAAAAGTATTATGATTATAGTGACATTGCCTTGTTACATTTTAGAGTTGTAGATCACGTCAGATTCGTGTCATTTAAATTTGAAGCACAAGAAGGTGCTTTGTCAGTATTTAGTATGTTTTGTAAATTTAGAGTGCTATTTTAAATTATAAGTTGTGCTTAAAGGTTGTAAGCCTAAGGATGTAAGTGTATATTTAAAGGCCGGAGGACCACCGGTAATTAATCCAGATGGGTCAGAATTTCCTAAACATTTTTTCAATGGAAGTAGACCATACACCTACTTCTTAAATATCAAATCGAATGGTTCATCTAATTATATAAACGTAACAAGTCCTGTAGCTGGGTCGTATTTTGCAGCAGCCTTTATATCATATACAGATCCCAAGTTTGATGGGATTACTCAGTCAGGTAAGTAACAGTTTAGTAATTAAATGAGTTTATTGATAAGTTATTTTTTATTTCAAAATCAAGTATTGTAAATCATATTGATCTGATGTTAAAAATACAAAATTGTATATAATACAAAACACAAATGATGCACTCTTTGGTTAAATCTGATTTCTAGTCAAAGCAAGAAAACTATCTATTTGGAATAATGATTTTTATTCTCATGCAAATGCTTAATTTATACTTAACCTTAAAAATTGTTATAGTTTCTCAGTAAATAGGATTTTATTTTTGTGAATGACCTTGAATTAAGCAATTAGACGAAAAGAGTATTAAACCTGAAGGTTGTTTTTAAGAACGAAAGAAATATTCATGATGCGTAATGATGTGTTAGTTATGCAAACCATCGGAATATATAGGCCACTACAAACTTAAAAATAAACTAAACAAACCCAAACTTTTTGAAGGAGGATGTTCAAACTTTTGAGTGAGTGAGCTCCAAAAAATAAGGAGCATATGCCAAAACATCATAAACGTTAAATGTACAAATTTGTAAATTATCATTATGTTACTTTAAAGTAATATATTACACTATATATTTCTATAAAATATGTATCTTAAATTTATATCTAAAATTGTCCTAAGTAAATAGTAGGGATGACGATACCCGATAATATTTGTACCTAGGAATCCGAAATTAATATCCGGGTCCTACCCATAACCCAATAATTAACTGATACTCGATAAATATCCATTACACGAGAGTTATCCATTACTCTATAATTACCCGATATCTGACAATTAATTGATACAGAACACTAGAAAATTATGTGAAATTTTCGGATTAAAACTACTGGAAAATTGCTGATATTCAAGAACTAACTTGCAATAAACCCACTAAAATCGTTAGTATTTAATTCAATTAGTAATTTACCAACTTGTTATTTTTTTTTACAAGTATCTAAAACTGAACGAACAGAAATTGTTTAGAAAATAAAAACACATTAGTACTATAATATATATATAGTTATGGATTCAAAGGGTTAAATTTGGGGCAAGCAATGCAATTTCAAACACCCTGTGTAGAGAAAAGAACTAATTATTTACGCGCAAAATTAATTTCATTTATTTAATTCAAATGAACATGTATTGACGTTGTAACAAACAAGGACGTTAATTGTATCGAATACCGTGAAATTAAACTCCAAGAAGTGTTATTTTAAACGATCAATAATTCAGAGATGGGTATAAAAGCATTTGATTTCAAACGCACGTATTCAATCCACGTGGACACGGTCAGCAATATCGATTTTCTACCACTCAAGTGGGGTTGGAACGTGACATCTAATATGCATAAGACGGAGATAACAATATTACAGGCGGAGTTTTATGATGACACAGGACTGTATCATTGGTTGAAACGAGTAGTTGATAAACAGACGAACACTCGACAGGTGAATGCGGTTGTTTGGATAATACGGCGAGTTCACGAGGTAAAATTCTAGGAGCTTTAACGCGGTTATATCCAAAATTTGCAGAAATATTATTTTAAATTGAGTATTTCGCGTTAAGTGGGTCCGGGAGGTTACATTTTGAACCGTATAAATACGGGATGGAAGTTATTAAGTCTCTCTTTACTACTCTTTATTTTCGCATCGCTTTAACTACGTATAATAATAAACCGACGTTATAGTAGAGTTTTGTGAGTATTAAAATTTATTTGTAACATAGTAAGGTAGTACTAGCTCTTATAACTTGGTATTTGGGGCCTTATAGTTATTAACGCGAGTAGTGGCGAGTGATTTAAATTAACTGAGGTCCAACTAATACCATGTCAAGCTAGTAAATTAATAAAGCATTAAACACAAGTGTAATATACGTGAATTTGGATGCTGGGATGGTATGGTAATTGGTAGCACGGGCTCAGTGTAGACTGAGTTATCATCTATAAATATCTGGTGGATCAGAGCGCATAGTCAAGAAGCCTAGGGGTTTTTAGAGGACAGCATCATCGACGGAGATGGAGTCTTGAAGCATTTTCCAGGTAACTCATTTGAATTTGCTGTTATTTGATAAACTGTTGGAATTATTTGTGATGTGTGAGTGAACTTTGGGGGTTATTTATGGTTTTTTTTTACGTATTGGAAAAGATACGTGTACTTGACTATGATGAGGATATTTTAAATATTAAAAGAAAAAGGTGTATGTAAAGTTTACTAAATTTCATTACAAATTTAAATTAGATTGTTAAGGGTACATGGGTTATTAATTTTGTAGTAATTTTATGCAAGGTGAAAAGCATACATTAATAAACTGGGTTATTATGAGCTCACCATACTCCAGTGTGCAATAATAAATATAGGGAATTATTTGGGGCCCTGTTGTATTAAATGTGTTTACAATTAAAATTTTAAAACAAGGACTTTACAAAATAGCACGTTTTGAGTTGTAACTAGAGTACCGAAATGTGCATATCTGTGAATAATTTTGTAAATAGCGGTAAGTAAAGATTGTATGAGTGTTGTATTATTTTGTGATTTTATTGATTGGTGTGTGAATGGCAAGGAAGAATGATTGTAAATTTAGGTAACCATGAAGAGGCACAGCTGAGCTAGCTAGGGAAGCTGCTGAAGATATTTTGTTGCAGCAGAAGAAGAATCCGAGTAAGGAATATTTTTATAAAATTTTTTTTTTTTTTTTGAAAATCGGTTGTTGACACTGGAGAGGTTAAACCGACTGATCCCCGACCACAGCAATATATATATATATATATATATATATATGAAAGAATGAAATTTAATGGCAAGTGACTCAATATTAGCCATAAGGGCATCCTGTCGACGTGTTTTGCCCTAATTGGGGCTCATCAGGACAGGAGTAGCAAAGATGTAATATTTAACACGAACACATTATGGGAAGTACAGCATCACCTAACCCACAATTTGTGCCTTCGTGCTGTTTCACCTGACTTTGCAGGTTTTATCAACAGTCGGCACAGAGGAGATTCGACTCAACTGCCTTTTTCCATAGCCAAAGATTATAATTATAAAGAATAAGTAAATTTAATGAGTCCTAAATAAAATCAAAGAATGAAATTTAATGGCAAGTGACTCAATATTAGCCACAAGGGCATCCTGTCGACGCGTTTCGCCCTAATTGGGACTCATCAGGACAGGAGCCCCAATTTTATGCAAACGTAAAAGCATTTTAGCCTCGGAACCGTCAGCATACTCTTGTCAAAACATCAGAGCTTTAAGCTGGTTGAAAACTAAGAGGCCTTCCTATCCATGTCTGGCGGTTTATATTTAGTTCCTCCACTTATAAACCCTGCTACAATTCCTCAAATTTCCTTCAATACAAACATTCTTATAATTCCCAAAATCACTTCACTTCCAACGGCCACAGTTTTCCAAAAACTACCTCTAACCGACACGACTTTCTTCGAAAACACAAGGTTCAAGCTCACAATAACACACTTGTATTAAATCGTTTTGTCGTATTCAAATATGTTATTCCAATAACGTTGTGTATATCCATACCAGTTGACAAAAGTTACCGTTTAAACTACGCCTCTTTTGACACGTTTTATTTTTATTCCACTTATACATATGCAATCGAATAGCCTCTCTCTGTTACCTTATTTGCAAGCTTTATTTGTAACGGATACAATAATCCACCCCAGCTCAAATTTCCTATCATTTTTAAGAAGTTATAAATCTCTTTAATTGATTTCAGACCTAATAACTCCCTGGAATTTGCGGTTGTTTGTGCAGTCCTAATCTACCATATTCAAGGAAAAATGCGACAGTTACATTTGTTTATAATTTAATGATACTAGGAAACTAGTTTCTTCCAAAACACGTTTAAAATGCTTTTAATCAAATAATATAACCGTCAACTTTGCTTTCATTTAACACTACTTGAAAACTACATGAGTTTGAAATAAATTAAAGCTTTTTAGAAAATGCTCCTACAACCTACACTTATTAAATACGAAATGGCATGCGTTTTATCTATATGAGTAATGATCTGTAAGAATTAAGCCAAACTACATTTTAACTTCTTGAAATTTCTTGAAACAAATTAATTTTTAAGACCAGCAGGGTCGATGCACTTCCGCTTGTGTTTGGGAGAAGATGAACTCTACTCACACCAGAATCCTGCGTCAGCGCTTACGTTTGCAGTGATAAGCCTGGTGCCGTGATTCGTGTGAATGTTGCTAGGCCCGGGGTTTCACAACATTGACGGAATTGCACTAATTAAACGGGGATTTTTATAAATATTATAGCAAAGTCCCTAACTCCTAAATTAATAATTCTAATTCCTGAAAACTTTAAAATAAAACGTTACATGGTAACTTTCAACTATAATCTTTTTACCCCAAATATATTTCCGAAATTTCTTGTAGGCAAATTGCACTGCAAATGCCTCTTTTTCTCTTTGCACATATTGCCATTGTGTTGACGTAAAAGCTTTTGAGGCATATGCTACTGGTTGTTCATCTTACAATAACACTGCCCGTACTGCTATTGAACTAGCATCAATTTGAAGTTGAACTTCCTTAGTACATTATACAGTTTGAGAACTGGTGGTTAAGAAATGGATTTTTATCAGTTCAAAAGCTTTGTTTTCTTTCTGACCCTAATGCCAGAGCCTTGAGCTTCTAGCAACATTCTTAAGTGTTTCATTTTGTTGATAAATTTGATATTAATTTACTTAAGTGAATTTACTGATCAACTTTTGCAAATCCTTTTTACACTCTGGAGCTCTTAAGATTCATAATAGCTTGTACGTTTTCTGGATTTATTATAATTTTATGGTTTTCAAGAACATGTCCTAGAAACTTTACTGATGCTTGCTCAAATTTACATTTTTCAATATTTAGCGGTAAACCTGCATTTGTAAGTACCTTTAATACATCTTTAGTTGTAGATTTTAAGTGCTTTATGGTTTCTTCATGCATTAACACATCATCAACTACTACTTCAGTTTGAGGTATATTTCTAGTAACCCTGCCATTTGATTTTGCAAAATTTCGGGTGTGGACACCAATTCAAATGGTAAACGTTTACAAGAGTAACTCCCCAAGGCATAGCAAATATTAACATTTTTTGTTTCTTTTGTTGCAGGAATTTGTCAGAATCCTCTATTATAATCTAAAATAGTCAAATAATTAGCTTTACTTAACTTAGTTCCAATTTCTTCTATTGTGTGTAACGGCTGATGTCTTTTCGGGATATTTTTGTTCATATTCATTAAGTCAAAGCAGATTCTGATTTTGTTGTTCTTAGTAACAATTACCTTGGGTGAAACGGCAGGTATCTGGTGGGTTGCATATATTATAACATCCATATCTAGTATACGATTCAATTCCTTTTTTTACTTCTTCTCTAATTTGGTAGGGAATTCTTCTAGGTAGGAATATTTTGAACAGTGGGTTTTCTATTCGGTCAATATCATCTTCTAAATTTAGTAATCTTTAAAATCCCTGTTACTAATTTTCATTTTTACAAGCCTGAGCACCCAAAATATGTTCTACTTCTTCCTCTATGACTTTAAAGATTATTTGTGTCCATTTTTGATTTACAAAACATTTTCGGAATTACTTCTCCTTTTATTAGTAGTTTATGATTACTCAAAGACAAAAAGATTTTAGTGTCCTATAGTAATAATTTTAAATTACAGGGACCAATGTCGTTTTTTGATATTAGATTACACTGAGCTCATATATCAAGCTTCATTTTAAGATTCCCGTTGCTAATCGTTACATTTGTAGACCACTCTTCAGCATTATTGTTATTTTTTGTTGTACCAATAACTAAGATTTTGTTTTCTTCATCATAGTGTTCTTGAATCACATGAATTAGTTTTTCTATCAAATTTATTTGGAGCATTACTTGAATTTCTGCAGCATTTTTCATTATGTTTCATATTGTTACAATTAGCACATTTATACGTATAAGCTGGGCGCTTGTAGTATTTGTGTTCTTTTCCACGTTTGTTGCATGTAAATAAGGTTTGCTTTACCCTTTTTGACCGTTTTCTTTTTTATTGTGTTTACAGTATTATTATTAATTTCATTGCCATGTCTGATATCCTCGACTTGCTTCGTAACTAATTCATTAGCTTGCATTCTTTGTATAGCGAAGTAGCTTCCGTATATCATTGTTTAAGATCTCTGTCATGTCATTAACTAAATGTTGGTAATTACATTGTTTAGCTTGACCACGTAGTCGACTTACAAATTGGTGTACATTTTCATTAGGTAGTTGATACATCTTGTGAAATTTATAGCGCTCGTAAGCGATGTTTATTTTAGGTTCAAAATGTTCTGTATACCTTTGTTTTACCATAACCAGTGTAGGTTGATATTCTGGCGCTAACAATGTTTCTTGGAATGTGTTATACAAATTAATTGCATCACCATCAATACATGTCATGAACGTTGCAATTTGAATGTCGCCCGTTTTTGTTGTCAACTGCATTGCTATTTTGAAAAAATTGTACTGTTGCAACCACAGACTCCATACATAAATTCTATACACTTGCAGTCATTTTTGTTAGTTTTTACAGACTAATGAAATTTGGCACTATGTAACTCGTATTCAAATTTAAACAAAAAAATACTTTTCTGAATAGTACTTTAATAACACATGATTTTCTAGGTTAATACCTAATACATCATCTCTCATCACCAGGTAGTGTCTCTTATCCATTCAGTCTACAATAGTATGTAAATATCCTTTTACACGTTTTATTTCGACTGATAAACTTGTTTAAAATGGAAGTATAATACCTACCTTTATATGTAAAACTAATTTCTGACTAACAAAGAATAAATTGAATGATTTAAAAATATTGCGTTTTTTACATTAGTTAACTGAATGAATTACTTTACTATTAAACAAAACACACGTGCCATATTAATTCTATAAATCATTCTGAATAAATTAAAATGAAAATAAATGTTTATACCACTTAATTGATGGGGTATTTAATCTAAAGGCATTTACTGTTGGGAAAGAATTTTATCACATGCTGTAGTTACCTATACATTGTAACCCTTTATAAGCAAGAATATGTTTAAAAATGCCTGCTTATTCATAAATATTTTTGTCAGGATAGTAATTGCTTATTTGCCTTTCTTTCATAGTTGCTGTGATATATTTTAGCAATAGTTAATCTAAAAAACGTAAAAACAGTGCATCACTTGTTATCACTTTTTGTAAGTACCTATCACACATCAAAAGGAATCACCAAGGTATCAATAATCTTTTATGCATATATTCTTAGCTTTACATGCACTAATATTTATATTTTGTACTCGAATAAATATTTGTCTACCATTTATGGAATTTAGAAATATTTTTATTTTATGTTAACATACTTGTTTCAGAATTTAATTGCTTTTGTTTTTAGGGCTAACTCCTGACTGCTGGACATTCCTTAGTGCTACATTATTTGTGGCACGTCGATCATCACTTGCCTATATTTTAGTTCCTCAAAAGGATAAGCATGCTATTATAAGCGAAAACCTTACTCATCTCTTTAAATTTTATGTTCCAGACGCAACTGACCTTGCTTGTCTGACTATAAAAAATGTCCATTTTTATGGTGCCTTTGAACAACTTATTATAAGAATTAAAGATAAAAGCCTTCCAAGTAAAAACAAAACTTTGCATGAACTTTACTTGGTAAAAAAAATCCATAGTTGGAGCAACCTTTATTTTCGTTTTATGGTACAAGAAACTAGCTCGTATTTTATTGATTTTGTGTTTGAGAATAATACAAAGGATCTTTATTTAGATAAATCTGTAGAATTAACAATACGTTTAGATTTCTATTCACAGTTTGTGAACGTAAGCGACGACAATGAGATACAAGTTATAACCGAACCAATTTTAGAAAATGTACCTCCAAAATTTGTTTCAAATGATTCAGTCTTATTCAAGTATGGAATTATGAGAAACTATGGAAGTATGTACTCAGATTTCAATATCACATATAAACAATATAACTTAGTCAGAGAAGCAAATTCTGTAAGATTTATGTATTTATTTGACTTACATCCCGACGCAGAGGGGTTAGTGCCTCCTTTTTTGAATATTACAAGCAAAGAAACGACAATTTTGAAGTTTCACATTAATCCAGGTCTTGATATAGGAGGCACACTGCAGTTTGGCTTAGCACGAATGCCTTTTTTTAAAAATAAAGAGAAATACCAATGGTGGCACAATAAGGAATTTGCAAATTTTACGATTATATCTTGCTTACAAAATAGCGTTAAGGAAATTCCATATTGGCCAAATAAATGTATTAATAACAATGAACTGAAATCGGCTGCCATTATTTTAAACAAAACCACAGATAATGATACTGTTTATATTCCTTTTCCAGAACCAGGCGATTGGTATGCATCATTTAAACTTTTCTGTCAACCATGCAAACCTTGTAATTGTTCCAATACTTGCAAAGGTGTTTATAAAAATTGCAGTATTGAATGTGATAAGCTTTGTGATTCCATGCAAGCTTGTAGTTGGTGTATGGAGAAGTGTGAAAAGGAGGTCATCAACAGAGAAGATTGTTCTGGCTGTGATTGTGAAGGACCATGCTTAAGAGAAAAGAATTTTTGTAATGCCAGTGTTATATTTATTCTTGAAGCTCTGCCATGCGTCGGAGGAAAATGTGGTAAAAATGGAAGATGTGCCTATTTGATTTCAGAAGGATTAGCTTATTCTGTGTGTCATTGCACGAACAATTACAGAGGTAACTACTATAAATGTTTATTTAATAATTTACATACATACATAATTTACACTGTGATCACACTTACTATACTAGTTTCATACAATTTATAATAATTTATAAAAAAATTCAAAAAAAAATAATTTTTTACCTAGCTTCCTCTATTCCTCGGTTGTCTTGCTTTCTTCAACTGCTTCCGGCTAGCTCAGTTGGATACCTAGATTCACTATTATGCTTTGCATCGTTCACTCACACTCTCAATAAAACCATAAAATACAACAATCATACAATCTTTTATTTATCACTATTTACAAATAAAATTCAATATTATCCACATTTCAGTGATCAAGTTACACCTCCATAAATCCTATTTTGTAATGTCCTGTATTTTAATTTAAATTATCAAACACATAGAATGTACCCAGAGTAAATGGGCCCTGATTAATATCTTATTTCTCATTCTTTCTTTATAATTTATTTTAAAACTACGTAAACTCTGGAGTATGGTGAGCTCATGATAACCCAGTTAATTATGAATAATGTATGCCCTTATACTTTGCATACTCCTACAACAAACCAAAAAAACAAACCCATGTACTCTTTACAAAATTTAACTTCCTGATGGAACGTTAATAAGCTTTATATACATCTTCAGATTTCTATTTAAATACCATAATAAAGTTAGTTATACGTATTATCTTCAATACACAAAATAATGCACAATACCTTCAAAATTCACTCTCATACGTCACCCAATATTCATAGTTTATAACACAATTTTAAAGCGTTACCTGGAATTTCTAGAAGATTTCTGCTCCGTTGACGATGCCGTATATTTGCTTCTTTCTGCTCTGCAGGCCGCTTCTAGCTATTAGTAGAAGAACCGCATTTAAGTTGAGCTGCTTGCGCTGCCTTCACGGTATATCCAAATTTCCAAATCCAAATTAATTATACTTCTTTCATAATTGATTAATTTAATCCACGTTACATAACGTCACTACACGAGCTTGTTAAAAAATATATGTGACACCTTAATAAATTTTAAACTTGACACAATTCGCGTACAAATTATGAGGCTAACACCGTGCTATATAATTTAAAATAATTTTCTATACTTACAAGCGATCAAAAATACTAAGGGCTTTTATTAAATTTTGAAAAGGTATTTATACATTTACGATGCCACCTCTCGGCCGCATTTCACCCGAAGTCCCTCATTTACAATAACACGTTCTTAAAATTTTAGTTCAACCGTTTTTGAAATCCTCGAAATTTAGTGCGTCGTTACGATATTTTCTGAAAATTAATATTCAATATTCCCGTGTCTTGTCTGATGTGCGACTAACGATATCGACCAATACTCTATGCATTGACGTTTTACAAATCCCGCCTATACTAACGCTGTCCCTTGCTTATGCATATTCTACGTCTCTTTCTAACCTTGTTTGAGTGGTAGAAATCGATATTTCTGTCCGCGTTCTACAACTCCATGTGGACCCCAAAATACGTGCTTTAAATAACCCCTTATTAGCTTTTAATGCGAAAACATCCGACCGTTTACCCGATATTCTTTGAAACTTGTTTATTATCTATAAAAATAAGTGGAACTTGACATTTAGAAACCTGCAGGTGTTTAATTTTAACGAACGTTTTAACACAACATTTCTAGGAGCTTCTTTTCATGGTATTTCAACCCAACCGATATATTTGATTTTTGATTATTGATTTTTACACGCTTTTATGCATATTATACGTAAATAACCGTTCAATTAAACTCAATTAAATTAATAAATTAATGGCATTGGCCTCTACAATTTATTTCCTTTGCAAATTTACTAAATTTTAATCATTATTTGTAAAATTTTGTTAATACCTGTTACTTAAAAATGAACTAACTGGAATAAATTTCGCACGTAAATTCTGGTTGTTTCCTTTATACAGGGTGTTTTGAAATTACTTTGTTTATACGTAGATTTAGCCCTTTAAAACCACTACAATATATATATATATATATATATATATATATATATATATATATATATATATATTACTCATATTTAGACCAGGGTAGAAAATTAATTAACGACATCAAATAATTTTAATCACCGTGTATAAGGAAGCTTTGGGAAAAAGTACGCGTAATTAAAGGCCTACTGTGAAGATTTAAATCATTCAATTAGAATGTAGGGTTTGTATAGAATTTTATTAGATAATACGCGTTATTAAAACCGTGGAGCATAAAAATTTATTCGTTTCATTAAAAATAAGGGATTTAAATTATTCACTAGACGCTTTCTATAAAAAGAAGCAGAATTAAAATGCTCAACTTGTATGTAATTTAATTGTTCAAAGTACTAAAACTAGAGAGAAATTACGTGCGAAATTTATATTAATTAATTCAATTTTTAAGTAACGGGTATTAAACAAAGTGTACAGATAATAATTAATATTTAATTAGTATTCGCTAAAAATTAAAGGGTAGAAGTCAATGCCATTCATTATTATTTTAATTGGAGTTAATTGAACCATTAGTAATATATAATAAGCATAAAAGCCTGTGAAAATCCAAGATTAAAATACCATGAAAACAAAGCTCGGAGAATTGTATTTAAAAACATTCATTAGGAGCACACACCTGCAAACTTTTAAATGTCAAAGTTCTAATAAATTTGTTTGGATAAACATGAAAATTCTGCGTATATTGCAAACGGTCGGATAAACCGTAGCTTATATTAACGGGAAGGCTAGATAAGGGGTTATTTAACTCAAGTAAGTCACGTCGCGAGTCCACGTGGATTTCAAATAACCGATAGTAAAGAATATCGATTTGTACCACTCAGACCAGGGTAGAAAGAGACGGATAAAACGCGCAAGGCAGAGACACGAATAATAAAAGGCGGGATTTGAGCAACGTCACGAGGTTTACGATTGGTGAAAATAAGATGCAGATATGAGAGGTGTAAACGTAACGATTTCTGTATAAAATTAATTAGTTGTTCGCAGACGCGTTACGTGTCGTGTGAAAATTTTTTAGATTTTCAACTGGCGCGAGTGCAAATTTTGTAGAATCGCTGTGCCGGACTGTCGAAAGGGAACGTAGAATGCGAAATTCTAAAAAATTGTCCGTTGAGGGACAAATCCGACGTGCAAGCGAGATATTATATAAACCCGTATTTATAGGAGTTTTGCTCTCTTAGATTTTCGATTTTATTCAATACTGTAAACAGTTTGGCTCTTAGATTTTTGATTTTATTGAATACTTTAAACAGTTTTCTCTCTTTATTTTTGATGTTATACGATACTGCAAGCAGAATACGTGCTACGATACAAGTTATTATGCATTAGTGCACTTAGAAAAGATAGATAAGGTAATAAAGTCTAGTTATATTTGCGGGTATTACTGTACCAATTATCTAAATTAGTAGCGATAAATTAATACATTTAAGTATGCAGCTTTGTATAGCGTGAACGAATTATGAATTGCTTTGCTATTTTTCGGGAGTGAGTAATCAAGTGTTATTAGTAAACGTGATTGGATCCACAAAACAAGATTTAGATATACATAGATGAGTTCCTGAAAAGCCCTGAAACAATTTTAGATGAATGGTGGTGTAGAAAATTTTTTAAAGGCGACCAGAAATCCGAGGACGTAAACATAACCCAGTTGGAATGGTGTGATTAACAAAGGACGATGTACATTGGAGCCACGAGTGCATTAACCGTCAGGTAACTTATGCTTTGTTGTTCAATCTTAGATGTTTTGGTGTGTGTTGAATATCTTTATAATTTGTTTGATAAAGATGGACAGTAGTGAATTTGTATAAACAACAAATTTTTAATTTTAAGGTAAAATTTTCTTGTTTAAGTAGAAAGGAGTATTTAGCAGTTTATGTTTTGATTATGATGAAAATTTGGGTCTGTCTTTGAGCTCAATTAGACTAACCTGTTTAATTAATGTAAAGGGGTGGGAGATGCTTCCTTTTATTCAGACTCAGATCTGCAAATATTGTTAACTTAATTAGTATGCATCCTACAAGGACTCTAATTCTGGATGTAAATTAAAATGATGACTAATTTAAACTTGAAATTTTATGATACTGAAATTTATGCTGAAATTTAATTTTGAAATTTTAATGTTTTATGAATATTGATGTAAATAGAGTTAACGTTGATGTTTGTGGTAGGAATGTGTTTATTTTTTTTTTATGAATGAAACTGAAACTGAAAGTAACTGGGCTTAACCATAACCTTACTTTAAAACCCTGGTGTAATAAGAGCTCATGGTAAAGCTTTTTGTACTTTATTTTGCACTAGAAATCACCTAAAACCCATTTACCTTTTACATAAGCCGTTAATACACAAATATTTTATGATACAAATGTCGATTTCAACATATTTTTAAATAATTCATTATACATATTAAATACTCAATTTCTTTGTCCATAGAATTCACCAAAATACACCCTCAAAATCACAGAATGTCATAACACTAAATAATCACAATAAATGTTTTGCAAAATATCAGTTACCTGGAATGTAGCACAAACAGGTATCTGCCATTAAACCATTGTTGACCTCAACGACTGCACGTACAGGAATCACCCCAAGTTGACACACCATTTGGGACAGCAATTATCTATCCAAGTTTTTATTTCTCCAATCTTCCACAAAAATTAATAATTATCATTGTTCAAAAAGTCAGCAAAATCACTATTATTATTATTATTAACTGAAGCCCCATGAACGTTCATTCAACTTCTTTAAATATTTACGTAATTTACGTGTACTCAAAAAAAAGATATTTGCCGACCCCTCACATAAATTATCATGAAAGCAATTTTTAAAGTATTTAAATTAGAAATATTCAATGAAATGTTAATATTTAATTCATTCAGTTTAGAAATGTACAACGAAATATTCACAAATAAAATAATAAAACATTCAGATTGGATAACCTGTTGTTTTCAGCTCGAATCAGTCCCTGGTCCAACTGCTTTAGATATTGTCTGCATTCCTCTTCGCATGGCCCTAAATTATTCTAGCATCCTTTGTTAAACTCCTTGATAATTCATAGTTGAAGTAAATGCTTGTTGCATTTCCTCATTTATTCCAGTAATTATTTATAATCGCTTATCCATTAATCATTCATAGTTATTCTCCAGTAATTGTTTAGTAATTGTTTAGAATCGTCATCCAGTAATTGTTTAGAATTGTTTTCCAGTAATTATTTAGAGTCCTTTTTATTAAGGTTAATATTAGAATTTAAATTAAAACAACTTTTAGTTACTTACGCCTTTTGAAGAGTAAAACGACAAACCTCCCAATTTTCCATAATTACAATAGTATTATTTCACACTTTACAATAAATCACTTTACGTAAATATCTTCGTTTTAAGGGATGTGAACTAAGCCTTACTATGTTGAAATGATTTGTTTACAGATCTGGTCTTAAATGCATCGTCTATCTATTGACAAGCGCAGAGTTCGTTGTTATGCATGATACTTTCATATCAGGTTTTTGGATATTCCATCGTATTATATTGTATGTTAACATCAACGCGTTGCTTGTGTCACGTACCATTTCGAGTTAATAGCATTGATTCCCTTAGATTTTCAGACTTCTATATAAGTAAACCATTGTTTGTTCAAATAAATTTGGTAAACTTTGATTTTATTCACCATGCTCGTTTCCAAAAAATCAGGTGCCGATGTTAGCTTTCTAGTCACGTAGACTTAATACAATTTATGCATTAAATTATATGCATTTGTTATCTTAACGCATTTTTAAACCTGCTTGTTTTAATTGGGATTCTTGGTGTAGTAATGATGCGTTATCCATGCGTGTCGCGTTTCAGCTTGTGTTTATGTTGTTTTACGACTTGCGAATTTGTTTATTCAAATAAATCTTCAAAATATCTTTCATCAACTAAATTAATTATGATTATGATTTATATACAGGGCGTTGTCATTTACTTTCCAGTCTAATGATCGTATTTCTTGTTTTCTTCAGAAGAGTGTCTTGTTTTCTGAGCCCTCATGTATTTTATATGAAGTGCGGTATACTATTGGTCCTAACTACCCCTAAATGACCTTATTAACACAGCAAGATATATATATATATATATATATATATATATATATATATATAATCTTGTGCGTTTCGAATGTAAAATATGATCGGGAAGTTAAAGGATGTTAAATATTTTTTGGAATAAATTTCGTTCGGAAGATTTTTGCTCAAATGAAAATCATTTGTTCATAATCAACATTATGGGCTATATTTAGACCTTAATCATGATTCTAAAAGTAAAATACAACTAATAGTTTGACAAACAGTTGCATACTTTCAAAAACTTGATTTTTTTAAATAATACTTTGACAAACATGTTGACACATAAAAACAATTATTGTAAAGTACCAACCTCAGTTTACTGTATAACTAAAATAGTTACTAGTTAAAATGTGGTTAGTAGTGTACCTGTACCGTGAAGATTAGCTGGATGTCGTGTCGAGGTAACTAACTGGTTGGTTTACTAGTTAGGGGTTATTTTTATATCCCCAAATGTGACCAGTTAACTTTAAGGAAAGATTTTCTTAAAATGATGGAACGCAAATATCTGCCGACTATGCTAGGGGTCTATTCCTTGGGCAGAACTTATGAGGATTGGTCGTGGTTCTTTTTACAAAGCATTATTTTCTTACGAGGGCTTGATTCTTAACAAAACAGGGGTTTAGGTAGGGCGCCACCAAGTCATTAATTTTTAAACACAGGGTTTTCCTAAGGGGGACTTAGGAGTCCTTAGAGAGGAATACCGTATTAACTGCTGACGCAGAAACTGTAAAGAAAATTTAATTAAAATTAACAAAAGTGAGGACACAAAAGGTATTCTCTTGTTACCTCATATAAAAAAACAGAAAAGATTAATGAGGCAAACAATATTATGAACACAGATTTTATGCTTCAAATTCTGAAAAGGCTATTAAAGCTTCTTGTTAAATCGGGGTTACCACTTTATGCTATTTGTTCATATACCTGGTTACTCTATTTCTGAACTTGTTCAGAATAAAACAATTAATTAAGAAAATTAAATGTTGATTCTTTAATTAAAAGTTGTTCCTTCATAAAAAATTGTAAGTATAAAATTTATGTTTAAGAAAAGATAATACAAATTTCATCTACCCTGAGGTAGGATTATGAATTCAAAAGAAATATCAAAAACTTTAAGTGTTGCTTTCGTTACAAAATTTAACTTGAATTTATACCAAAAATACCAGATCTGTTATTCGGTTTACACATATATATAAAAAAATATCTAAATTGTCTATTAATTCAACGTTCAGAAACTGTAAGTGAAATCATGCATAAATGAAACTTTAATAAGAACTCTTTAGGTTTGCTTAATTTCATTAATAATAGTAACTGTGATTACACTGCAATTATATTGGCAATAAAAATTTATCAAAGTCCTTTTAGTTTGTTAAACAGATTAATGGTAATAAGTCATCACAAAGTTATTTTCTGAAGCAGCCTTGTATCAAAGATCGCCATTTGTAGACGTGATGTGAGAATAATACTAATCTCTTACCTCGTTTCAACAGATGTTGTTTATGTGATGGTGTTACAGCATGTTAGAACAGGTGTTAATACATACGCTACTTGGGCAAACAATGACGTAGGCTCCACATGTTGTACAGCACACAAACAGCTGCGTGATCCTTGGACCGGACCATATGAACTTAAAGCGTTTTTCTTATACACACACCAACGAGACCAACCAAAATCCAATACAAAACTTAGATGTTCTACTATGTGTAGATCTTTACCAAAATAATTACCATCGTATAGTTGTCCTCCTAATTACTTGTAATTTCACACTTGCAACTTCAAAAGACCATTTCAATTAATTATCGGACTTTAGTTTCAAACCATAAAATTTCTACATTCTTCGTAGAACTTTTCTTTAAAATCAAAACATATTGTATTCTCGCAGAACATTTCATTAAATTTCTAGTAAGGTTGAAGGACGGTCATACTAGATCGATATTTTCTTATCGCAACGTTGACATGAATGAACTATAACTTGGTACTCGTAGATGCGAAAATAGAATTAATATCATCTTGAAACACAACATTTAGACGGCCTTATTTTTATAAAACCAGAAAAGGCGGAATCATTCTAACAAATGAATATACGAAGAAGCCTTACAATTGATATACAAAACGATTTCTTAAAAGTTCTTCCTCTACATTTGCAGGAGAATTATAAAATAAATATTTAATTGAAGATTTTACGGAGCATTTTAGGAAGTATTTAATTGAAAATTTTTTAACGAAATGTTGTAAGAAATATTTAATTAAAGCTTTTACGAAGTATTGTAAAAAATATTGGAAGAGGTATTTTAAGAAATATTTTAAGAGCTATTTTAAAGGGAAATATTTTAAGAGCTATTTAAAGAGCTATGTTAAGAGATATTTTAAGAGCGCTACAACAAAATTATTTAGTTTGTCTAGTAAATTATATTTAACTACTTACCATTATTAAAATCACTGAGCCTAGTGTTCACTACACCAGGGCTCCACTACAGCACAAAGCCACACGCAAATTACTTGCTAGAACCCTTTGGTTCTCCATGTTAATTCTTGACGAAAGTTTTAGCTAAAGTGAGCGCTGATGCAATATGCATGAAACAGGAAAGCTGTTTGGCCTTGATAATATTCATACTAACATTTAACGCCCGATGTTAGCAACCAAACTAGCATTTCAGTATGGCGGTTAGACCTCATGATACCAATACAGATATTTATTTACTTAAAAATTGTTTACGTGATATAATGGGCTAGACAGAAGGTTTGTTAAACTAAAAAATTTATTGACATTCTGCAGTGGTCAAAAAAACTGTTACAAAGATTTTATTTATCGACGGTTATTGGTTAAAATTATATAATAGAGCGTATATGTTGGTTAGATTTGCAACTTTTCTTGAAAAAACTTAGGTATTATTACTTTCAGATCACTTTATATCTCTTCAATTCAGTGCTGTGTATTATTAAGCAATGTCCTTTTGCATATTGTTCTAGGTCATCTATTTTTACGTTCTAATTATTTATCAGACTTTTGACATCAGCAATGCAATTTAATATATAGGTCTTAAATTCGATATTACTCAGCATGTACAGTAACTACATTTTGATTAACTAAGTCGGTCACCCCAGATTGTAGGGCAGTTTCCAATTTCGTTTCAAAAGTTTTCATCGTCTCCTAAAACTGATCGTCTAAAGCAAGTAAAGATCTTATTTATGTGATCAGTCATATTGTTGTAATTAAAATTCTTTGTTTATACTGATTAATTAAAACCGGATATATTAGATAAAGGTGAATGTGTTTTGCGAGGTATAGAGGCAACGCACATGCTCTACACTGATAGAGATTGTGTATATTTTCCATAGTATATATTTAATGAATTATACAAAGGAATATAATAATAACTCCTATTTCGGAGTAATTTTTAGACTTACGTATAACTGGTTTCATTTATATATCGTTTCTTACTATTCACGTAACACCACTACAATTTATCCCAAAAAATTCGACACACTTTAACATCATATTTTATATTTTTGTTGAGAGGCTAAGAATGCTGTTTATTTGGTCGCGGCCATCTTAATGTATCACGGTACAAATTCAGTTCGTTTAACTTTGAATATTTTGTTTGAGGGAACCTAAGAATTAACCACAACACTACTTTAGAAGAAAATATTTAATGAAGTTGCGATTTTGTATGCAAATTAATACAAAATATATATTTTAAAAAATTTATTGATACTTTCATAAAGTATATTTGACCACACAGTACCTTTTTTTTCAAATAGAACTTCTTCGTAATTCTGCTTGTAGAGTTTACAGAAAATGCGTTCAACCACTGATATATAGCTCAATCATTGTGATCCAGTTCTCTTGTGAAAACTTGTTTACCTTTTGTTTTCTTTCTGTCACCTCACCATATGAGCCGTTTATTTTGAAAGTGGCTTAAGTCCATTTTCATCTTTTATCAAGTTGGCACTTGTGACATTTATAATTTATGCTGAACTGTCAAAAAAATAAATCGGTATTGAAATATACTTAGAACATTTGAAAATTTTATATCACGTACATTTTCAAAATAATATTAATACTGAAAATCCTAATTTTGAAAGTGACCTAAGTCCACTTTTTATTGACGATGTCAAAAAGTGCGGCCCAAAATGTTGAAAGCAGTGATGAAGGTAATTTAAATTACGTTTTGATATTAAATTGAAATTTAAAAAATAATACTTAATTTAAAGAAATTATTAAACCCATGGGAAAGGATAAAATAACAAGATTTCTTGATTCTGAAAGTGAAGAGGAATTAAACTCATACAACAGATTTAAAAAAAGAAGGAGAATTTTAGAAGTTCATTCTTCAACAGAGGAAGAGGAAGTAATTGAGAATGAGAATTTACAAAACAGCACCTTCAAAGAAGGATTCAGAGAACACAGAAGTGGTACTTATATTCAGAAAATTCGTAAAATTAAACGGAATTCAGGGAAAAGATACGATACACAATCGAAAAATTATTCCTGGCAAAGTTTTTCAAAATGAAAATTGCCAATGCCGAAAAGACTGCTTGAAAAATTTAAATGAAACAGAAAGAAAACGTATTTTCGAAATGTTTTGGAACTTAGGAGACTTTAATAAGTAAAATATATTGCTATACGAAGCGACCGGACACAGTGTTGTAAAAAGAAAACGTCAGAGAAACGGAAAAGGTTCATGTAGAAATGAGAGTTTTACGTATTGGTTAAATTCTAAAACAGGCAAAGTTGCTGTTTGTAAAAAATTCTTTTTAGATACTTTTCAAATAAGCGAAGGACGATTGAAACATGTATTAAAATGTAAAAACGTTGGCAACGATTTACGTGGGTGTTTGCCTTGATCGTCGAGAAAAATATGTCATGAAGCAAATATGATTGTTCAAAACCATATTAACAGTTTCCCGAAATTTGAATCTCTTTATACTAGGGACCATAATCCCTACAGAAAATATCTTCATCCTGAACTGACTATAAAAAAAATGTTTAATTTTTATGAGCTTCACTGTGAAGACAATAATTTAAAAGCAGTTAATGAATGGACTTATAGAAAAATATTCAAAAAGGATTTTAATCTACATTTCCACCAACCACGGAAAGACACATGTCAAAGATGTGATCTATTAAACATTAAAGTCAAAGCATCAGAAAACCATGAAGAACAGAAAAAACTTATAGAAGAACATGATATTCATTTGAAGCTAGCAGAATCGGCTAGAAATGCGTTAAAACAAGATCAAGAGCGAGTATCAAGTAATCCATCTCATTATTTTGGCTTTTCATTCGATTTGCAGAAAGCGTTACCATTCCTAAAGTTAACTACTTCAGTAGCTTATTATAAATGTAACATGTATATTTTAAATTTAGGCATACACAATTTCCACAACGATAATGTATACATGTACCTTTGGGATGAAACAAAAGCTTCTAGAGGTTCCCAAGAAGTGGCTTCATGCCTCTTGAGACACCTAAAAACCCTGAAGGGTGAAAAACACATCATTGCATATAGTGACATGTGTGGAGGACAAAACAGAAACATCAAAATATCTTTAATGTGGTTAAAAATTCTATCGATGGGAAATGATGTGGAAATCATAGACCACAAATTTTTAATATCAGGGCATTCATTTTTACCCAATGACAGAGATTTTGGCATTATAGAAATGTCGTTAAAAAGAAATCAGTTATTGTATGTGCCACAAGATTATTATAATATAATTAAAAAATCTAGAAAAGGTAATACTTTCATACTAAATTAAATGAAACAGGAGGATTTTATATCAACAAGACTTTTGGAAGAAGCAGTTTATAAAAGATCCAAAAATACCAACGGAGAAAAAATAAACTGGCTTCAAATATGCTGGATGCGATTTTTAAGAAATGAACGATATAAAATTTTATACAAAACAACCATGGATGAGAATGCAGAATTTAAAATTCTTGATTTATTGCCACGTCGGGGCAGACCTAAAAAATTTGGGAATATTGTATTGCCATCATTATATAAAAGTATAAGAAGCATCACATCACTAAAATACCGACACATGATGGACTTATTATGTATATACCTCCGAACACCATAACTACTTCAAATCACTCTCGCTACTGAGAATGTTAACGAATAACTTGTTACTAAATTTATTTCTATTATCTAAAATATAATTTAAATGTTTTTTCTATTTTTAAGCTATATGTAACGGACTTGAGCTCTTTCACTTTTGTAACAAAACAAATTTTTATTTTGAAAGTGACCTAAGTCCTTTTAAGGTAAGCAAGGTCATATTATACACTTAATAATAGCAACTTTTTAATAGGATGTATAAAATTAAATCTCTTAAATGCGATTTAACATTGCAAGTCAACCATATATCTTACGTATATTTTTAATTTTGTAAAAACGCAAAACCTTAAGTATTTCAAATTAAAGATAAATGGACTTAAGTCACTTTCAAAATGAACGGCTCATATATTGATGGCATATTTGAAAACAACCTTTCAAATATCAGGTATCAGTTTGCCAAATGAAAAAGTCAATAACCAATAACTCCAAGTTTACGTACATCATGATATTACTGTACTATTTTGTGGTTTAGCAGCTTCTTCATTATTTTTCAAAGTAAATTAAACGTTTTGAGATGAGATAATTTAGTTTTGTTTTTGGGCTGCATTGTTTTGTATGTTAATAACAACAGCGACTAATAAATAATCCACACAATAGCTTTTGTAACCTAGAATTATCTCAAAGTTTAGATTTATACCTAATTAAAAAAAATCAAACATTCTGTCATTAATGCTTTCACAGTATCATGATATACAACATAAGAATGATAAGGACTGAATTTGTTTTTTAAGTAACCACTATCTGAAACTTTGACCTGACTATGATTAGAAAGTGGATTCTATTTTAATTATAATATTAGCGTAGGATAGACTGTTTAACATAATTAATATTTTTTTACCAACAATTGTTGTTTATTTAGTATTTTATATGCATATTTAGTGGATAAATAGCCATGGAATGTAATCCTGGACGTAAGTTAATATTAGTTGTATTTATTTGCTTTTATTATTGAATGTATGACAGTACAAAGTAATAAACGGTAAGATTTTTGTTATAATAAAGTAATTATAATTCTAATAGACACTGGCGATAAATAATCAAGAACTAGAATTAACATTGCACTTGTATCTAAAAAGGAAGTTTTCTGAAAACAAAAACTATATGCAGCAAAATCTGGAAAATGAAATAAAAATATGCATATATTTAAATTCCATCTAACCACAGTAGTTTACATTTATAAAGTTTTCCATATAGTAAGATTTGATCTTTTAAACATTAATAGTAATTGAAAAAAAAAGAATTTTTTCGCATATGTTTTAGTTAGTAAGTAAACTTATGGCCTTGTAATTGAAGTGTACATTGTTTATCATATAAATTGTTCTTGTAAGGAAATAACAACATAATATAATCAAATGGTTTCGTCCTTATTTAAAAAGATTTTATTAATTACAAACACTAAGTCCAATGACGATGTGCCTCAAACATTTGTGAAAAACATCAGAAGTGTATTTCATCAGGACTTGTTGCGCGCATTTTTGGATGCCATTTATATAAACAAATTTTAATTTTTTTATTGGATATTTCATTTTTGCAAACAAGTACATGACGGTTGAAAACTAAACCAAACTGTAAAATAATTTAACACATTTACTACCCATATATGACCACATTCCTGACTACAATTTTTTTAAAATGTTACTTTAAATATATAGAAAAGTTAAGATTTTATCGGTCAGTTTCACATGTCAAAATCAAACTTGCCGTTAAAAACAGATCTATAGGACACAAATCCACACTTTTCCATCTATACAATTTTCCATCAAAAATAGTACTTTTTGAAATGATAATAAAAATTTATTTACATAGTACATCATTTAAATATAATAAAACATAATAAAATACATTACTTCTAAGATCAAGGTAGCATGGATCGATCAATGCATGATGCCACAGTTCACTTGATCTAATTTACAACTTACAACTTCATCAATATGGTAAAATGTTTTCGTTGTTGAAAATGCTTTTAGTTTCTTATTACATTGAGGGTAAAACACATTTATTAAATTTATACCTTTAATAAGAATGGAACTAAAAGAAAACCATATTTTTAACAAGCACCCTCATTATCTATTACAAGCTTCAAACATTTGTCATTGGCAATAATCTAACTTTCTATGAAGATACATTTTATTCACCGTAGTACATGTACAATAATAAAATAAACAGTTTAATCGATACCTGATTTGAATCTTCACAAAAACGCCTCCCGGCTCATCTGGTTCCTCAAACAGGCTTCTTATACACCTTACATTTTATTGCTTTATACCAAATACGGAGCTTTATTCCACTCAACATCAAAATTCCACTCCACACCAGGAGCCATAAGAAATTCTGCACCACTATAAATTTTATAACAATATTTTGATTTATTCTTTATGTGCACATTTTTAAATAAATACTTGAATAAAGTTTGCGAAGTTTCACACTTGTATATTTGACTGCTTAAATTGAAATGGAAAGTGAAACTACATTCCAGTCTTTTAAATGCGATTCCTTTACACTTTTTGCATTTCGTAGGTTTTAATAAACATTTTCAAATTTAAATTCACGGAAAAACAAATGTTGTAGTTTCAAAACACTATTTCTAATGTAAACTTACGTTTCATTTAAATTTTCTCAGAATATATAATTATACTCGCACATTATTGTTAGTACAACTTTATTTAATCCAAACATAAGTTTTAAGTTTTCTTAACGTTTTCCGATGTGTTCATAACCTTCTATTTTAAATGCATATTTCTCTCTTACTTTTACTTTATAAAGCTTTTTAATCACGTTTACTCTTTCTAATTCAAACGTAACATCATAGTCACTATACCAAAAAACTAGAATTGTACAGACTGATGGAAGAACGGGCTGAAGAAATGATTAGTTTGGATTTAGGTGAAACAAGAGAACACAGAAGGCTATTTTAGCTCTGAGGTTGATAATGGAGAAGAAATAGGAAAAGGAAGAAGCGTGTATATAGAGTTGGTAGATCTGGAAAACAAGTTCGTTAATGTAAAATGGAAAAAAATTAGAATGAGTTTTAAGGATAGACAGCGGTGATACAAATACTGCAGGAACGTATAGAAGTAAAAATTAGGAAAGAGGTAAGACAGGGATGTGGCCTATCCCGTTAATTTTTAACTTGTAAATCGAATAGGCAATGAATCCAGTCAAATGCAGGAAGACATTTGGTATTATTATGCAGGGACAGACAATTGATATGCTTAGATTTGCAGATGATATAGGGATATTAGGATCTAGCAAGGAAGAGTTAAAAGTAGCCCTTAATGAAATGGAAACAGTTCTAACAGAAAGATGCAGTATGAAAATTAACAAAACTAAAACTAAAGAACTAGTATACAAAGTGGAAAATAAATCAAAACTAGAATACAAATAGGAAATGAGAACTTACAAGAGGTTAGGAATTTTTGCAATGTAGGAAACCAAATAATGCAAGATAAAAAGATGCAAAAGATATAAAAAAAAAATTAGCACAATGCTGTGCTGTATTTAACAAGAAAAAGCAACTACTATGTTCAAAAACAAACAGAAATAAGGAAAAGATTGCTAAAGCATATGTGTGGAGCACAGCACTGTAGGGCTGTGAAACTAGGACAGTAGGAGAAGCGGATAGGAAAAGGTAGAAGTCTTTAAAATATGGTGCTATAGACGTATGATGAAGATATCATGGACAAACACAGTTAAGCACAAAGAGGTCCTATAAAATGTAGGAGAAGAGAGAAATGTGTGGAAAATAGTAAAAATAGGAGAGATAGAACGATAGGTCACATTTTAAGGCATGAAGGAATAGTGCAGAATATATTCGAAGCAGAAATAGGAAAAACAGAGGTAGAGGCAGACCTGGGTTACACTGTTATATACAGATAGTCAAAGATGTAGGCTGTGGGAATTTCAGAGAAATGTGTAAGCAAACTCAGAAGAGAAATCAATGGAGGTACGCGTCCGACCAGTTCCAAGACTGAAAACCTAATGATGAAAAAGATAATTGTATGTAAACCTGATGATTATTATAAATAACATCAGATTTTGGTTTTGCAATATTCTCAACTAATGTTGATTGTGCGAAAGGATTTATTGGAAAACTATTCATTCCGCAAATGTCTAAGTGTTGGATGATTTTGGCAGCCACAGGCTGCTTAATCTCTTTCACATACCACTGAATATCAGTGAAATAGGATATATATTTACACAAGTATCTACTGATGCTGCTCTGGAGGCCAACCAACGTATTAAATCTAATTTAGTAGATGTCGACAAAATATCTTGTTCTGTGATTAAGTTTATATGCTCAGCTACAATAGAAAAATTTACTTCAATCATGAATACTTCTTTCGATCCGGTTGCTTTCCAACACTTTGGAAACATGCTATTGTTAGGCCGTTACCAAAAACGTCAAATCCAGCTGTTCTCTCTGAATATCGCCCAATTTCCAATTTGGCCAACACTATCCAAAGCAACATAATACATAGTACTGAAACAAACATCAGTTTTCTTGAAAACAAATAATTTATTTGATGTATATCAATCAGGGTTTCGTGCAACACATAGTACCTACACAGCTCTATTACAAGTTCTTGATGATTCGCGTCAAGCCATGAACACTCAACAATTGACCGTTCTTATACTTTTAGATTTTAGTACAGCTTCTAACAATGTTGATTTTGATATTCTATTAAGTAAGCTTAAGTATTTTTCTTAGCTACAACTGCTTTAGTTGCAGGAGTTCCCCAGGGAAGTGTACTGGGTCCACTTCTCTTTAGTCTGTATATACAAGATGTGTCAGCTTGAAGTTTTGTCGATATCATTGATATGCTGACGATTGCTATTATTATTTTAGACCCACTGACGTAATTCAAGCATTCACTAATGTAAATGCAGACTTGACGAAAATTCATCAGTGGAGTAACGACAACCTTCTTTCGATTAATCCTGATAAATGTCAAGTTATCGTTATAGATATTGTTCTCCATTGAGATCAATAGTTACTATTTATCACGATGGCTGTCAAATGAATTTAAAGTTTAACAGTTTGTCTGTACAAAACTCTTTAAGAGTTTATTAATTAAGTAAAAAATATCACATTAGAAGAGAACGAAATCTTAATTTCATTTGATATCAGTTCATTATTCCCTAGTGTTCCAATACCACGTGCTTTAACGTATTTAAAGGATGTTGTTATAGATAGTGATATTGATAATGATAAAGTTGAGGACTATATTAAGCTTGTTTTGCATTGCATGTTCCAGAACTGTTTTCAATTCAACAACAACTTATACGAACAACATGAAGGTACTGCAATGGGAAATAGCCTATCACCTTTTATAGCAAATTTATTTGTCTCGCTTTGAGACCGAGTTTTAAAAAAACTCCAAATACTTCCCAAGAATATGGTTAAGGTACGTGGATGGTATTTTTGCAATTTTTGACACGTAAATCCAATGTTGATGATTTTCTTAAAGCACTGAATTCAAAATTTCAAAGAACAAAATTTACGTATGAACTAAAAAATAATGGACAATTACCCTTTTTAGATACATTAGTAATTAAAAATGGTAATAGATTAGAATTTGAAATTTATAGAAAAGAAACCAATGTAAATCGCTCTATTTTGTCTTCCACCAATCATAGCATACAACATAAGTTGGCTTTATTTAACTTTTTGATTAATAGATTATTGAATTTCCTTTTAAATAAAAACAGATTTAATAAGGAATTTGCTCTTATTAAACAAATAGCGAATTCCAATGGTTTCTCTCCTGATATTATAGATAATATTTTGAGAAAGTGTAAAAACAGAATTAACATCCGTAAATCAACGACTTTGCAATCGACCATCTCTAACGATAATATTAAATACGTTAAACGTCCGTTTCACAAAACCAAAAGGGTCTTGATAAAATATTCAAACGGATTAATTTCAAAATTGCTTTCAGTAATACTAATAATGTTAAAGATTTGTTAAGTAATCCAAAAGACAAGATGGAAAAATTGCAAAAGTTGGGGATTTATGAAATTAGTTGTTCAGAGCCAGGGTGTTGTCAAAAATATATTGGTCAGACCAAGAGGAATATAACAACAAGATTTAAAGAGCACATTGCTTACTTCAAATATGGTAAATACGAAAGGTCTCAGGTCGCCAAACATATTTTTGAAATCAACCACCCCGTTAAACTAGAAAATGTTAAATTGTTAAGAGCGGTACCAACGTTTTTCTTCTTATATGCCTCATCATCATTAGGTCTTCAGTCCTAGAACTGGTTAGACGCGTACCATCATTGTTCCCTATTCTGAACTAACCTACAGATTTCCCTGAAATATGCACAGTTTGCATCTATAACTGTCTGATCTAGGTCTACATCTACCTCTTTTTTCCTATCTCTGCTTGTAATATATCACATACTATTCCCCAAAAATGCCTTAGAACGTATTCCGCCCTACTATTTCTCTTTTTCCCCAGATATCCTTGTTTCCCTACTATTTCTGTAACTTATTTGTTATTATCTTTGTCTGTCCATGCTATCGTCCTCATACATCTGAAGCACAGCATTTCAAAAGGCTGCTACCATTTTTCTGTCTGCGTTTCAGACTGCCCGTATTTCATAGACATACTGTGCTGTGCTCCACACATATGCTTTCAACAATTTTCTTCTTATTCTATGTTTGTTGTCTTTCCTCATAGGCGCTGTTCTTTCTTGTTAAAAGCAGTTCGATCACTTTCTATTGTTTTACAGTTATATGCCCTATTTCTCCGACCTTCAATGGTTGTGAAGGGAGGTAAGCTGCCTGTGGCTGCCAAGTTCCCCCAACACTTAACCATTTGACGATTTAATATATTTTCCAATTTATCTTTTCGCACAGTCAACATTAGTTGCAGGTATTTCGCAACCAACAACTAGTTGTTTATACTAATTATCAGATTTATCTGCGCTTATTTTTTCGTCATTAGGTTTTCCGTCTCAAAACTGGTTGGACACGTACCTGCACTTATTTATATTCTGAGCTAGCCTACATAGTTCCCTGAAATTCTCACACAGCATCTGTATTCAGCTCGTTCCCTTTCTATTGTTTTCTAATTTTATACCCTATTTTGCCGAGATTCAGTGAAGGAGGTTAAGCAACCTGTGGCTACCAAGATCCCCCTAACACTTAGACATTTGCCGAAATATGGTTTTCCAGTAAATCCTTTCACACACTTAACATTATTCGAGAATATTGCCCAACCAATTCTTGTAGTTACTTATAATAATCATCATGTTTAAGCACAGTTATCTTTTCGTCATTAGTTTATCCATCTTGGGATTGGTTGGATGCGTACCTCCATTGATTTCTATTCTGGGCTAGCCTACACATCTCCCTGAAACCTCTACAGCCTACATCTTTTACTATCTGTGTGCAGTAGTCTAATCTAGGTTTGCCTCTTCTTCTCTTTTTTCCTATCTCTGCTTCTAATATATTCCGCACTATTCCCTCATGCCGTAGTATGTGGCCTATCATTCTATCTCTCCTATTTTTTACCGTTTTCCACATATTTCTTTCTTCCCTACCATTTTAGTACCTCTTCGTTCTTAACTTTGTCTGTCCATGATATCTTCATCATACGCCTGTAACACCACATTTCAAAGGCTTCTACCTTTTTCTTGTCCGCTTCTCTTACTGTCCAGGCTTCACAGCTGTACAGTGCTGTGCTCCACACATATGTTTTAAGCAATCTTTTCCTTGTTTCTATGTTTGTGGTCTTTGAGCATAGTAGTTGCTTTTTCTTGTTAAATGTAGCACGACCTTGTGCTAATCTTTGTTTTATATCTTTTGTGCTTTTCCCATCTTGCGTTATTTGGCTTCCTAGGTAGTAGAAATCCTTAACCTCTTGTAAGTTCGTGTTAAATACTTGTATTCTTGTTTTTGATTTATTTTCCCCACCTTTGCAAACTAGAACTTTAGTTTTAGTTTTGTTAATTTTCATACCGTATCTCTCTGTTAGAACCGTTTCCATTTCATTAAGAGCAGCTTTTAACTCTTCCTTGCTAGACGCTAATACCGCTATATCATCTGCAAATCTAAGCATATCAATTTTTTGTCCCTGCATAGTAATTCCAAATGTCTTCCTGCATTTGACAGTATTCATTGCCTCTTCTATGTACTAGTTAAAATCAATGGGGATAGGGCACATCCCTGTCTCACCCCTTTCCTAATGTTTACTTCTCACGTTCCTGCTCTAATTCTATTACTGCTGTTTGCTTTTTGTATAAGCTATGTACTATTCGTCTATCCCTATAACTCATTCCAATCTTTTTGAGTATTTCAAACATTTTTTTCCAATTTACATTGTCGAATGCTTTTTCCAAATCTGCAAACCCTATATACATGCTTTCCCCTTTTTCTATTGTTTTCTCCATTATCACTCTCAGACCTAAAATAGCCTCCCGTGTTCCCCTGTTTCGCCTAAACCCAAATTGGTCTTCTAGTATTTCTTCAGCTCGTTTTTCCATTCGTCTTTGCACAATTCTAGTTAATATTTTTGACACGTGTGCTGTCAAACTTATTGTTCGAAAATTTTCACATCTAAACGCGCCTTTCTTTTTTGGTATAGTTACTATGATGCTACGTTTGAAATCTTTGGGTATCTCGCCTGTCTCATATATATAGCTTACAAGTTGGAAGAGACGTTCTGTTACTGCTTGTCCAGCGGCTTTTAGAGTTTCTGCTTGCACCTTATCTGTACCCGGCACCTTACCATTTTTCAGACTCTTTAATGCTAAATCAAACTCGTCTCGAAGTATAGGATATCCCAAGTCATCATTTCCAATGTCTGATTCCTGTTCTAATGCAGTTAGTTCCTCTCCTGCATATAAATTCCCTATATATTCTTGCCATCTACTCACTTACTCCACGTCTTCTATAATGACGTTTCCTTGTGCGTCCCTTATATTTTTGCTATACGGTTTTATATCCCTAAAATTCATTCTAATTAATTTGTATGCTTCCTCTGTCTTTCCTATTTCCATCTTAGTGTGTACCTCTTTGCACTTTTCATCACTCCATTGTTCTTTAGCTTTCCTGCATTTTCTAATAATTTCCCATTTTATGGCTTTGTATCTCTGTTTTCCTGTTTCGTCTGATTTATTTTTGTATTTTCGTCTTTCTTCTATTAAATTCAGGATATCCTTTATTATCCATGGTTTCTTATTTTCTTTTTGTGTATACCCCAGAATATTTCTGGCCGCCATGTCTAGGCTGGATTTAATGTTATTCCATTCTGTTTCTACTTCCTTAGTTTCAGATATTTTCCCGATATCATTCAGCAATTCATTTGACTTTTTTTCGAATCTTACTTGAATATCTTTATCTTTTAGTTTCTCTAAGTCCAAGTGCATTTTTCCGTTCCTTTTTTTCAGATTTTTAAATTTAAATGCAGCCTTCATAATTGTTGTGGTCAGTATATATATCTGCTTCTGGGTAGCTTCTACAGTCTTTTACTTGATTACTAAACCGTTGTCTAACAAGAATGTAATCTATTTGATATCTTCCTATATCTCCTGGCATCTTCCTCATATATCGTCTTCTAGCATGATGTTGAAATAATGTGTTTGTGATGATTAAATTGTTCTCGTCGCAAAATTCTACCAGCCTATTTCCCCTGTCGTTTCTCGTGCCTGAACCAAATAAACCTACTACTGCTCCTTCCCGCCCCTCACCTACCACGGCATTAAAATCCCTCGTAATTATTAAATTTTCATGTCCTTTTACGTATCTTAATATGTCTTCGATATCTTTGTAGATGGCTTCTACCTCTTCGTCACTGTAGCTAGAGGTGGGCATGTATACTTGAATTATTACTGTGTTTACCGGTTTAGATTCTAATCTAACCATGAGTACTCTTTCGTTCTTTTGTAAGTAATTTTCTACACAGAATCCTATCTTTTTCCGCATAACTATCCCCACACCCAAATTTCCTTCCTCTGCTCCTGTATGAATTACCCTGAAGTCTCCACTCCAAAAATCCCCCGCCTCTGGCCACCGAACTTCGCTGATCCCTACTATGTCTAGTGATAGCCTATTCATTTCGATTTTTAGGTTTTCTAGCTTACCTACTTGCTTCATACTTCAACATTCCACGCTCCGACTCGCAAAATGTTCCCGACTCTTATTTTTAACTTTCCGATCGCATCCTCCGAAGTAGTTCCCTCCCGGAGATCCGAATTGGGGACTATTTTAACTCTGGAATCTTTTACCCCAGAGAATGCCATCATGTTTAAACAATTTAAGTACGCTGTGTACTTGGGAGATAATGTGGTGGTTTCCCGTTGCTTTCCACATCGCGGTAGTGTGTCTTAGACTGCCATACCGACCCCTATGGTCTCTGCCAATCTAAGTACCGAAAGAACCGCTGCCCTCTTTTGGGGACCTGTCTTAATCTGGTTCCTCACTAACGACCCTACTACTTTGGTTGGATCTGTAGTTTGGCTCTTTAGCTCATTAGAACACGCAAGCCATTTCACCTGTTCTAGTAATTTAGAACTTCGGCAAGGTGCAGGTCCATTCGAAACGGCTTATATGCCTATGAATCAATTAAAATTGTTAAACATAAAGGACCCCTCTTAAACACTGATAAAAGGCCCTTAGAGCCATCTACCTTGCTTTCCCTATTGGTCAACAACCAATGAGAAAGCAAGATTAATTTGGTTCCGCTTCAGCAGATTTAGAATTAGTATAAATGAAGTAGATTTTTGTTATAACGTCACAATTCACCTGTTTGTTGTGGAGAACACCAGCCTGCGGATGAGGACAATATCTTCGATAGTGTTTAAAGCAACATTATAATAAATTGTACGTTGGGAAGGTTCACTTCAGCCTAGGTGGTGAGGAGAATATTCTCTGAAGTGTTCTGGAACAACAGCTAATTATTATTTAATTGCAAATTCCTACTGATTATGACCACGTAGTGGTCGAAATACGTATCTAGTATTTGAAATATTTTTTGTGGTTAAGGGTTTTTATTCATTTTTATTAAAATTAATTCAATAACTAGATTAACCCCAGATAACAATAATAATAGTCTTCTTCTGTATTCCCTATTATGACAATATTTTGCTTAAAAATAAAAATATTTTTCCCAAATTTAATGTTAACATTGCTTTCTCTAATACCAGTGATCTTAATATGATTTTAGTTTGCAATACAGGCCCGATTCCAGATCATTCAGTATTTACCAACTAAATTGTTCACCTTGTGACTTGTTTCCTTTCAAAACCTTGCAAACAATTTTTTCTGCATTTATTTTTTAAGCGCCCTAAAATTCCTCAACAAGCTCGATTTCCAGCCATAAATTAGTGTTATTTTATAAAATTTTTCAAGTAGTTGCTCTATACAAAAGTTTGCCGTATAAAATCAAACAGCTGCTTAGGAAACATTACGTTACAAAGCAGTTACAATACTTCTTAGCACCTGCAGTGATTACATTTTAATAAAAAGCTGCATGTAAAAGTGCAGCTTTCTTCTAAAAGTTAAGACCACTCACCACCTGTCTAAATCTGCTTGCAATGGACTTGTTATCTGGTATTCTGCAGCTGTTATGATGTTACAAAGTAACAAGATTGTTTTCCTTTGTCTAAAAATCTTTTGATAATTGCGTTATCTGCTTGTTGGCAAGCTGTTACAGTTTGTATTTCGGCAGCTGTTGTCTGGGAATTCTGCAGACTTGATTCTTCGGCGATATCTTTGAAAGTCAAATACCCTACCCCCATACATGATTCTGGCCTTATAAAACAGAAACCGTGCTTTGAAAGACAAGATTGAATACAACATCTTCTTACCGAAGATACATGTTGTAAAGTCGCGCTACTAAAAGTGCTTTCTTAGTATAAGCGAAGTTGCTGGTTCCAGCATGCAGCCAATAAAGAAATGCAGTCGCATTTTTTCATCCACAACATGATATGAAGCCAAATAGTTCAAGGTACAGTTTTCTATTTTCGTATTTCTTATATGCTGCTGTGGAGGATAGAGATTTTATTTGCTGTTAGTCATGATTATTCAATAAATTACCAACATCACGTTACCAAACACATTCACAATGCACGAGCGACGATGTAATAATCATTCTTCAAATTAAAAATTAATTATTCAAAGTTTGTGTTAGTCTGTTTTACTGTTTCTTTTGTCTTTTTGTATAAACATTAACGAAAAGGACTTATGCATCAATTTAAATGTAGTTAATAGGTATTTGATTAATTTAAGTTAGGGTGTTTAATTTTAATGTAATACGATTTCTGAGGAGGTGCACTTCATAAAGCAGCATGTCTATATAACTTATGTATATTTCTTTTCCTGAAGTACTGTATAGTTTATGTTTTTTTTTTGTATGTATTTAAGGTAAACCATTAAGTAAGTATTTAGATTATAAGATGTTATATTTATTTTGCTTACCAATTTTATATGCTTATGTTATGACGTTTTGTTTACCAGCACGTAACAAACGATTACGCAATTTATTTGTTTTATTGTTTTGTAAATAGTCTTTCGAGATTGGTTGTTAACAATATAGTTTTCCAGAGGTTTCCAATGCGTTCTTTCTATTTCACCCACGCCCCTCTACAACATTTTTGAGCTAGCCCGAATTCTACCATTCTGTCTCCGTTTTGTTGCGGTATTCGGTGTAAACGATTTCTTTACTTACTTTTACTGTTTTCTTTCGTGTTTGCGCGGAATACCGTAACAAACTGCTTCTAGAAGGATGAACTGGTCATAAATTCAATAAACATTTTAAAGAACACATCTCGTACATTTAATCCTATACTGTCACTTAACAAAAACAGTAAAGTTTACAGGAGTAGCATTTAAAGATTTTGTAATTCATATATCTGTTTTTATGCCCAAGTTGTATGCACTCTAAGATCTGTTATGCAATATAATGATAGATAGGGAGTGTCTTATGAATACCAATATTGAAAAAAGTAATATGTTTTGTTTATTAATATTTATTTGTTGCTTAAAAATTATAGTGTCAGTTTTCCAGTATATTAAACAACATGTTTTTTTTTAAAGTCACTTTAGGAAAAAACTTGTATGTTAACCAAAACAAAACAATTTTCACAATTTGGATTATTATTATATTCAACCAGCCAGTATTACACAGTAGTTAGTTTTATTTATGAACATGGACAAAAACAAACATCGATATTTATTCTTTGTTTGCATTACTTACATTAGTCTACAAAATCAGTTTTTATACTTAATAGTTAACAAAAATTAAACCGTGCATCCTTTATATCGTACTTATAAGGTGAGCACTTCTATGATAGGGATTTTCGTCATTATTATGTAGAACTATAACTTGTATACATGAAATATTCTATTGTGAGATTAACCTAGCAAAACAAATACTACCCCAAATTTGACTTTATCAAAAACATTATAACACCTAGGTGAACTGTCCTTAAATCTTAATTTAAAAAATGAACAAAACCGTATACTGTTATAAAAAGAGTTCGCATAGTAAGCAGGGATTAATTTACTGTCTATTAGGGACTTTAGATCCTTTTTCTTTCTGTCACTTAGTTCAATTTTTGATTTATAAAGCGGTTTTAATTTGAAATCGACATGGCTGATACGTGTTGAACGCGATGATCGTTGTGTGCGTATTTCATTAAAGTTGTCATTGGTGTACGAAGTTCTATAATAAATTCGTGGTATACTACCTTCATCTTTTTCAAATTTTATAATCTTTATCTCTCCCATTTTTACAGTTTCCCGGTCTGTATTTTTATTGAAACTACTGCCACACTCAACTGCCATAAAACTAAACTGTCATAAAAATCTGAAAAACACATTCCTTTAGCGTTATATTGATTACCCTTTTTCTTTGCGGTTCTAATTAAAGTCAATTATTGTTCAGAAACATAAATTTGTGACGATTGCAAAAACTTTTTGACCTCCTTTTCAATTACAAACTGAACATTATCATTTTCACTTTGTGTATGGCCTTTTACCAAGAATTTATGGGTTATGCTTTTTATCTTGAAATTGGACAATGCATACAAATACATGGAAAACACGTATTGGTTTTCTTTGCTGTCCGCAACAGTAGTTGTCCGAATAGAAAGTAATCTCCAAAGTTTCATCATTGATTGCTTCTGTTCTAGTTTTCAGATAGCTGAGCACACATGAACCAATCTCATTAGAACCTCTTAAGCCATCAACTTCACTCCAGACAAAACATTCGCAATGGTCCTGTTTAAGTTCAGATATTGTAAAATTACAAACATTGATTTTGGATTTATAGTAAAAAGCAGAAGTTTTACACTTTGGAAGAGGTAAAACAGCTTGTAAGTCATAACATGCTACTATATAGTTTTTCTTTATACTGTTTTTATCCTCTTCCTTTTCCATACGACTTAATACTGTCTCTTAATGATGTTTTAAGTATTTTTCTTCAATCTGATCCTTTTCAGGCCCAACCGTGTTTGTGTAAATAGTACATAATTCGCACATGTCTTTTTTTGGAATGAAAAAGCTGATACTGTACTCATTTTTAAATATTTTGCGGTAAGTATGGCTTTCAGCGGGTGTTTTTCCTTCTTCCTTACAAGTTTCTTTATAATCACGATACACGTCCATTAAAGTTTTACCACTATCAATAAATTCGCGGGTTGTTTGCTGCCTTAAATATTGGCTTTCTATACGCGGTATTGAATCGATGTGCTTTTTTTAACCTGTTTAACATCTTCGGGTACTTTCTTCTGATGTCCGTGTTTACCCCTCATATCTTTTTCTACAATACCATTATCATTTATCTTACTTATTATTGTTCTTATAGGCCGATCATTAATTCCGAGAGTGTTCTTAAAAAAAAGTTTACAAACACGAGTCTTCTTATCTTCAATTGTAAGATAAAATACATGTTTTGGTTTCCGGTTACTGTCTATTTTTTTACATTGGTACTTAGGTTTAATAAGTGTAATATTGCCACTAATGAAGTCTCGTTGTTGAGTTAGACACGCCATATCCCAATAACATTCAAAAAGTTTTTGCCGATCATTATGGCAAATATTGTTATAGCACTTTAGGTAGCATTTCTCCGTACAGGGTGGGCCCATTTGTCTTGCAGAAAATACTCTATTATTCAAGGACACTGAAACATACTGCTTTCCAGAATTACGTAGCAGTTGGGCCTTTTTCTTTTTTGAGTTAACCCGTCCTTTTCTGCGTGTTTTTTTGGAGGTACTTCAACTGATTGTTCCATAGATATCAACTCTCGATTATAATCAGCTGCTACAGCCTCCATGTTTTCAAGAGGCATTGTGTCGTCTTCAGAATCGCTTATTAAAGAAGGTGGTTGTTGGACACTCATTAATGGTGGAACATAATCAGGGTCATTGCCGTCAGGAGAATAATCTCCCGTTTCTGATGAATCTGAGCAACTCGAAGAGCAACAAGAACTTAAGCTTGATGAACTAGAACTCTTTAAACATGGTTGTAACGTTTCTGGGTTGGTTTGCAATTCAATTGAACCAATTTGAAACTGTGATTGATCATTTCTATTTAAGGAAAACCACGTATCTTCTCCAACACTGAATTCCGAATTGTCTATATTTTTTTTCTATGATGGAATTATTGAAATCACTGCTAGGAAGTTGAAGAATATTCAAAGCTGAGACGTAATTGTGTTTATTGTCACAAGTAGATGCACAATCTTCTATTCTCGATAAATTTGGGCAAGATGAAATTGGGCTTAGTAGATTTTCATTGCTGGCAAGAGCAAGTTTTAATATCTTGTCTCTTGTATTCATTATTGAACCTAAAACGAAAGCTGTTGTATTACTATTGCTCGATTTAGGTCTGTGTATAAGTAATCAACACAAACTGTATATCAAACATCAGTAATGATTGATTGATATAGAAAATACCAAACAATTGATAGTGATAGAAGCCAATAAATGTAAGTTTACAACGACACTATTAATTTAAGAACACATGTAATTGGTAAAAGAACGTCACTAAGACAATAATGACGTTGTGGTATGCATGACTAGTTTTGTTTTATTATAAGTTATAAGGTAAAAATGTCATTATACGCTTAACAACAGTTTTCATATACATGCCACATTGACTTTTATCACAAAATATATTAGAAGAACGTCACTACATAAAAAAGACATTGTTAACGTTAATGATAAATGTTCTAAAAGCTTGACTTACAGAGAACAGTGTCAGAAAGCATAAGATGACATTGTTTCAATTAGATATAATTTTTCCAACTTACCTGTACAAATAATTGGAAATCTGTCACTAACCAAACAATGTCATATTTTCAATAAGAATTCGTAAATCTCGTTGAACACAATCTGCACTTACACGTTTAAAGTCAGTTTAGCACTGAGGAGTCTGTAGTATTTCATTAAAGTGCATAGTGACACTAGCGCCATCTAGCAAAATTTATACAGAATATCTGCATGGGAGTTAGTGCATTACGTAGCTTGTGCTATATTCCAGTGGGTAGCGCTGTAAACCCATTTTTGCAATATTTTGTATAGTGACAGTATAGGATTAAGTGTGCGATCTGCTGTTATAAAATTTACATTAGATCTATCATCATCATTTTGTTTTCGACCTTATTTAAGGTCGGTTTGACGCAGCTCTAATTTCTTTTCTATTCTGTGCTAATCTAAAAAGCTCTACATATCCTTCACAACCTAAATTTCTAATTATTTGACTAATATAGCTTGGTCTAGGTTTTCCTATATCCTTCTATCTTTTTCCTATCCACCTGGCTCTACATAGATATTAGCAACCTGATAGTAGTTAAAGAACTCTAACATGTTTACATGATTACCATTTATAAGGAAATGAAATATAACCTGGTTATCTGCTTCAGAAAGGAAAAGTGTTAAATTATATGTTATGGTAAGGCTTAAGTAACGAATCGCTGCCAACATGCCAGACCGCTACCTAATTGTGAGTTGTCATGGTGACGTTTATTAAATTATATGTTATAGTAAGGCTTAAGCAACGAATCGCTGCCAACATGCCAGACCGCTACCTAATTGTGCGTTATGTCATGGTGACGTTTATTAAATTATATGTTATGGTAAGGCCTAAGCAACGAATCGCTACCAACATGCCAGACCGCTAACTAATTGCGAGTTATGTCATGGTGACATTTAGTTAACTGATTTTTTTTTTGTTTTGTTTTCGAACTTACTTTAAGTCGGTTTGACGCAGCTCTAAATTCTTTTCTATTCTGAGCTAGTCTAAAAAGGTCTACATACCCTTCACAACCTAAATCTCTAATAATTTGACTAACATAGCTTTGTCTAGGCCTCCCTACTCTATTTTTATTTGGTAGTCTATAATCTAAGACTTTACTAAATAGTCCCTCATGTCTTAACTGGTGCCCTATCATTCTATCTCTCCTGACCTTTAATTGTTTCCACATACAGGGTTCCTCACTTATCCTTCTATAAACTTCCTCGTTTGTTACTCTATCTGTCCAACTAATCTTTAACATTCTCCTATAACACCAAGTTTCAAAAGCTTCTATCTTTTTCTTATCTACTTCTTTAATTGTCCAAGTCTCACTACCGTATAGTAGAACGCTTCATACGTACGACTTTAAGAAACTTTTTCTATTATCTAAACTAATACTATTAGCTATTAGTAAGTTTTTATTTTTTTAAAATATTTTTCTAGCTTGAGCTATTCTAGCTACTATATCCCTTCTGCTACGTCCATTCATTGTAATTATACTACCTAAATAGCAAAATTCATCTACCTCCTCTAACTCGGAAATTACCTATTTTTAATTTTGGTTTAGAACTAGGCTGTAACTCACTTGTCATTATCTTTGTATTTACTGAGTTAATTCTCATACTATAGTTACTCTGTAGTATCTCATCTAAAATATTTAAAAACTCTCCTAACTCTTTTCTAGACTCTGCTATAATGGCTATATCATCTGCAAAACGTAACATGTCCATCCTTTGTTTCTGTACACTAATACCTATCTCTTTTCTCTCTCTAGCTAAGTTTAAAGCTTCCTCAATATAAACATTAAAAATCAAGGGAGACAGTATACAACCCTGTCTAACACCATTTCTAATCTTAGCTTTCTTTTCTATTTCATCAAATCTAATTACTACGCTTTGGTTTTTATATAGACTGTAAATAATTTTTCTATCTCTATGAGAGATTCCTATTTTTCGCAAAACTCTGAACATAACAATCCAATTAACCCTATCAAATGCTTTTTCTAAATCTACAAACGCGAAATGAGTCTTTTTATTCTTTTGTAACCTTTTTTCCATAATTACCAACTAACAATAATTTCAACTCAGCGTTCTTCTGTCACATTGTCAATTCTTCCCATATTTGCGATGAAAATTGTTTTAAAATATTACATGTTCAAAATAATGAAACTAAGTTTAATTTTTTATAAATTTTTGAGAATAAAAACATTACGATTAATTTTGTTTGAATGAGATGGCGAATTTTGATCACAACCTTATTTTCCTTTAATTTTTAGATAGAACTTGTGTTGGTAATAATTAAACCACTCATAGTTTTTAAAATTATTTTTATTTACGTTTCGATCCATGACCTAGGATCGTTTTCAAAATAATAAAAACTTCAAGTTTGACATTTATGACATAAATTGAAGGTGACTTTGATTTATTGATGTTCGAAATATTTGGTTTGAGTACATGATATATATATATATATATATATATATATATATATATATATATATATATACACTGAATCTCGGTGAAATAAGACATAAAATTAGAAAGCAATAGAAGGAAAACGAGCTATATACATGCTGTGTGAGAATTTCAGAGAACTATGTAAGCTAGCTCAGAATATAAATAAGTGCAGGTATGTGTCCAACCAGTTTTGAGATGAAGATCCAATGATGATGATGACGAAGCATATTAACAACCCCTGCAAAACAGCATTGGTATCTGACAAGTGTAAACCCGCAATAGGGTTACCTCACAACCATATACAATCTCCGTTAAACAGTATTGGTATCTGGCAAGTGTAAACTCGCCATAGGGTCGCCTCAGATCCATATACAACCTTCATAGAACAACATTGGTATCTGACAAGTGTAAACCCGCCATAAGGTCGCCTCAGAACCATGTTAAAATCTACCAAAGAGGTAGCGTAAATAATAATAATTTTCCCCTTCAAAATAAATATAAAAAAACGACTACTTAAGCCTTTTAATAATGCAATTGCACACTTCTTTAATAACCATCCTCTCAATTGTATAAATAGAAACATGTTAAAAAATGTTTTCCAATTCCCAAGTTATTGAATTTATATAAAATTCACCAATAAAAATTAATCAGCTGATTTCACGTTAAGCGTATTGGCTACCTAAAAAAGTCGGTCCCAGGCCGTAACACAAATTGAAGGCAATCATTCATTTAAACTTTAAAAATTTTTGTTTAGTGTACTCAAACCAAATATTTCAAACATCAATAAATCGAAGTCACCTTTAATTTATGTCATAAATGCCAAACTTGAAGTTTTTATTATTTTGAAAACGACCCTAGGTCATGGATCGAAACGTTAATAAAGATAATTTTAAAAACTATGAGTGGTTTAATCCCAAAAGAAGATTAAGAAGAATACTAAACAAACCACAACAAACATACAGGGAGTATTTTTTGGTAATAATTAAGTTGATAACTATGTTCATTACAACAGTTAAATTCATAATGATCAAGCTTTTGTCCATTTTGTTGTAATGTCCGCCGACGTTAACTTATAAAATTTATTAATTTAATTTTGACTGTTTTTTGTTCCTCGATAGACTTTCTTCCATGGAGGGGCTTCAAATTTAAAAAATGTTTAAGATATTATAGCACTAACACTAATATTAATCACAAAACTTCTTCCTATAATTTAATAGGTAAGTTAATTCTGCAATTATACCATGGGCTGACTACTACAATCTTCTTCAAGACCCTAACCAAGGGTTTATATAATAGTGTAATGACGTCAAAGACAATCTGAATCTATCTCGATAACATACTAATTTCTTCACAACCATTAATCTTGGCGGTGTCAATTGACATTTCCAAGTATGTATCATCATGTTTCCTTGTACAATTAATTCTTAGTGAGTTAATTATACCGTAAGTTTCTTTAACTGGAATTATTATCAACTTTTGTTCATGGTATTTAATTTTACGATTCTCATTAAAACTTCAACTATTTTTTAATTAGAAGTATGAATTGTATTTATTAATCTAGAATTTTTACATATTTTATTTTTGCAGGATGGGACTGTTCGGATGGTTCGCAAGCGAATTCGTATGGAATGATAGTATGTGAACTACTACTACTTGTATTGAGTAACTTGATGTTCCTTCCTGCAGTTTATGTAGCAGTACGGAGAAAATATTACGTTGAAGCTGTGGTATATTTTTCAACATGTTTCTTTTCTACATTTTATCATGCCTGTGATGCTGGTGAAAATATTATAAGTTTTTGTTTAGTACGCTTATCAGTGTTACAATTTTCTGATTTTTTCTGTGGATTGCTGTCAATTTGGGTTACAGTAATAGCAATGGCATATTTGCAAAGGCCATGGTCTTCGATATTACATATAACTGGAGCTATTTGTTTAGCCTTCGGTACGTCCATTAATAAAACATCCTTATGGTTATTTGTCATACCCTTTGTAACCGGAATAATAATTATAGTCATTAGTTGGAGTTTTAATTACAAAAAGGGTAATGCTGTTTTTCCTACAAAACATTATCTATATATTACATTGCCTTTAGGTGGTGCTATTGCAGGAGTAGGTTTGTTAATGTATGCGTTGTTGCAAACTCATTCAAATTACAAGTATGTACATAGTTTGTGGCACATTCTTATGGCGATTGTTATTATTATACTTTTACCAAATATAAATGCATTTAAGCCAGTGCCAATTACTAATAATTCTGATTAATTCCAAATAAGTTTGATTATTATTAATTATGAGCATTGAATAAATATTTTGTATTCGAATAGATCCAAATGACAATTATTGTAGATTTGCAAGTAAGATTTAAAGGAATTGCAGCAAATATAAATATACATAATTCAAAAATAGTAACGTTAAAAGTGCACATTATATATTTTATATTGATGTTATGCAAACATTTTAAAGTATATTTTTAGCATAATTTATACTAATTAGCTACAACAAAGAATTGGTAGTTAGTTAGGTAAGAAAATCTTTATTTACACTCTAAAGGTATTAGAAGAATTTTGAATTTATATCATTATACAGCATTTTAAGTAATATTTGTTTATGAAATAAGCGTATAGAACTCGTAGACCTAAAAAGTTTACTATATATACAACCTGTACAAAATATAATGGACGTTGTTACAAATTTGTTTGTGAGAAACAATAAATTAAATTTAATAGTAATATTGATATACGTGTGATTCAATGACTATAATCATATTAGATTAGCATTAATATCTAGATCACCGATTTAGTTATATAAAAGTAGTATGATATCTATTTTATTTCACATTTTAGCTTAATTTCTTATACAAAATACAAGTTGAAGTTCATTTTTTGTTTATGCCTTGCTAATTTTAATTCAAATTGATAAGATTTGGTTTTTTTTAGGAGAGAATGGTGATGTTTGCAACTTGGTTAACTTCTGCATGAATTAAATTCTGCAAGTAGAGTTTTAAGAGACCAAACAGATTTACCATAAAATAATACATTACAAATTCCAAGAAATTGATTAAACTGCCGAAAGAACAATAAAATCCCAAGTTCTATAGCGCAAAATAACCTATAACAAACTCCAAACAAGAGCCATAAACTATATTTCATAACACCTTAGGTACAAGCATAATCAATTAGATACATAAAGAAATAAACACTTCTACGGCTATGCAAACATATCCATCTACAAATGAACACAAAATGTATGCTATGTATCCTTTCTGCAATGAGCAATATCTTTAAGTTTTGCAGGGGTGACAAACTTAAATAATAATTATAACTAGCGCAAATGATTTTTCATGAATTTTAATATTTTAAAATACATGTTAGAGAAAAGCATTACAACCTCGGGCATCTATCTTGCTAAATAGATGCCTTTTAACCTAATAGGGCAAGTTAGTCTGCTTATCCGGAAATAGTTTTTGGGGTACAACCGCTAATTTGTTACAGGCCCCAATTTGGCTTAATTGAACATACTAGTGTATATGTTGAGAAATTGCGATCCACATCATATCCTGGCAATTCCCCATATGAAAGTGAATAAAATTTTGAATTCAGTGTGGCAGAGGTGTGAAATCTGGAACAATTATTGTTAAATCATGATTCCAACTATGAAAGCCTTCAACATTATTGAATGAAATCATCAAACAATTTGTTAAAATATTGAAAAGGTGCAACTTTAGATATAATCTAAAATTAATTTTATCAATTGAAACTCATCGTTAGTCCAGCTGTAATTTAAAAAAATGCATTAAACAGAATTTATAATAAACACTACTTACCGAAAAGTTTGTTTTGTATAAGTACCTGCATCTTTTGTCTTTTCTCTTTGTTTTTAGTTTTTTTTTACTGTTTGATTCAAAATTCGAAACTTGTATGTATCATTTTCTTGTTTCTTTTTCTGTCGTATATTATTTCCCAAAAATTGTGGCTAATTTTTGGAATCGTCAACATCTGACTGTATGCTGAACTTTGGTATAAAAAAAAAATTCTATCTGATCAGGTAAAATAGTCAACAAAGTAGACGAAATTGGGTATTTGGTGTGCCATAAACACAGACAGCAATGTATCACCAATGTCACTAACATTTTTGTTAATATTGAAGCGAACTTTCTCTTTATTCTTTTTTTGTGTGTCGGACACACCAATACTATGATTTTGACGTTGGGCGTAAGTGAAGTGATTTTTATTTGGTAAGACTTTATTCTTAAAGTTATCACTTCCAATAGACTTACGAGCTTCACAATATTCATGGCCTAGTCTGAGAATTATCCCAAGGATGAACGATGAGAATGGGCGTGATTGTAAAGTAAACTCAAATATAAACAGGAATCGAAAAGGGGGAAGATTGAACGCCACCGCATCTATATGGACGATAAATATCTAAAGTATCCTGTGAGAACATGCAGAAACCCACAGTGACTATTTAAAAAAATATACAAGTTAAACAAAACAACATTTCTGGAAACCTCTCGAAAGTAGCTACTTCAACTCCTGTTGCGATGCTCCTGAAAGAAAATGGTACTCAATAAATTTTAATCTGGAGACACAATTTGCGTCTTACAAAAGAAATATAACAGTACTCATAAGTTAAACAGCATGAAATTACCACTCAAAAAATGTTATATCTAAAAATGGGTTTAAAAAAAAATCATTTTCATCACTTCTATAACATAACTCTGCTTGAGTGTCTCTCAAGTTTCATTACTCAAATTTTATCTTCTCGAGTGGTAACGTCATTAATTTAAATACTCGGAAACAAAAGACTTAGTGCTTTGAATCAAAAATATAATTTAAAGTAATTCTTTTCTTTCTCTCCAGTATATGTTAACAAAATCTCAAGTATATTATTCAAAGTAAAATCTTTTTTTTATATGAAATAAGTATTCATAACTTTCCTCCTTAAATAATGAAATTTTGATATTTAGAACTATAGAACAAAAAATTTTAATAATCCCATTTGACAGATCTGTTAGACTGGTTCACAATAAGTTTATAAATAAATCTCACACGTAATGTTTGTTACAGAAAAAATATTCAAACTCGGATAGATTAAATAAATTAATATATAAATGCCACATGCATGCCTCACTTGTACCTCTAAATATTTCGATTTACATCTACGGAACAACGTTTTCATTTCTTTTTTATTAGGCTTTAATTTCGATGCCAAACAAGAAAATGAATTTGATATACAACTATTGAAATATGATTATTCTTGCGATCTTTTATTTTTGATCCTAAATGCAAAATTTATACTTTCACTAAATGCAATATCTCGATATTAAAGCTTCAATCATAACCACACAAACTAATTGAAACACTCACTGGGAATGGATTCCTGTATTCATCAGGGTTGTAAATACCTGAATTTTGTACGTATAAGAAAACTCCACCTCTATATAAAATTTCCCAACCAAAAGCTTATGTTTCTTAATCTTCTTTGGGAATTAAACCACTCATAGTTTTTATAATCATCTTTATTTACGTTTCGATTCATGACCTAAACGTAAATAAAAATGATTTTAAAAACTATGAGTGGTTTAATTCCCAAAGAAGATTAAGAAACATAAGCTTTTGGTTGGGAAATTTTATATAGAGGTGGAGTTTTCTTATACGTACAAAATTCAGGTATTTACAACCCTGATGAATACAGGAATCCATTCCCAGTGAGTGTTTCAATTAGTTTGTGTGGTTATGATTGAAGCTTTAATATCGAGATATTGCATTTAGTGAAAGTATAAATTTTGCATTTAGGATCTAGTATAAAAGATCGTAAGAAGAATCATGTTTCAATAGTAGTATATCAAATTCATTTTCTTGTTTGGCATCAAAATTAAAGCCTAGATGGCTATTCTGAGACACCAGCTGCTACGTAAATGTGCTAACACCTTCTGCTCTTAACAACAACCGCTGTACTCAAGCAAAATGGCCGAGTTCTCTTTTTGATACTGTCAATCTAAAAGAACAGCTGATCTGTCAGAAGCATCACTTCGTGACACTCAACACAAGCGCTATATTAACGCAGTAATCTTCAAAGTGGATGCAGACCGCCTACGAATTAGGCAACACTAGTGACTGGCTTATAAAATAACTTTAGGGACAATTTTAAAATATTTGTTATAATTGAATAAATTCTTATGGTAAATCCAAAGCGAATTAAATGGTAATATCATTCACTTCTATTATGAAATCGTTTATTCTGAGCTATTATGCAAAACAAAAGGATCAGATACCACAGAGTAGTAACAAATAAAAACGACTTTAAAATTCGATACCATAGAATTTATATTTGTTACAATATAATGCTATGTGTATTGCCTATACGATAACCAAGTGTAAACTTATTACTCACCTAATTGTCAGTTTCAAGTTATGAAACCACTTGCAAGTAGACGCATATCCCAAGTTATGCTGTTTTCCTAACATATGAGGAATATCAGCTTCTCCTACTAATAAAATAACAATAACAAGAAAGATGGTCATTCTAACTAACTCGGACTTCATCCTGCAGAAATCAAATGAGAGATTTGTCGATTTTTGTTAATTTGATTAAAATTCAAAGATCGTCCCCACTTGTAAAACAAGATTAAGAAACATAACAAGCATAACCCTGGAGGAAGACGTGGGGTCCTCCACTGAGCAACAATGACTTCATCCAACATCTGATTCTGGTGTGGAAGTGCTACACCTGAAATAAATGTATTTAAAAAAAATGAAGATACAATACACATCCTGTTCTATACAACGTAGAAACCAAGTGCTCTCTCTGTCTGAAAACATGGTATACATTTGGAATTTATTTTCGTGCGAATTTATGCTGCACATTTACAATTTTAATTAACTACCATTTCTATTAAACATAATTACAAATAAAATTTGATTTATGGAGGATTTAACTTTGTTTACGCTCTAAACTAAACGTGAAGTGCCAAAGTTTGACCGCATTAATGTGGGTAATCTTATACGAAGTTCTTCCTTTGGTCAACATAGTTGATTCCACACAGGTCTGCAATGTTAGACAAACTTTATCAATACTCTGTGTAGATCATCAAAGACATTTTCAACACGTTCGGATAAATTTTTTAACTGTATTTAGCGAAGCTGCGATTTCAAAGATTTGGGCGTTGCCGTGGATCGATGTAGTAAGCGTAAGACTACGGATTCCAAGGTCCTGGGTTCGAATCCCGACACGGCCGACTGCTTGAAAAATGGCCGGTGAGCATTTTTCACAAAAATTACGCTCTCGTACGGATGAGAGGTTAAATGGAGGTCCTGTAAGTGAGTGTTGTCACGCACATTAAAGATCCCTACCTTGCCTGGAACGGCAATTGTTCGGCAAAATTTTAAATATCCAGGAAACAAAAAGCTCGATGTAGCTCGACAATAACATACTTTCCGAGCTAAAAAATGATCAGAAATATGTGTTTTCTATTTCAACCATGCAAAAAATTATTTTTAATGAAATGAAGGATTAACTATTGAAATTTTTGACACAAACAAAATCGGACATCAGCGTACTATGTACTAGTTGTTTGCCTAACATAAGTAGATTTAATTGTAGTTCTTTATAACGTCTCATTAATTTTCAAAGGAATATCAAATGTATATCATATTTTCGGATGGAGGGAGTAAGTAATAAAATACAAAAAAATAAATCAATACTTTAGTTAATTATCACCATCAAATACTTAAATTGTGTTATGCAAGAGACTTCGTGGAGCACCTATTAATTTCTTTAGCAAATCACCAAAACTCTTACTTTCCATGTATATGATATCAGAAATTTTAAGCGTTCTTATGAATTGAACACAATTGACGATGTAAGTTATTATGAAACTACATCAAATCTTCTATGACATTTATTTCTCCTTGTAAATTCTGTAGATTTCCAAATGATCTTTTATTGTTGCAATGCCTGAAGTTTATAGGAATTGTGATTTTGAGGACTATCATTATCTATTCGTTTCTCATTAATGCCTTACTAATTAAACTGTAATGTGAATAGTTATTTACATATTACATGAAGGTAATATATAAAATTTGATATTTTAAATGGACACGAGCAGCAGGCACATGTGTACATTCATTAACATGTGGTTTGTGACTAGCAAATTAGTTTTAAACTTGTATTCAATCGTGCTGAAATAAATTCCATTTGACTATTACATAGGAAACAACGATGGTATGTGTCTAACCAGTTCCAGGACTGAAGACCTAATGATGATGACTATTAAACACATACATAAATTTGCAAAACTGAACGATTCAAAATGGAGTAGTTTTGTGATTTGAGTTTTTGTTAAATAGTTTTAGTATCAGTATTTATAAAAAGTAAATACATTTCCCAAAACAATAGTAATTTGAACACAGAAATTTGTTACATAAAAATAGATGATAACAGCACACAAAACAAAAAAAAAGAAACCTGAATTTTTACAGGTTTTTTATTTCATTAAATGTTCAAAATTTCTGCCTTTTGATCTAAACAAAAATTTACTCTTCAACAGTTTTTTGAATGTTGCCACTCTAATTATTTCTGAATTTATATCTTGAATCTATTTTTGCAGTCATCATCGGTTGTTACTGCTACTGCATAAACCTTATTCTTAAGATATCCCCAAAGAAAATAATTGAGTGGTGTTAGATATCGCTGAATATAAAACAAGACTTACGTTACCGATCTATTTATCTACAAAAATATTGTAGGCTAAACTAACATTTTGTGTATTGTGAGTAGGAGTGCCATCTTGTTGGAAAAAATTAGTCGATATTCTGCTAACACATGGTCCGTCACATAATTTTTTATTAAATTTAAATATAGTTTGCTTATCAGATTTTCATTGTAAAATACAGGCCTAACAATTGTTTTATGTTTAAGCCCGTACTAGACATTAAAAACCCAATATGATTAGGAATTTTTATTTATAGTTTGGTGTGGATTTTCATTGTTTCATAAATGTACATTATGATGTTTAAACATACCTTTCTTTATAAACTCGCTCTCATCAGACCAAACGTGATCATTTTGAAATTTAATAATAATCCGTTTGCAAAATTAAATTCTTTACAAAGAATCATTTTCATAAAGTTTTTGTACTAATCCGTATTTGTGTAGATGTATATTACACTTAAATTTCGACCGCATTCACCATACATAACTGTTAGTTAAAAAAGTAAGAATTATTTAATTGTTGATGAGCCATGTCAATTAATTGTCTGACAGATTTAAGTAGGATGCTGAACAAATGATTAAGTGTTAGTAAAGTCATTGCCAGTCATGGCAACTCGATGGTTATTGCTACAGAATCATCTTTAGGCATGCATACAAATTGATGCACTTTTGAAGGCTTTTTTTTAAATTTTAGATAAAAAATATCCCTTTTTATTTAAAAAAATGAAAATGTATTTTCCTGAAAAAATTAACGAAAATATTTCAGAAATGTATGTTGCCCTTCAAGAGCTATAACTTTAATCTGAACATTTTTCCCTATGCCTTATTCTTTTTAAAATAAACGCATTGATTGGTTTAAAAATTACACCCTGTATACTTCTTCTTTTCTGTTAAAGAGAAAACTAATTAACAAAGTTATTCACTACTAAACTTCTTGTTTCAGGGTTTTAGGGCTAAAATAATATATGGGGCTTACTCTTGGACAAGAAACTAAATACTGCTACAATTTAAGTAATACAACCTATTTATTTAATCAAGACTAAACCGCAAAAGTCTTGTCTTCTATTAACATACTTTGTTACGGGAGTGTAAAGTATTAAGTTTTAAATTTGGAAATGCCCAAAAATGACAGGAATCTCGTAACAAAATCCAGATCCACTGGCCAACTACTGTGCTGCGGGATTGGGTTCCTATAGCAATAACTGGCAGAAAACTGAACAGAATGAAGTAATGATTAAAATTTTATCTAGATGCGATTTCAAGCTATGTTATTAATAGCACTTACCCTCTTAGGTTTTTAATCCATCAAATATAAAGGGTGCCAACTACATCTAGTTCTAATAAAATTTCCTCTGGACGACATGTAACCCACTGTTTGGGTTTATGACTTGCAACGAATTTAATTCATTTGTTCAAATGGCTGTCTAGCGATGTCATTATCTCCATTTTTCTGCCTTAGAGGGGTATGCTATTAATATATACCTAACACATGTAAGATGCCCGATTGTCATGCTTTCTTTTTGTTAAGTCCATGTATCTGTGATATAAATGAATACGTTGTGTGGTTGGTAATTTAATCTCTGTGGGTTTTATTAAATTGTGTTTTTTTCTTTGAACTTAACTACATTATAGAAACTGGATTTTTATTGTGTTTTGCATACATTGTAACTGATGTCTGTAATTATGTTGGTGTACTATTAAATAGAAGATTTTCAATGTACAAGCTACAAAAGGTTTCTTTATATTTGATGAGAAATTTATTGAAATCTGTTTTCCTTTTTGGTGGCTTTTAAAGTAATTAATGAATTGAAGTTTCATTTCAAACGTATTGTACAGAAATGAAATAATGCTTTTGTGACTTCTAAGTTTATGATTTTATAGAACTCCTATTAAGCACGATTAAAGCAATCAAAATTACAGAAGTGCTTCAATAATAAGCTGTCCGTTTCAAATACTTTTTCCCTTTATCATCTGATTTTTTATTCCACGTAATGCCCAAATGTTACAACTTGATAGATAGTAAAATCAAACTCCAATTAAGAAAGTTGCATTTCATATGCACCAACCTATAGGTTTCCAAAAAGGAAAAGCATATCTCGCTTCACAGATAAATAAATAGAAAAACAACTCACGATTTAGTAACAAAAGGAAATCTGTTTCAAATCTTAAAGTGCATATTTCCTTACAATAATTTATACTTGCTGTGAAGGCGCACACCGATTATGAATATTAAATAACAAATGTTTTCCAAGTAGGCATGGCTAATTTGATCACTAGCTTGTTGGCATGACAATGAGGCTGGAAGATTGTGGATTTCAGGAATGGAATGGTATTAAAATCATTGAGTTACATAAAATCTAATACAGACAGTTCTTTATATAAACCAGTTTTTACACGTGTAGCCGATCTTTTAGTACTGCCATAAGTATACAATGGCGATGTGAGATATTTTAAATTGTCTAGTGTTGTTGAATTATCTGTGATTTAAAAATAATGTTTAGAAAAATGAAAATGCTAGAAATAGTCCATAATGATATTAATGTCCATTACTTTTTGAGTAAAAAAAATAATTAGGATATTACTTTGTGAATTTGGTTAATTTCTACTTATTTTAAATTTAACAAGTTTCTCCACAAGTGTTTAAGTGCTCCACTATTAAAATATTTAAAGTAGTCATAAATTAGATTACATAAGTCTCTACATTTTTGTGATATGTATGTTAATAGAAGAATATACTACACATAAAATTAGAAAATGTAATTGTGCAATGGTAAACCTGAAGGCATTGATACTCAAACTAATGTTTAAGTTAGCAATTTAACGTATTTGATATGATGCAATCCTACAAATTGTTCACATGTTTATTAATAATCGGGCATTATTTTATTATACCTGGAGCTTTTAAAAGTTTAGATTTTAAACTAGTGTTGGATTAAAATGTTTTAGAAGTGTTGTTTAGCTTGTATTCTTATTTTTCATATTAAAACTAATATAAGAATTTATTAACACACTGACTACTGCATTCATTTTACTAGTTTGTTTTAGTGGATAACGCATGATTCTTGAAGTGTGGGCAATATCATTATTAAAGGGTGTAGTGTTTTTTTATTACATTAGGCTTTCATGTTTTTATATGTGTAACAATTTCTTAGTTTCCATTCATTTAATTAAGTTTTTAAGCAATTTAAAATTCAACTGATTCATGATTAGAACTTTTTTGGTTCACAATTCTGATTGATGGAAGTAAAATATCTTCTGGTTTATACTCCCTTTATGTTTGTTGTGGTTTGTTTAGTATTTTTCTTAATCTTCTTTTGGAATAAAACCACTCAAAGTTTTTAAGATCATCTTTATTTATGTTTCGATCCATAACCTAGGATCGTTGTCAAAATAATAAAAATTTCAAGTTTGACATTTATGACATAAATTGAAGGTGATTTATTGATGTTCGATATTTTTGGTTTGAGTACATTAAGTGAAAATTTTAAAGTTTAAAAGAATGATTGCTTTTAATTTGTGTTGCGCTCTGGCAACGACTTTTTAGGTAGCCAATACACTTAACGTGAAATCAGCTGATTAATTTTTATTGTTAAATTTCATATAAAGTCAATAACTTGAGGATTGGAAAACATTTTTTAACATGTTTCTATTTATACAATTGGAAGGATGGTTATTAAAGAAGTGGCGATTACGTCACCGTAAAGATTAAGCAGTCGTTTTTTTAAATTTATTTTGAAGGGAAAACTCATTATGATTTAGGCTACCTCTTTGGTAGATTTTAACATGGTTCTGAGGCGACCCTATGGCGGGTTTACACTTGTTAGATACCAATGTTGTTCTATGAATATTTTATATGGTTCTGAGGTGACCTTAAGGCGGGTTTACACTTGTCAGATACCAATATTGTTCAGCGAAGATTGTACATGAATGAGGCGACCCTATAGTGGGTTTACAATTATTAGATACCAATACTGTTCAATGGACATTGTAAATGGTTTTGAGGTAACCCTATTGCGGGTTTACACTTGTCAGATACCAATGCTGTTTTACAGGGGTTGTTGATATGCTTATTGTTATGTAATTAGTTATTGTATGTATAAATAGAAATCATGTATGTAGGCTGTATTTCATGTTAATATCGCAAGGAAAACCCAGGAAAAACTTGCAATGCTACCTAGATATTGTGGGCATTTGATTTTCATTTGTTATTTCTTTTATTATTTCTTTTAGTAATGAAATCTATTGTTTACTGAAAGTCACGGATTCGTTTGCCACCCAGTTATTTTTATGTAGGGTTATATAAGCAGCTTCTGGTTTAAATAGTTTTAATACAAGTGTGCAAACTAAAGCATCATGTTAAATACTACCATGTAAAATGATTTTACATTTTATATGTAGCAACGCTAAATGGGAAACTGTGATTAATTACTTACAAGTTATTAATGTTTTCGCTTAGATTTGCATTTACTAGTGTCCTGATATTGTTTTCTTTAAAGATAGGAAAATTAATTTCTGCTACTTTGATCTGAGATATTTAACCACTAACAATTTTCAAAATTCTTAACAAGACAGCTGAGCTACAGTAAGGTGTATTGCTTTTTCGAGGTTTCGAGAATTAGAAAACACCTTTAAAAGTTAGACAGTTTGATGATAATTGAATAGAACAAGCTACTTTTGATGTTCAGTTGTTAGAAGTGGTTGAAATTAAAAAGGATTGGATAATACATTTAGAGAGGTTTAATGACCTAGTGGAGTGTGATTTTGAAAATGTCCGACTAGAATAAGCTTCTTGAAACTGGTTAGATGCGTACCTCCATTGTTTCCTATTCTGAGCTTTTCTATACATTTCCCTGAAATTCCAACAACCTACATCTTTCGTGCTAGTCTAATCTAGGTCGAATTATAATCTCTCTTTTTTCGTCTTTGCTTCTAATATATTCCACACTATTTCCTCATGCTTTATAATGTGTCCTATGCTCCTACCTATCTCTTTTTTTTATTGTTTTCCACAGATCTTTCTTCTCCTAATTCTAGCACCTCTTTGTTCTTAACTGTCTGTTCATAATATTTTCATAATACTTATGTAGCACCACATTCCAAAAGGCTTCTACATTTTTCCTGTCTGCTTCATCTACTGTTCACATTTCACAGTCGTACAATGCTGTGCTCCACCCATATGCTTTCACAATTTTTTCCTTGTTCTATGTTTGTTGTCTTCGAACATAGCAGCTGCTTTTACTTGTTAAATACATTGCGACCTTGTGCTAATCTTTTTTGTTTTTATTATCTTTTGTGCTTTTCCCCTTCTATTGTTTTCTAAAAGTATATCCTATTTCACCATTATTCGGTAGTATGTGAAGGGGGTTAAGTAATTTGCCAAATTAATAGTTTTCCAATTACTCATTTTGTAAATCAACATTTGTTGCAAATATTGCAAAACCAAAACCTGTAGTCGTTTACGATAATTTATGCGGTTTAAATACATTTACTTTTTTCATCATTAGGTCTTAAGTCCTGGAACCGGTTGGGTGATTACATCCATTGATTTCAATTCTCTGTTATCCTACATATTTCACTATCTGTGTGCAATAGTCGGCTCTAGATCTACCTCTAGCTCTTTTTTGGTTTCTCTACTTTTAATATATCTCGCACTATTCCCTCATGCCTTAGTATGTATTCTATCATCCTATCCCTACTGTTTTCGACATATTTCTTTCTTCCCCTACCATTTCTAGTGCCTTTTTGATCTTAACTTTGTCTGTCCATAATTTCTTCATAATACATCTGTAGCACCACCTTTCCTGTTCGCTTCTTCTACTGTTCACGTTTCACAACCGTACAGTGCTGTACTTTACACATATGTTTTTAGCAATCTTTTCCTTGTTTCTGTTTGTTGTCTTTGAACATAGTAGTTGATGTTCTTGTTAAATGTAGCACGGCCTTGTGCTAATCTTTGTTTGATATCTTTTGCGCTTTTTCCATCTTGCATTTTTTGTCCTCTTAGACGTACAGCTTTTAAAAAATGAACCACAACTAATTTATGTATATGGACAACTTAGAGATATAAACCTTCAAATTTTTGTAGAATTTTTGACAGAAAACCAAAACATTTTTAAAGACGCTCGCTTACAAATTATTGAACTTAATAATGATTATTCCATTCAAATGGAGAGACGTTTTTCTTCTGTAAAAAGAATTAAAACCTATGTATGTAATATAATAACAAAAGACACAACTATCAAGTTTGTAAAAATTTCGATTGAAAAGGATATTTTATATGAATTAATAAATACATGGTGTTTTTAAGATGACATCATTTACAAGTTTGCAAGTATATGAAGGATTGGTCTTATTTTTAAAAAATAAAAAATTTTTGCTTGATAGTTATGGGTTTTTGCAATTTAATGTATGTGTTTTGTTGAATATGTATTTGTATTTGTTGAAATCGAGATTTTGCCAAAATCCGTTTCACCTTTTCTTGAAGGTCCGAACCACCACTGGAGTTCTGTGTTAGTAAATTTTTTTACACGCATTTATTAACATAATATACTAACAATTGTTGATCACTTTTCAGACCCAAAGCATAGTTTTCACCTTATGATTGATCTTTTTGTTCAATAGAAAAGAAGTAAACCAGATGGTTTGCAACTCTGAAGGTTGAATAGATTTAGTTAGGCAGACATCTCAAAAATTCAAGAGAGCATAGTTAGACCAAGACAATGTTCTCACCTCTTCTGTACATTTCAAAACTATTTTGAAAAAGACTAGTACAAACATACAAAGTAAAGTACTGCTCAAGCTCCAAAATATTTCACTTTTCAATTTGAACATGCCAGTGAAGTAAAATGCAGCAGCAACGTAGTCATTACAATGTGTTTAGATTTTTAATACAAAAGACTTTCAAGTGCACATAAACTAGGAATGGAAAAACTAATACAAAGATTGACTCTCCCCTCCCATTGAACAAAACAAACTTGACATCATTTGTTTTTGACTGAAGATAAGTGTCTAAAAATAAGCAGTAATTTTATAATTTGGTGGTTGATGCTGTTATTTCAGAAATATTTCGGTAATATTTGGATAGTGCATGCTTATAAAGGGTTGAATTGGAGGTATATTTATGTTGTAGGTGTTATTTCACTTTTTAGACTTGATAAATGTTTTTCTTTCTTTTTTTTTCTTAATCTTCTTTGGGAACTAATGCTCAGAGTTGTTAAAATCATCTTTATTTACGTTTCAACCCATGACCAAAGATCGTTGTCAAAATAATAAAAATTTTCAAGTTTGACATATTTATGACATAAATAGAAGGTGACTTTGATTTATTAATGTTTGATTTTAATACATTAGGTGAACATTGTAAAGTTTAGAAGGATGTGCGCCTTCAATTTGTGTTGCACCCTGGGAGCGACTTTGAGGTAGCCAATACTCTTAACGTGAAATCAGCTGATTACCGTAAGGCTTAAGCAGCCGTTTTTTATATTTATCTTCAGGAGGAAAACTATCCTATTTCTACGATATTTAGAGGTATGTGAAGGGAGTTAAGTAGCCTTGCGACTACCAAGATTCCCCAACACTCAAACATTTGCCGAGGTAATATGCCTATTCTTATGTAGTTAGTTATTTTGTGTATGAATAGAAATCATGCATGTAAGGCTGTATTTCATGTCAATATCGCAAGGAAAACCGAGGAAAAATTTGCAATGCTACCTAGATATTGTGGGCATTTGATTTTCATTTGTTATTTCTTTTAGTAATGAAATCTATTGTTTACTGAGTCACGGATTCGTTTGTTACACAGTTATTTTTATGTAAGGTTATATAAGCAGCTTCTTTGATTTTGCATTTTTGGTGGTTTTCTTCTTTGTCGATAATTTTTGCGTCCTCCCATTTTATTTTATGACTGGAGTCCAGTGCATGTTGGCAAATCATTGATTTTCTATTTTTTATGTACGATTTATGTTCTTTTAATCGAACTTCAAATGGTCTGGAACTTTCCCCTATGTAAAACTTGTTACATTCGCACGGTATTTTGTAGATGCAGTGTTTTGAACTTTGTATTGCGTTTGTGAGTTTTGTTTTTGTTAATTGTGTTCTTAGTGTATTGTTGGTTTTAAATACTGTTTTGATTTTGAATTTGTTTCCTATTTTTTGAATTTTTTTTTAGAATCCTTTTATGTATGGTATTGAGAGCAATACAAAGTTCAAAAAGCTGCATCTACAAAATACCGTACGAATGTATCAAGTTTTACATAGGGGAAAGTTCCAGACCATTTGAAGTTTGATTAAAAGAACATAAATCATATATAAAAAATAGAAAATTTGTGTAGCAAACGAATCCGTGACTTTCAGTAAACAATGGATTCCATTACTGAAAGAAATAACAAATGAAAATCAAATGCCCCCAATATGTAGGTAGCATTGCAAATTTTTCATCGGTTTTCCTTGCGATATTAACATGAAACACAGCCTACATACATGATTTCTATTTATACATACAATAACTAATTACATAACAATGAGCATATTAGTTCGGCAAATGTTCGAGTATTGGGGGATCTTGGTAGTCGCATAAATATCATGGAAACAGGATAGTTTTCCTCCTGAAGATAAATAGAAATGGTTGCTTAAGTCTTATGGTAACGTAATCGCACACTTCTTTAATAGCCATTCCCTCAACCGTATAAATAGAAACATGTTAAAAAATGTTTTCAATCCTCAAGTTATTGAATTTGTATGAGATTTAACTATTTAAAAATTAATCAGCTGATTTCACGTTAAGCATATTGGCTACCTCGAAGTCGCTTTCAGGGCGCAATATAAATTGAAGGCACTAATTTTTCTAAACTTTAAAATTTTCACCTAATGTATTCAAATCAATAAATCAAAGTCACCTTCAATTTATGTCATAAATGTCAAACTTGAACATTTCTATTATTTTGACTACAATCCTAGGTCATGGTTCGAAACATAAATAAAGACGATTTTAACAATTCTGAGTGGTTTAATTCCCAAAGAAGATTAAGAAAAATACAAAATAAACCACAACAAACATACAGGGAGTATTGATAAAAGTTATTTTGTTGTATCCGTATATTGTTGTATTTTGTGACAAAAACCGATAGCTCCATTTTGAAAAATCTTAATTTTAAAATAATGCAAATTTTTAAAACAATCTGTGTACTAGAAATCTTCTGTTGTGTAGAGTTATTTATCAAGGGTAGACAGGCGATATCTTGAAAACCGTTTGTTCTGGAACTTTGTGAAAGAAATTTTTTTAACAAATTTTACCAAAGGAGAAAAGTTTGTGAATTTTTGTTTTTGTAACACTATTCTTATTATTTATATTAATAAATATTGTATTTACCTGAGTAGTTATGTAAAAGCAATTTTAGCAATATATTTTTCTCTATATTTACATAAAACGAATGACTAAGGTAGGTTGCGATTGTGTTATGCTCAGATGCCATTTGATCGCCTTTTTTCTCTGAGCTGTTAGAATTTTTTTATGAAATTTAAAATTTTCAGAAAAATTCAAAAAATTGGTGAAAGTACATAGAAGTTAATTGATTTCTATCACAGATTTGTACATTTCCCCCATAACTTAAGTATTCACAATACATAAAAAGAGATTAACACAAATTGAAGAATAATCACTGTAGTTTTTGTTATTACTACGTTTTACCAATTTTAATTTAACAAAAGTTTGTAAAAAACACAATTATATTTTATAAATAATTAATTTTGTTGCCTAATGGCTACTCACAAAGTCGAGAATATTTTTGCACATTTTAGTTTGGCTAATTTTATTATACGACATTTTTTGTCAAAGTTGTAAGGTAACTAGTTTCTGAGATATTGCCAGTTGCTACCCTGTATCATTTCCAACTGTTGGTATAATTTTTATGTTTTTCATATCCTGTTTAAAAGTATGGTTTCTGTAAACTCTGTAAAATTTGTACATATGGTGCTGACTTATTCTTGCACCAAGTCCTTCAAATATTTTATGTTACATGCCACTGGCAACGTACAAGCTCATGCCAATGGCATAAACGTTTAAAGTGTTATGAATGTATATTCTAAGTTTGCTGTCTGGCAAGCACATACCTCCAATAACCCATACCGATATGAATGAATTTTTGTAAATAAAAAAATGTTATACATTTTTTCTTATGACACAGTGACATAGGGTACTATAAAAGGGGGTGTCAACATCGAAAAGTCCAAGTTTAAAAGAAGATATGTGCATAAACAACTGAAATTACCAGTAAAATATTTATGTTACATACATGTTTGTTTTACATTTACCTGAGTATGGTTTATTGAATTTTAGGCTAATTGAGGACCCTATTTGTTCAGGGTGATATGTAGTTGTTTACTTCGAGGAAGATTAATGTTCTAACCAGTGTTCACTGTTGGAAACTTAAATTGTTTCATTATAAATTTCTGCTCTGATTGATGTATGAACATAAAACATAAACCTTCCTTATATCTACATCTATGTAGCTATAATAAAATTAGCAAAAATGACATAATCTTCAATCCACATACATTAATCATGAGCAAAAAGAAAGAATAACATAAAATAAAAATCCCTAGGCCCACATCATTAAAATCTTAATCCTTGTCAACTACCTATTGCAAAGTACAATCGATTTTCCCTTAATTTGATTATGGTCACTGTTACAAAATCTTACATCCTCGTCTAATAATACAGGGTCCTGACACTTTTCCACGTACATTGTTTCTTTTAATAAAAGGCAGGCTTTCTGTACTCCAGCCTTAAACCAATTTTTTAATTTCCACAATGAGTAGTTATCCAAATCTCATTTCATTCACAACAGCCTGTTCAACCTATAAACATAACATTCATGAGTGCCTGCTATTTCTCGTAAACCGAAACAGTATTCACTTTAACCCTTTAACAACTTCGCCGGTCATATAAATTATGTTAATAGTTTATCCTCAGGACGTGGATGTGCAGATTCTTTTTCGATTACCTTTTAAGAAGGTAGAATCTCCTACACAGACAAGTAGCATCATTAAAACTTTTCCATAATCAATACTTTTCCAACATACAGAAGATTTCGCTAACTATGATTTATACAATCTTACTATTTTTAACCTATTCCTTCTTCGTGTAGAAGTGTCAAATAAATTTTCATAACCTAATTGTCATGTCTGAAAAATTACCTCGGCCTATATTAGTAATCTTTAATTTTGATTATTTTCATGATAATAAATCAGATTTAAAGAGAAAGATACTTCTAATTTTTAACAAATGAATTTTAATATTTCTTAGAAACTTATTTAAATTATTGAAAACTTCAAGAGATTGGCCAAAATATGAAACAATAGAGATCTCTATCAAACTGACCTTCAGGTTGTGACTAAGAGCGAGAGAAAGAGGGATTAATATGAACTGATTTCGTAACCTATTAAAAATACATTACAGAACCAACACACGTTTAAAGTATCTACAGTTATATGCAAAATGTTGTTTATGCGCATCATTTAAATATTTTAAACACTAAACGAATCCTTGAGTATGCCATGAATTTAATCTATTGCTATTATTATTTTAATGAACTCTATAATTTAATTAAGTGTACTACTTTCTTAATTTTCACTACAATTGCACAATGATGATGATACCAGAAATAAATCTTGAGAGACTAATCAAACTTACGGTTATTTTTTAATTCTGATGTCACCACCAACAATATTTAGTCTTTGGTGGCCATAATAACATAGACTAAAGATTCTTTCTCCTATTTACTCCAAGTAAACTATAATATCTTTATTATATGTGAATATGTTTTATTCTTCCTAACTTAATTCTTATTTTAAAATTTAAATTACATGTTCTTTTGTATTTCTTTTTGAACCAGAAATTAATATCTCCCTCACTATACATCTATCGATAAAATCAACTGTAATCCTTCAACCGTCTGCTAGCAACCTGATTAATTACGTGATAGATTTTGTTATGTATCTTACCGATCAGATTCAAGTGGTAGTTTCTTCAGCATGCCACATCAGATTCAGTAATCGTTTCAGCAAATTTTCTAACGTATCATTTGATATTTCTATGTTGTACCTAATATATATTATGGTTATTACAGTCAATTACACTTTGCAAAACATCATTAACTGTCTTTAATGAGTTTTACAGTAACTTTGATTATTATATAACCTAATAAAGTTTGATAAGTTTCAGCCTTACACGGTATAGGTCGCATAGAAATGATGATAAAATTACCAATGTGTTGTACATTCTTCCTGTTTAATGTTGTTTTTAATGCTAATAATTGCAGTATACAGCCACAACTAGTTCTAGATCCTAAAGTTGATTCATAAACAACAAAGTTCCTGTATTCATAAATTGTGAAAGTACTATTTATGCATATATCGTTTTTCTTAAAAACAGGCATACACAGTAGTCAATGTGTTAATAAATTAAACACTGCAATTAAAACAAATTGCTAGTAAACAGTAAACCCAAATCGTTGGTTAAAAGTTTCTATTTTCTAATTTCATGTAGTAGAATTATGTAGTGATACTTCTTGTTACTGTAAGATAATCAAATTTTGTATATTTGAATGAAAAATCAATATATATTCTAGTTGATATATATTTAAATAGGATTTGTTATGCTAAAATATCTAATTTTATTCCATTTTTGTAAACTTCTTTGCAGGTTATGTTATATCGAATATGTTTAATATTGGTTGAATATGTATGATCTGAATATTGTTTTGTTTCATTATATATTTATGCAAATTGTATTTTATACTGTAATTTTTAAAAATATTTTCTATATTTCAAAATAAATAAAACAATGAGTGTTCTGAATATCGATGCTTTATGTGTAACAATTATTCAAGTTTGTTTAAAACATGTTTGTCCTTAAGATTTTAAAAACACCATGCTTAAGTGCAATTAATTTTACTTGCACTAGAAATTTTATTATCGAAGAACTTGATTTTAAGAAGGCATGTTATGTATAACTTTATTAAACTGTTAAATCTTTTGTAATACTGAAGTTGCTGAAATAAGGTTGATCCTTGGTAATAGAGTGATATGCTGCGCTGCATCGTGAATGTTTCAATTTAGTGTAAATTAACGCTTTATCTATGCAAAAAAAATTCAATACCTACCACTGGGATCCAGTGGACCCATGTGTAATCTAATGTGTTTTTCTTTATTTTAATATTTTTATTTTGTATATTTTAGATATATCTATTCAAAACAATTTTTACATTTATAGCACATTTTAGTTTTTCGATCTTCTTTAGCTATGCATATGCCGCATCGTTTTTTCTTTATCGGAGATTCACCGAGCTGGTGTTTGGTATTAGTTCTTCAAAATTTTCATTATATTTCCCAATTCTGTAATAAAATTTCCTCTCTTATGTAGCTTTGTCACAATTTCCGTTGAGAGATGATCACACTGTGTATGCATTTGTAATGTTAATATCAATCATATTGTAAAAATGGTCAGTGGCCATCTTCTAGTCCCCCTTTTCATACTGTATGTCCTTGTCATTTGATCCATGTGTTATGGTTCAATTTCGCGTAACACGTTTCCCAATTTTTAGATATACTTCGTTCCCAAATACGATGCCTATGGTTTATTTCCTTATATAGTTTATCAAGTTTTGTTCATAAATGCAAGTTTTAATTCTTGTATGTTGATAGCGTGCATAAAACTAGTTCTTATCACTTCAATACGAGTCGTGATTATTTATTCTTTCTTGAGATTTGATCCTCGATGCTTGGTAACGTGCATATTATTGTGAACTAATTTGTAGTTCCGCTCTTATTATTTTAATTGGGGAATTGATGATCTGTTCTTTTAGAGCGAATTATTAGTGAAAATTTTATATTTGCCTGCACTTTTGAGAATTTTTTAGAAGTTTGAGGTAAGGTTATTTATAATTATTATACACGTAAACTTCATACAGTTGTTATCTTTGTAGGACACACATTTGAAAACTCGTTTATTACATCGAGTTTTATTGTTATGATTTAAGCCCGTTTCGTAAAGGAACCGCAAAACGGTAAGGTAAATAGTAGGTGTGTTCACCTACATAACATAACATTTTAGGATTGCAGTCTTGCGGTGTGATACCGTTGTGTGCTGAAGATACTGGTAGTATTAAATTCAAGGTGCTTGTTATTGTCTGGTACATTATGTACGTATTTTATTGAAACAGAACTCGGGCGTACGTGCAATATACAATATCAGCGCTCAGGACCTGTTCTGGTAAGATCTTTCTTTTGATTGTACCCATGCTAGCATTTCCACCTGCAAGAGCCATCTCACATTATAACTGATATTGTAATTTATTTTAATATCATTTTTGTAATAGTTTGTGCGTCGGAATTAATTTAACCAACAAATTATTGTACACATTCGTTTGGTAGACGTTTTTATCTGCATAATCGTGAGCACAAGCGTTGGTACCACCGCGAGCAGTGTTCGGCTGATTTTATATTTATACAAAGTGAACATAATGAAAATATACTGCAGTTATTTAATTTCTTATAAGTGTAAGTTACATATTGAAAATGTACGTTGATTTCATTAACCCAAGCGCTTGAATTTAAGTCTAGTTGTGATGTAACATTGATGTTTATGTTAAATCCTATGAATATTAGACACCTTACATGTGATTTTTTTTCCAATGCTCCACCCGAAGGTACTACATTGGCCAGGAAACGAGTTTTTTTACCTGGAAAATTTGGAATTTTGCCAAACCCTTGCTGTTCCAAGCAAGGTAGTGATCTTTAACGTGCGTGACAATACTCACACACGGGACCTCCATTTTACCTCTCATCCGAACGAGGGTGTATTTTTGTGAAAAATGCTCGCCAACATTTTTCAAGCGGACCGTGTCGGGATTCGAACCCGGGACCTTAGGTGTAGTAGTCACACACATACCACTATGCCACGGTGCCGCCTAATATTAGACACCATGACTTGTGTCAGTAAACTATTATATGCTATTATATTTCCTTGTTGTCGAGTTTCATGTCCGTTAAGCATCTACAGTGTGCGTGAGAAATTTCCTAGATTGATTTCGCGGGAGGTATCCAGTTCCGATTTAGGTGGCGCTATCCAAGACTCTTGTTCACCGTGTCGACATTAGGTTATTTGTATCTTGGTGCAAATCCCACGCCCCCTCACGGACCAGAGTCTAGTTGCGGTAAAATACGGATACTCCTATGGCTAACGGTGTGTATGTTCTTTTTGTGTTAGGAAACCGTGTTACATGGTGTCGACTCCAGCTTTAGTTTTGTTAGTTCAGAATTATTTCAGATTCCTTTTTGGGTTAATTATCCATTCTCTTGTCATTATGTAACGTACTAAGTAATGTCACAATTTCTCCTCTTTTTGGGCAGTACGAAGTTATCATTTTATCGCTTTGAAAACTACTTAATGCGGAAGGGATTCCACGATTCCTGGAATATGTAAAACAACTGGGCAAATTCGGCTTATTTTTCAGACTGTTTCTATAATGCTTAGTTTCTTGAGAGTCGATGATTTGAAAGTGAATTAAATAAAAGAACTATCACAGGTAATTTTTCACCCTGAGTTTTTGATTTCTTGTACCAATCAATCTCTTTACCACATTTTCTCCTTGATTTTTTTCCCTTTTTTTGTCGGTTTTTCTAATGTAAATTTTGTAACTTACAAATATATGACGTGATGCTGTCAGAAATTACCCAAAACTTGATACTAAATCTTCCTGGTTTTGAAGATATATATTGCCAAAATGAATATCTTCCTCTATGTTGCCAATTGTTCGTCTATGATCATACTCCAACTTGGAATAAATTCGTCGTGTATAAGATCGTTCCACATTTCGAAACACTTTAATCAGTTGTAGTTTGTTAGTAGATCTTTCTTTCCTTCTTGCAGCTGCATTATCAAAGCTAATCACTTGAAGTATAATTTGAAATCTAGTACGGCTCATAATATCGTTGAAATTTTTCGTCCATCTTTGTTACTCTACAATTGAAGTATCTCTTCGTTTTTTAATTTATAAATTCCAATAAATTTTCGAAATTCATTTTGGTCCAGTGGTTTCCGTTTATTTCCAAACATATTAATTACATCCGTTTACATTTATCCATTAGATAATAATTTCTAAAAACTGTCTTCTACAATATATTAAAAACGCAGAAGATATACTACATTCACTTTTCCAATGCTTCACCCAAAGTTACTATATTGGCTAGGAAGCGAGTTTTTTTAACTGGAAATTTTGAATTTTGCCAAACCCTTGCTGTTCCGAGCAACGTAGAGATCTTTAACATGTGTTACAATGCTCACGGCCAGGATCTACATTTAAACCTCTCATCAGATCGAGGACATCTTTTGTGAAAAATGTTCGCCTCTCATTTTTCAAGCGGACGATGTCGGGATTCGAACCTGGGACCTTCGGCTCAGTAGTCACACACATACAAACTAAGCCACAGAGCTGTACAGAAGGTATATTATCAATTTCTTGGAAGACATATTGTGTAGGTCCTGATTGTTCTCACAAAATATTATACTGACATTGTCGTCCCTGTGGGGGGGATTTTCAAACTATTTGTTGATTCTTGGATATAAAAGTTAAATTGGGATTACTAATGGTGTTCATTTCATCGTCGTCCATTTGATCTGAGTTGGAGTCATTAGAGTTGTCCATTTCTGAATTTTCCTCATCTTGTGAAACTTCAATATCAATTTTCCATCATCATTTGATGAAACATATTCATTGTTACTGTTGTACTCAATATCACTCCATGTCACTTATGACTGTCTCAATTCGTCTGACTTCAATGGCCTTCGCGTATCCATTTTTAAGAATTTTAGACACTAAAATAACTATGTATTATGAACTAACAAAACTCTACTAAATTATATAAAATTTATCTACCTGACTCGATGTATGAAACGGTAAATACGTTTATTATTTTTATAAACATACGATCACTAGTCACTTTACAGAAGTCCAAATTGTACTAAATACCGTACTTATTCTTGAGATTAGTTCATAGTTTTTTATGTAGGCATAAATACAAAAGTGCACAGCATTTTGTCATATATACAGAGTGTAAGTACATATACAATGCAAGCATATACACCTATAATACATTATTGTGAAAATCTCACAACATTTCAGAGTAATATAAAAATACTACAACATCATAAGCTAAATTAAGTGTTAGTCAGATATGGGAAAAACAGCTGAATGCTTTAATTTATGTCTATTGTTAAGAAATTCACTAAAATTATAAAAGGTATTTTGCAAAAGAAAACTTTTATTGTGGTTTTAAATTGGCGAGCAGGTAGCTCTTTTACACTAATGTTTAAGGAATTAAAAAAGATTATACCAAAATAGTTGACACCATACCTGCTTTTATTAATTGTAGAATAAGGTATAAGATAGTTTCCTTTTGTTCATGTGTCAAAGTCGTGAATATCTGTATGTTGCAAATAATCTGTAAGGTTGTTTTTGACATACAATAAGCATACTGATAATTATGTAAATACAAGGGAAGGTGAGAATTTCAAGGTTTATGAAGTGGCCACGATACTCCTGGCGATAAGCTAAATTACAAATTATTCGAATGGCCAGTCTTTGCAAAGAAAAACACTGTCATAGGCACTGGCATGGCCCCCATGCTAAAATAGCATAAGCAAGTTGGCTGTGTAACAGGCGAAAATAAACTAATCTTAGAGTATTTTGGGATACTGAATTTCAAGCAACTTTTAGAAAATAAATTGTTTGCGATATTTTATTTTTGACCACAGTGCGTGCTTGTCCCAACTTAAAGTGAAATCAAAAACTATCTCGAGAAATTTGACAGAACAATTCTTATTCGTCTTAATTTTTTTTGGGAATTATAGCACTCATAGTTGTTAAAATCTTGTTTATTTACGTTTCGATCCATGACTTAGGATCGTTGTCAAAATAATAAGATCATGGATCTAAACGTAAATAAAGACAATTTTAACAACTCTAAGTGGTTTAATTACCAAAGAAAATTAAGAAGAATACAAAACAAACCACAACAAACATACAGAGAGTATTTAAAATTCTTATTGGGTGCAAAAGCTTTTAGATGAAACAATAATTTGTTCTGTCTTACTATGATTTAAGGCTAGTTAATTTTTAGAAAACCATGTACTAACTATTTTTTCCGAGGAGTTACAATCTGATATAACTAGTGGTCAATTATTGCCTTGATGAAATATAGTATTGTCATCTGCATAAAGAATGACATTTGTATAGTTTATGGCAGAAGAGAAGTCATTAATGAAAGAGGAATAGTAATGGTCCAAGGATTGAGCCCTGACAAATCCCATATGGAACAGGTAAAGAGACAGGGTATGGCTCATTATAGCTGACAAATTGAGTTCTCCCAATAAGACAGAAGGAGATAAGTTCTATACGACCATCTGACAACGACAATTTTTAAAGTTTTTTCTTCAACAAACGGTCGAAAACCTTTATAAGATCTTAGAATCTGACTAAGAGATTTTCACAATTGTTAAAAAAACTAGTTATATGTTTGCCAATGTGAATATTGCATCATTTGTCCCAATTTTTTTCGAAAGACGAATTGTTGAGGACAAAACAGCTTAGATCCTTCAAGAAAGGTTAACAATAGATTTTTAGTATTACTTCAAATATTTTTGAGAAAACCGATACTAACGATATGGGACGGTAATTTGTTGTGATATCTTGCGGATCCTTTTTATGGATCGGACTTATTTTGATGAGCTTTAATGCTTCCGAAAAACTTTTATTTTTAACACACAAGTTAAAGAGCTTGTTTAGTGGACTAACGAATATATCTATAGCCACTTTTATTAGTGTAATATTTAGACCATGAGGGTCCATTGACCTGGAGTTTTTCATATGAAAAAGAGTATCCCTCATTACAATGTTTGAGAACTCATTGAAAGCAAAACTGATTGGTTCCATAACAGAATTTATTGTTTCAGGGTGAAACATGTTTGAAGTGGGAGGTATTATGTTAGAAATAATATTAGAGTTTGTAAAAAGACATTTAAATGGTTTGCATATAATGCAGTGTTCTTATTTTGAGTGGTTTTATTAAACACCTCAAGTTATTTAGCAACTCCCACTTGCACCTGTTTATATTGCTGGAGTTTATCATAGACTAGAATCTTAGCAGTTTTTAGCTTATCCCTGTATTTGTATTTTAGTTTCTTAGTATAAGACTTTAGATCATCATCAGGGTAGTGTGCACAGAACTTGATGAAAAACAGGCAATTTTCACGCATTGCTTTCAACTGAGGAGTAAATCACTTTAATGAGACGTAGGTATCATTTACCTTGATTTTTACCCGCTTCACGAGAAAACTATACTTCGCTGCTATACATATTGTATCGAGAAACTTGTTGAACTTATCGTTTAATGTTAAGTTAGGCGAATCGACAAAGTTCCAATCAATTTCCAGTAAGATGTTACAAAAATTTGATTTACCCTTTTGTATAATATTCTGGTGAAACATATGTCTTTACATAGGTAGAAGTAGCAGAAAAGTCAAATTGCACGTGTAATCCTAGGTGATCGAAGAACCCCGTATTTATATATTGCACGTTAGTTGATCATTGATAAATATATTATCCAAGCAGTTTTGCAGCCTAGTGGCAGTAAAGTTTATAGAATGTAAACCATGACAAACAAAAAAATTTAACATAGCTATGGCATTTGGGTCATCTGTAAAGAAATGGACATTGAAGTCATCATCGTCGTTGGGTCTTCAGTCCTGAAACTGGTTAAACGCGTACCATCATTGTTTCCTACTCTGAACTAACCTACAGATTTCCCCGAAATTTGCACAGTCTGCATCTATCACTATCTGATCTAGGTCTACATCCACCTCTTTTTTCCTATCTCTGTTTGTCATATATCCCATACTATTCCCCAAAAATGCCTTAAAACGTATTCTGCCCTTCTATTTCTCATATTTTTTCCCAAAGATATCCTTGTTCCCTTACTGTTTTTATAACCTATTTGTTATTACCTTTGTCTATCCATCCTCATACATCTGTCTGCTTTTCAGACTGCTCGTATTTTGTAGGCATACTGTCTGTGCTGTGCTCCACACATACACTTTCAACAACTTTTTGTTCTATGTTTGTTGTCTTTCATCATAGGCGCCGTTCTTTCTTGTTAGATGCAGTTCGGTCCCCTTCTATTGTTTTACAATTATATACCCTATTTCTCTGACATTCAGTGGTTGCGAAGGGGGGTAAGCAGCCTGTGGCTGCAAAGTTCCCCCAGCACTTGAACATTTACTGATCTAATATTTTTTCCAATATATCTTTTTGCACAGTCAACATTAGTTGCAGATATTTCACAACAAACAACTAGTTGTTTATACTAATCATCAGATTTATCTGTGCTTATTTTTTCGTCATTGGGTTTCCCGTCTCAACACTGGTTGGACACATACCTGCACTTATTTATTTTCTAAACTAACCTACATAGTTCCCTGAAATTCTCACACAGCAATACAGCTCGGTTCTCTTTATATTGTTTTCTAATATTATGCCCTATTTCACATAGATTTATTGAAGGGGGTTAAGCAACTTGTGGCTGCCAAGATCCCCCAACACTTAGACATTTGCCGAAATAATAGTTTTCCAGTTCACGCAATTACCATAATTCGAGAATATTGCCCATCCAATGCTTTAAGTTGCTTATAATAAATATGTTTCTTCTATTGTTTTCTATTATTATGGCTTATTTCAATGAGATTTATTGAAGGGGGTTAAGCAACCTGTGGCTGCCAAGATCCCCCAACACTGAAGTCACCACAAATTATAGTTGTTAGGCATTTCAAGCTGTCAATGATATGGAACACCTTTTCAAACGTATCGAAAAATATATCAAGAGACTCTTTGTTAGGGGATCTGTATGTCTTAACTACTATTAATTTCAGGCATTTAACAGAGATAGCTGATAATTCTATATGAAGTTCTACTGAAAGTTGTGCAATCGATTCAATGTTACTGGGCTTAAAATTTAGTCATGAATCTGCAACAATAGTGACACCTCCCCAGATATATTTTTATGTAGCAAAATAGTGGAGAATCCCTAAAATGGTGTGATTTTAGTTGGGAGTTGTATGATACCCGCAATTCTATGTGGAAATCACTACATTTGCATACAACTGATTTTGTCTATAAGGTCTATGAATCCAACGGAGCTAGATGGTAGTTCTGGATGGAAAATTTATATAAAAAACAATTATTGCAATAAATTAACAAATCAAAAAATTACAAAAGGCATGTAAATAAACAAAATCGTGCAACTACAGAGTCCAAATGCATTAGATATTGATATAAAAACAGAATAAAAATCTCATTCGGGTTCATTGGATCTGCTCAGTGGACAGGGTTAACTTGCATGCATAAACATTGCCGCCTAAACAGTGTGGAATCAAAGTATGGAATATTAAAATAATAAGCGAATTCAAGTCATTTTTGAAAATCTCTGAAACACGTCGATTTTATTTTTTAAAAGTACCCATTAATATGTGCCATTCATCTTTCCGCTACTATTTGTTTGTAGTTATGATATCTTCACAAAAAACTTAAACGGCAATCTAAATTTTTTGTAGTGTAATTTTATAATGATTATTATTCCCTTTATGATTTTGTAAATAAGTCATATGGCTATATTGATTATTCCATAGTTTTTACGTATTTTTTCAAAGTAGTATTAGGAAACTATGTCCACAAGAAATAAAAATCAATATTATGGAATTTCTACGAGGTGATTTTGGATCAAAAAGCAACTTGTATGTTATATAAACAAATGATTAGTTACAAAATTACCACCAACAATTTAAAGCAGCATTTGGAAGGGAAACATTCTTTAGTACAAATTGCATCAGATTTACTGCCAAGTAAACACACAAGAACAAATAAAAATCCACACATTAAAAAAAGAACTACAAACTAAAAAGGATACTAAATTATTAGAACCTTCAACCAGCAGTAATATTTCCTCACAGTCCGTACCAGAACAATTAGTAACTAAAAGTGAAACTGCATATAAAACAGTAAAACAAACAACGTTGACTTATATGCGAAAATCTATACCATTACGAGAGAGAACTAAACTTAATAATTCTTTATGGATTTGTTTATTAAAGATTTTCAACCGTTTAGTGTAGTAGAGACAAAGGATTTCGAAATTTTATAAAGCGTTTAAACCCAGCTTACGAACTTCCCAATAAGAAAACAATAACACATTCATTGTTACCAACATTCTTTGATAAAACCATTAAGAATGTCCAAGAAGTAAAGACAATTAAATCTGTTACAGTGACCACAGATTGTTGGACTTCTATGAATATGGAGAGCTACATGGCCGTTACAGTTCACTACATAAATGAAAATTTTGATATGAAATCTATTTTGTCAGATTGTTTTCATTTCCCACAATCTCACACTAGTGAAAATTTAGCCACAGAATTAAAAAAAGTTATGACCACATAGGGATTAGAGATCAACATTTTACTAGCAATCTCAGATAATGCTGCCAATATTAAGAAGGCCATAAAAGATGTTTTAAAGTGGAGACTTTTTGGTTGTTATGCCCACCCACACATTAAATGTATTAGCACAAGATTCTCTACATGTCTTCGACGATTTGATTCAGAAATTAAGAAAACTTATTTCTCACTTTAAGCGTAGCACTACTGCTACAGCCAAATTATTAGAGTTCAGAAGCAGCAAGGCAATGCGATACCAAAAAAGTTATTACAACATGTACCGACGCGTGGGAATTCGTCCTTCTGTATGATAGAACGATTACTCGAGTTAGAAGATGCTGTTAGAGCATCAATGACATTAGTAAATGATAAGAACCTCCCATTTATATTTGTAGAAGAGTGGCAATTGCTACGTGAAATTATGATCATTCTTGATCCTTTGGAGAAGTTAACAAAAATTATTAACGGACAAAATTACGTGACACTTTCTTCAATATAGTACTCACAAGAGGTTTAGAAGAAACTTATAACAACATGATTGCTGGAGATATTAAATCGGAAGATTCAGCAGTAAAACTAAAGTTTGAGTTATCCAAGGCAATGGCTCAAAACTTAAATAGGGAATTGAAGAGCATTTCTGTGATTTGGAAGCTAGTAAAACATTACTTATATCAACATTCTTAGATCCTCGCTTTAAACACTTAGGTTTTTCGGACGAAAGCACAGCAGTTCGTGTTAAAAAACTAGTAATAAACTTAGTATGTAATTTGATTAATATTGAGAATGAGAACCAGGCCAATGACACATCAAATAGCAAAAGTGTGGATAAACTAGATGTAGTTCCGTTAAGAAATAGTCCTGAAAGGAATCAACCATTTTCAATTTGGTTACACTTTGATAAAAAAGCAAAAGACTTTCAACCTAGTGGTACATCTACATCCAGAGCTATTGTGGAGGTTCAGAGGTATTTGGAGGATAGTCTATTAGCTAGACAGAAAGATCCACTTACCTGGTGGCGTGAACACAAGTACAACTTTCCGTATTTGTCACAAGTGGCTATCAGACAATTAGGTATCGTAGCAACGTCAGTGCCTTGCGAGAGAATTTTTTCAAAACAGGGCAATTGATAAATGTACGTAGATCTAGACTAAATGCGAGCAAAATACAAAAAACTATGTTTATTCATTCAAACCACAAATATTAATGTTTTAATTTTTTGATAATTGCCTTTTTAAAATGTTTATTTTGTCAATTCGTATTAATAAAAGCCTATTTTTCTTGCAGTTTCTAGAAACGATTGTTAAGAGGTTTTATTTAAGTTGTATTGGAGTAAGCTGCAATTTAAAACGTTCATTGTAATATTTAATAAACATAACTATATTATTTTACTTCAAATAATCGATTTTCTCATAACTCCTTATATTTTAAGATTTTTATTAAACTCAAGCAATAAGTGATTCCCACTCGCTTCGATTTCATTTTGTTTAACAATAGTTTCGAGTTATCACCGTGATTTCTGAATTAAAGGAACTGATAGTTCCGGTTTCGGAGCTGTGACAAAATCACGGACAGTGAAATCACTCTAGTTTGCTTGGTGGCACTGTAACAAATAATTCAGACCATGAACGAAACGTAAATTGCTTGTTGAAGTATCTTTTGTTTTTATCATACAACCTTTGTAGAGTACTGAATAACTAAGAAACCTTAGTAAAAATTTTAAATATAGTAAACTGTTTCATGCAAGTATCTGTTTCTCATCAACGCTCTTGGCATAATAATTATTGTAGTTTATTGTATAATTCCAAGTGTATTCTACTAAATTATTATGGCTAATTTAACAATAAGTAATGTATAGAAATTTTAATTTATGTAAGTTGTGGAACCTCATAAGATCTCAGCAAGAAGTGTGCGATATGTTTAGTACTAAATATCCAAATCGTACTATTACGCAATCGACAGTTATCAAAATCAGAAATAAGTTTAGGGAGACGGGGAATATTTCAAAAGGCGGTCCATCCAGAAGTAAGTGTACACCAAAAATTGAACGTTCTTCTAAAATTGGAAGAAGATTCTCACTGTTCTAGGATGTTACTAGCATGCAATAGTTAGTTTACAGCACTTAATGCAAAAGGATATCTTCTTTTAGTTTGGTAGAAGATAGTGAGGTCAGTAATTTCCAGTACCGAAATTATCGAAAAAAGAAAAATCCAACTAGTTTTCAAGAGCTTAATGATGATGATCCTAACTGACGTTTACAATTCTATGAGACAATGATGAATTTGCACCAACGAACGTTTTCATCACCAAATCGCTTTTTCCAATGAAACAACTTTTTGTATAAATGGGACCGTTAATCGGAAGTATGCAGGTATGGAAGAAACACACACTCGACATCCACAGAAAGTAAATGTCTGGGCAATCCAACCAGAACATTTACAGGTATTGAAGCAGGGTATTCAAGAAAATATTCTCAAAATAGAATTAATAATGTTTGGTGAATTTATAAATGGTGTAGCTTACTGTCAAGAAGTGAATGGGTGGCATTTTGAACATTTAATTTAATAGTGTTAATAATATTTGTTTTATTTTCACCTTTCAGTTCAAAATTTTTCGTTTATAATGTTTTGTATGTTACTAGTAGCATAATCTCAACATTAAATGTTCTGTTATGTTTTATAAGAACTTTTGTTATGCAACCATATGACTTATTTACAAGATCATAAAGGGTATAATAATTAATATCAAATTTCACTACAAAAAATTTGTATTGCTATTTAAATTTTTTTGGTATTGTCATAACTTAAAGACAAACGATAGCCGAAAGGTGAATGGCACATATTGATGTGCGTTTTTAAAAAATTAAATCGACATGTTTCAGTGTTTTTAAAAATCACGTGAATTCACTTAGTTTTTTAATATTTCATACTTTAATCCCATATTGCATGTCACATACATACAGAAAAATAAATATCCACTTCTTAGGTACAGTTCAGTCTAGGAAATTAGATAAATATTTCGCAGAGGAGTTCAGTAAAGTAGTTTGTTCAAAATTTTAGAATCTGGAAAATTACTGTTGATCTAAACTGTGAACTAAGGTAGCATTTGCTAACTTGGGGGAAGGGAAGGCTAAATACTTGAATACATTACTTTTGGAAAATACCTGTCGAAGTTGGCAATTTTGTTGAGTGCCACCCAATTTTCATTATTTTTAGGGCTTTTTTGAAGAGTAAAGGTTATCAGATTAAAAAGTGGAAAAAACTTTAAACAAAAACCAATAAGTTTTTCCTACTTTTTAATTTAATAGTTAAAACCCATTGCAAGTATGGACTACAAATACGATTTTATAGGTTATGAGGACTAGAAATCGAGAAAGTAAATCTGGCAGTGCTCCACTGGGATTGGAGGTTAATCATATACAACACTTTAGGTATGTAACTACAAAATTGCATTTGAGGTAAGTTTCACAATATCCATTTTAGATATTTCATTTAAAACATTACCTGTTACATGCCAAAATGTGGCACTATACATTATTTAGTTTAGTTTTGATGTGCGGGAGTTTCGCGCCTTAAATTTGAAAGACTTGGCGCGTGTATTTCCGTCACGTCAGAAGTGCGTTGGACGAACTTCGCGCCGACGCGTGTGGGGGAAGAAAAAGTGGGGAAGTTTCCGGAAGACGCTTAGGAAACGTGGGACTTGGCTGCTGAACATCGACCAGAGTGATTGGGTACCGTATCTTATATTAATTATGTAGATTCTCTTTACCTTTTTTTGATTATCGTTCCCCAAACCCGTTCCTGTCATTACCTCTACATAGGTAGGAGATAATTTTAAAGCAACCTGGTAGCAGCCCACGCCCTGCAGTAGCTAGCCGGAGCAGTCCTGATGGAGGTCGCAGCCACCATCTTTAAATAATTTGGAAAGAGGCCACGAGCAACCCTAAAGGAAGTGATTTCGTAGGAAGCTGGACCTCTTCATGTGAGTGCCCCGTGTGTGGGATTATGTTTATAATACCTTTTATGAAATTGGCATATTACGTCATTTACGAGTAATAATTTGCATATTGTGTGACGTCATTGACAGATGGGTGCGCTAATCTCCACTTTATAGATTGGTGTTACCAACTGCCGTTGTGTCGCGTATACCGCGTCGACGGTAAATATAAGAAGCACGTGTAAATGTAAAAATTGGCGCCTTCAACGTGTTTTTAGCTTGTAATATTTCTTTTATGACTATATAATGTATTAATTAGCGTTATCTATATAGCTTTTTTACTTAAAAAAAAATAAATTATCTAATTTTCTAATATCTATTGACCCTACAAATTTATGTTGGTATTTTGGAACTCACTAAATTCCTAAGATGTCAAGACAGTTGTTATAGTAACTAAATGTAAACGGCCATTTTGAGCTATTGAAATGTATAGCTTTTGTCCTTAAAATGTTTTATTAATTTAATTAATTTTCTTGTAACTTTAAATGTAGTGTCCTCCATAACTGGAATTATTTTAAATGTGTGATTAGTTGTTTTGAATAGAACTACAAGTTTTTTTAGGAGTGATTCTTAACAGCTTAACCTTACTTTTAAACTACACACGTGAGTACATTTAAATATAAATAAACATAAGTAATTAATTGATTTATGCCCTATTCATTGTTTATTACGGAAATTATCTATTTTATATTAGATTAAACATATCTATGACTTCTTTTGGAGTTTAAAAGTGTTTTTGAATAGTAAATAAACACTGTCTTGTTTGTTAACGTTTTAAAAGTGTCTTTTAGTAATCTAGCTATTTAATTATGATTTACAAATTACTTTTAAAGGAAACTTGTGTTTAAAAACATTTAACGTAATGAATTGAACTTTTAGAATATCTCTTAAAACGTTAGAGTAACGGAATCTTATTGTATTTGTTAAATAACACATATAATGTATCTTTCTATAATTTTGAGTGTCTTTTTATAACCGAAATCATTAAATACAATTCATAATTACCTACATAAACAAAAATCCAATCTCTAAATATAGATTTTGCTTTTAAATAAACTTATCGTAGCGAATTGAAGTTAGGTGTACCATTTGTTGTCATGTGATTTACTATAGTATCGTATATCTTCTATACTTGTGTCTCAAATATTATTTCAAAATGAATACCACACATCTTAAGTCCTTGGAGCTGATTTACGAAATTGAATGTAGAAACATTACCCCCGCCTCTAATCAAAATGATAGACGATTGCAACTTAAAGCCATTCTAGCCCAGGAAACAAAAGGTCTACCTATTTCTAAAAAAATTGTTTCCGATTTAACTCAAAATGTATCTGAAATCAAACAATCCCTTGAGGATATAACTAATATAATAAACAAAATTGACCCCGGCCCAAGTGATATTGAATTAAAACGTCTGGTTTCCGTATAACCCACCTTAAGCAGCGTATAGAACTATTGTGCTTATATGACAATGAACAAGCAAACCAAGCTAAACAAACTTTTCTATCAGATATCTTATTACTTGAAGGGATAGTTCTTGAGAGACTCAATCCAAACGCAGACACAGATATACCGCTACCTTTATCAAATCTCGTAATTTCCCAAGCTACACCATTGGGGAAATCTATACCTGTTTATAAATGGGGTTTAACTTTTCAAGGTTTTGACCAAATATCTTTAATGTCCTTCCTTGACAGGATTAACGATTTCAGAATTTCACGCAAATGTACCGACCAGGATTTATTTGTTTCAGCGGGTGAATTGTTTTCCGATTCTGCGTTGATCTGGTACCGTAACGTTAGAGATCAAATTTCTACCTGGGAGGAGTTAGTTGCGTGTTTAAAATGAGACTTCCTACCCCCATGGTTATATTACCGACCTTTGGAACGAGATACGAAATCGAACCCAAGGGCCTGACGAAAATATTATTTCCTTTATTACCTCGATCGAAGCCTTATATAGTAGACTTGATAATAAACCTTCAGAATCTGAAATTATCGATCAGTTACGTAGAAATTTAAATCCTTATTTTTCCGAACGTCTAGCGTTATAACACATTTCTTCCTTAGCCTAATTCAAAGATTTATGTCGTTCGCTTCAAGAAGTAAAGCTGCGAGTTGATAAATACCGCTCCCTCCAGAAAAACAATCTGGCCTTTTAGAACCAGATTTAGCATGTCAAGTTCAAACTTCTCATAAAGTATCTACCCTTAATGTTCCTTCTACCTCAACAAATAACTTACCTGTTGGAACTGTAAGAGAAGTGTACATAATTACAACGTTTGTACATACCCCAAAAATATTTTTAGTTATGGTTGTGGTTGTGCTAATATCTACAAATCTAACTGTACGAATTGTAATCCTAACGTATCGGGAAACTCTCGTCGAGATATTTCTATCCAGGGCGTGAATATCTCAAGGAATCAAAATCTCCCTCAACACCAATCATTCAACGGACCCAGACGTCAATAAATTTAAACCATAAAACTACCTCTAACGCTGTACAGTTATTAAATTTATCTAACAATAATATCGCTACTGTCAATGTACAAAATGCCTTGCCTTCAGTAGAAGAATTATGTTATACTACCCCATCAGAGTGATCTAATTGGCTACAAACCGTTAATTCCTTTTACCATAAAAAGTCTGCTGTTTTACAACTTGTTAAGAAACCCTTTGATAACCGTCCACACTTACCCATCTCGATTGGTTTCTTAAATGTAATAGCTTTACTGGACACAGGTTCCTCATGCTCCCTTATAAATAACGAAGGTCTACAACAATTATCTAAACAAAATATTAAAATTCAAATTGTTCCCGAAAAAATTTCTATAAATTTAGCTGACGATAATCAAATATATGTAACGGGTTCCCTTAAATTAAAAATTCGAGTAGAATCACTTGAACGTGAGGTTCCATTTTTGATTGTACCTACATTAGCTTATCCTTTCCTATTAGGTGTGGACTTTTGCAAACTTTTTAATGTGTTGCTTTACTTCCAAGATTTTTCTTGGCAAACTTCTTTTAAAACAAATTCCTGTGCATCTGCAGGAATATCTAACAAAATTTCTCTTACCGATTCTCAAAATGTAATTCTTAACTCTACAATTGACAAATTTCGTAAACTTAATACCTCTGAACTTGGTTGCGTTACTACGGCAACACATGTTATCTCTACAGGTGATGCCCTCCCTTTTAAGCAACGTCAATATCCATTATCGCCTGCATTACAAAAGCATTTGCATTCCGAAATAGATAAAATGTTAGAATCTGGTGTTATCTCTCTCTCAAATTCACCCTGGATGTCGCCTGTATTATTAGTTCGTAAGAAGAATGACGATTGGCGTGTTTGTTTTGAAGATAGAAAGTTGAATTCTGTAACTGTCTCTGACGCTTACCCTCTACCAAGAACTGACTCAATTTTAAGCCGGTTTCGAAACGCAAAATTTATCTCATCTATCGACCTTAGACAAGCTTTTTATCAGATACCCCTCGATTTACCTCCCCGTCTTAAAACTGCTTTTTGTGTTGCAGGCCGAGGTCTTTTCGAATATAATTTTTTGCCATTTGATCTCTGTAACGCACCACAAACCCTACAACGTACTATGGATCAACCGTTACGTCCTATCTTACATCAGGAACGTGCCTTTGTATTTTTAGATGATATTTTAGTTATCTCAGGTTTCTTTCATGAACATATCGCCACATCAAATGAAGTTGCGGAACGCTTAAATGCAGCAGGTTTTAAGATAAATTGGGAGAAATGTCAATTTTGTTGTTCGTCCCTTACATTTCTTGGTTTTATTATCGATGGAACTGGTCTACGAGCAGATCCCGCTAAAGTCGACGCTATTGCTAAATTCAAAACACCTAAAACTGTTACCGAAATCAAACGTTTAATCGGAATGATTAGCTACCATCGCATCTTTCTACCCAACCTTTCAACTTATCTGCACCCATTACCGCTTTAATTAAAAATAAAAATAAATCCCAAACTATTGAGTGGAATTTAGAATCTCAACAGGCTTTCGAACAAATTAAAACATTAATCACTTCAGCACCTATCTTAATCTCACCCAATTTCGATGAAAAATTTTATATACAAACCGATGCCTCACTTACTGGTTTAGGTGCAATGTTGTTCCAGGTGAGTAATGGTTTAGAGCATCCAATCGCCTATGCAAGTCGCGCCTTAACTTTTGCCAAACAAAAATACTCAGCTACCGAACAAGAATTACTGGGAGTTATCTTTGGCATCGAAAAATTTAGAGGATATGTTGAAGGTACACATTTTACCGTAATTACTGATTGTGTAGCCCTCACTTGGCTAAATAACTTAAAACAACCCGCAGGTCGTTTGGCAAGATGGATCTTGCGTATCTCTCAATTCACCTTTGACGTTAAGCATAGGCCTGGCAAATTAAATATCGTACCTGATGCCTTATCGCGTGATGTTGTCTCTCTTAACCTTCCAAATCTAATTCCTAATACCTGGTATCTTAATATGATTAAAAAAGTTTCTGATAATCCCGATAAATTTCCTACCTTTCGTGTAACCAACAATAGATTATATAAATTTGTATCTTCTTCACCTCATAAAATATCTAACATTCCTGAATGGAAACTTGTGGTCCCTACCGCTAACCGCAGTGAGGTGCTTAAAGTATGTCACGATGATCCCATAGCTGCCCACCTTGGTGTTACAAAAACTCTCGCTAAAATATCTGAATTATATTATTGGCCCACACTAAAACAATCTGTCTGTCGCTATATTAGGAACTGTAAAATTTGTGGTTCTCATAAGAGCTCACAAGTGTTTGGAAAAGGAATTATGTCTTATCGGATGCATCTAAGAAATTTTCCTCAAAATTAGCACCGAAATTCATTCTTTGTAAAGTCACCCGTGTCGTTAGTCCTCTTATCTACGAACTCAAGATGCTGAAGGAAAACGCCAAGGCAGGTGGCATATTAAAGACCTTAAGCCATTTTCTGCTGACCCAAATGCTAGTTAAGTTTTTCACGTTCCATTCCCTTCACAATTTACCTAATATTTTTTGTTTTCACCATCAATTAGTAATTTTAATTACTTATTTCCTCTCGTACACAGTATATACCTCTTATACGTTTAACTTACTTACCTTAAATTAGCTATCTTTTTCCTTTTGGTTGACTTTTCCTTGAACATACCGTTACTTATTTATCGCTCTATTCTCTACACCCTCCAATATAATTCTGTCGCTTCATTTAATTAATCCCCGAACTTTTCCTACGATAGAGTATTTGGTTTTTAGTATTTTTCTTACATCGTTTAATTGTGTGGCAATTGTCGTAACTTTGGTTGCAATAACTCATTGAATTTTTATGATTGGTTTGAGATGATGTTAGAGTGGATGCTTTCTTCTTTGGGCTCACATATGAGCCGCGGCCTATGCCATTGTAAGAAATAGTTCATATTCGCAGTTGCAAAAAACTAGGATTTTCTATTCCATTTGTTTTTCCTCTGAATTATTACAGTCGCCCACATTATACTACATCATTATTTGTTTCTTTTCCTACTAAATCACCATAACTTATAAACATTTTTTTCATTGTTTTTTGTTGGACTTTGTGGTGAGGCGCTATCGCTTCCTATTGATATCTTATTAAATTCTCGGTTGTTTAGCATATTGGGACAGTGTGTCTGTATTTAACTGCTTATAATTAGGCATCTTTATGTGTTTAGGGCGTTACCGTTTTAAAAAATTACCTTGAAACAGTTGGGTTTTGTGTGATTGTATCTGTCATGATACTTTTAAGTTGTTGTGTCAACTTTTGTCTGATTTTCTTATCGTAGTGGACGCACTCGTTAGGAAAATGATCGTACTAGTTCTCTTAAGAGTCTAGTGAATTTTTTTAAACGTATGATATACTTTATCTTGTCGGATTAATATCGCAGGTGGTCCTTCAGACCTATCTGTGTTTTAATAGGGACAATTCTCTACCTTCTCCCGGACGCTTGTCCAAAAACTCTACTTTTTCGTATCCTACTGTCTCCGTTTCTGCTTTATCCTTCCTTCGGTGGACCTGTTCTCGTCTCGAACACCCGTCTGCCACATAAAAGTGATGTTCCCTCACTCCGGACTACTGACTACATTGGCGGGTTGAGTAGTGCTTTGCTATCCACCTTTTCTGTTTCTTTAGCTCAATGCGAGCCCCTCTATTTTTTCTACCTGGAAGTGTCTCTTATGCATTCCAAATACCCACCTCCCTCTTTCTACCGTTCCTATTTTTCTGCCTTTTCATTTCCGTCAGTCACCGTGTGGTTGCGCGGGAGGTTTTCACAGACACCTGGACAACGTCTCTGGGAATCTTTCGTGAGGTCATGCGGTGCCGTTGTCAGTGCACATGGGCGCTAACAGTGAAGGTATGTATGAGTGTGTGAATGTGTGAGTGCATGAGTATATCTATGTACCGATATATCGTGTGGGTATCGGGGGATTATATCACCGATATCAATTAACGCCGGGTGAAGGATGCACCCAAATGCCTTTGCCGGTCCCTCGTACCGTTTATTGCAAACGGGCCTGCTTCACAGGTTGCTCTTTTAGAGGGTACGAGAAATTCCCATTTCACGGCTCCTCGGAGCCACTCTATCGTTATCTTATCTATTGTCTTTGATAATAACTTAAGTTAATATCTTTATCTTATTTATTATCTTTGATAATAACCTTAGTTTAATATCGTTATCTTACCGATTACCTCTAATAATAATTTTAGTTGAATATCGTTATCTTACCGATTATCTCTAGTAATAACTTTAGCTTAATATCGCGTTATCTTACCAAGTATCTCAAATAATAACTAAAGCTTAATATCGTTATCTTACCTATTACCTTTGATGATAACTTAAGCTCAATATCGTTATCTTATCTATTATCTTCAACAACAATTTGAGATCTTGTTTTATCTTTTATCTTCCTAACGTTTGGTATTTATGACCACTATACATCTTTTAGTTTAGTTTTGATGTGCGGGAGCTTCGCGCCTTAAATTTGAAAGACTTGGCGCGTGTATTTCCGTCACGTCAGAAGTGCGTTGGACGAACTTCGCGCCGACGCGTGTGGGGAAGAAAAGTGGGAAGTTTCCGGAAGACGCTTAGGAAACGTGGGACTTGGCTGCTGAACATCGACCAGAGTGGTTGGGTACCGTATCTTATATTAATTATGTAGATTCCTTTACCTTTTTTGATTATCGTTCCCCAAACCCGTTCCTGTCATTACCTCTACATAGGTAGGAGATCATTTTAAAGCAATCTGGTAGCAGCCCACGCCCTGCAGTAGCTAGCCGGAGCAGTCCTGATGGAGTTCGCAGCCGCTATCTTTAAACAATTTGGAAAGGGGCCACGAACAACCCTAAAGGAAGTGATTCCGTAGGAAGCTGGACCTATTCATGTGAGTACCCCGTGTGTGGGATTTTGTTTATAATACCTTTTATGAAATTGGCATATTACGTCATTTACGAGTAATAATTTGCATATTGTGTGACGTCATTGACAGATGGGTGCGCTAATCTCCACTTTATAGATTGGTGTTACCAACTGCCGTTGTGTCGCGTATACCGCGTCGACGGTAAATATAAGAAGCACGTGTAAATGTAAAAATTGGCGCCTTCAACGTGTTTTAGCTTGTAATATTTCTTTTATGACTATATAATGTATTAATTATCATTAGCTATATAGCTTTTTACTTAAAAAAATATAAATTATCTAATTTTCTAGTATCTATAGACCCTAAAAATGTATGTTGGTATTTTGGAACTCACTAAATTCCTAAGATGTCAAGACAGTTGTTATAGTAACTAAATGTAAACGGCCATTTTGAGCTATTGAAATGTATAGCTTTTGTCCTTAAAATGTTTTATTAATTTAATTAATTTTCTTGTAACTTTAAATGTAGTGTCCTCCATAACTGGAATTATTTTAAATGTGTGATTAGTTGTTTTGAATAGAACTACAAGTTTTTTTAGGAGTGATTCTTAACAGCTTAACCTTACTTTTAAACTACACACGTGAGTACATTTAAATATAAATAAACATAAGTAATTAATTGATTTATGCCCTATTCATTGTTTATTACGGAAATTATCTATTTTATATTAGATTAAACATATCTATGACTTCTTTTTGGAGTTTAAAAAGTGTTTTTTGAATAGTAAATAAACACTGTCTTGTTTGTTAACGTTTTAAAAGTGTCTTTTAGTAATCTAGCTATTTAATTATGATTTACAAATTACTTTTAAAGGAAACTTGTGTTTAAAAACATTTAACGTAATGAATTGAACTTTTAGAATATCTCTTAAAACGTTAGAGTAACGGAATCTTATTGTATTTGTTAAATAACACATATAATGTATCTTTCTATAATTTTGAGTGTCTTTTTATAACCGAAATCATTAAATACAATTCATAATTACCTACATAAACAAAAATCCAATCTCTAAATATAGATTTTGCTTTTAAATAAACTTATCGTAGCGAATTGAAGTTAGGTGTACCATTTGTTGTCATGTGATTTACTATAGTATCGTATATCTTGTATATCTTTGTCTCAAATATTATTTCAAAATGAATATCACACATCTTAAGTCCTTGGAGCTGATTTACGAAATTGAATGTAGAAATATTACCCCCGCGTCTAATCAAAATGATAAACGATTGCAACTTAAAGCCATTCTAGCCCAGGAAACAAAAGGCATACCTATTTCTAAAAAAATTGTTCCCGATTTAACTCAAAATGTATCTGAAATCAAACAATTCCTTGAGGATATAACTAATATAATAAACAAAATTGACCCCGGCCCAAGTGATATTGAATTAAAACGTCTGGTTTCCCGTATAATCCACCTTAAGCAGCGTATAGAACTATTGTGCTTATATGACAATGAACAAGCGAACCAAGCTAAACAAACTTTTCTATCAGATATCTTATTACTTGAAGAGATAGTTCTTGAGAGACTCACTCCAAACGCAGACACAGATATATCGCTACCTTTATCAAATCTTGTAATTTCCCAAGCTACACCATTGGGGAAATCTATACCTGTTTATAAATGGGGTTTAACTTTTCAAGGTTTTGACCACGAATCTCCTTAATGTCCTTCCTTGACAGGATTAACGATTTCAGAATTTCACGCAAATGTACCGACCAGGATTTATTTGTTTCAGCGGGTGAATTGTTTTCCGATTCTGCGTTGATCTGGTACCGTAACGTTAGAGATCAAATTTCTACCTGGGAGGAGTTAGTTGCGTGTTTAAAATGAGACTTCCTACCCCCATGGTTATATTACCGACCTTTGGAACGAGATACGAAATCGAACCCAAGGGCCTGACGAAAATATTATTTCCTTTATTACCTCGATCGAAGCCTTATATAGTAGACTTGATAATAAACCTTCAGAATCTGAAATTATCGATCAGTTACGTAGAAATTTAAATCCTTATTTTTTCCGAACGTCTAGCGTTATAACACATTTCTTCCTTAGCCTAATTCAAAGATTTATGTCGTTCGCTTCAAGAAGTAAAGCTGCGAGTTGATAAATACCGCTCCCTCCAGAAAAACAATCTGGCCTTTTAGAACCCGATTTAGCATGTCAAGTTCAAACTTCTCATAAAGTATCTACCCTTAATGTTCCTTCTACCTCAACAAATAACTTACCTGTTGGAACTGTAAGAGAAGTGTACATAATTACAACGTTTGTACATACCCCAAAAATATTTTTAGTTATGGTTGTGGTTGTGCTAATATCTACAAATCTAACTGTACGAATTGTAATCCTAACGTATCGGAAACTCTCGTAGAGATATTTCTATCCAGGGCGTGAATATCTCAAGGAATCAAAATCTCCCTCAACACCAATCATTCAACGGACCCAGACGTCAATAAATTTAAACCATAAAACTACCTCTAACGCTGTACAGTTATTAAATTTATCTAACAATAATATCGCTACTGTCAATGTACAAAATGCCTTGCCTTCAGTAGAAGAATTATGTTATACTACCCCATCAGAGTGATCTAATTGGCTACAAACCGTTAATTCCTTTTACCATAAAAAGTCTGCTGTTTTACAACTTGTTAAGAAACCCTTTGATAACCGTCCACACTTACCCATCTCGATTGGTTTCTTAAATGTAATAGCTTTACTGGACACAGGTTCCTCATGCTCCCTTATAAATAACGAAGGTCTACAACAATTATCTAAACAAAATATTAAAATTCAAATTGTTCCCGAAAAAATTTCTATAAATTTAGCTGACGATAATCAAATATATGTAACGGGTTCCCTTAAATTAAAAATTCGAGTAGAATCACTTGAACGTGAGGTTCCATTTTTGATTGTACCTACATTAGCTTATCCTTTCCTATTAGGTGTGGACTTTTGCAAACTTTTTAATGTGTTGCTTTACTTCCAAGATTTTTCTTGGCAAACTTCTTTTAAAACAAATTCCTGTGCATCTGCAGGAATATCTAACAAAATTTCTCTTACCGATTCTCAAAATGTAATTCTTAACTCTACAATTGACAAATTTCGTAAACTTAATACCTCTGAACTTGGTTGCGTTACTACGGCAACACATGTTATCTCTACAGGTGATGCCCTCCCTTTTAAGCAACGTCAATATCCATTATCGCCTGCATTACAAAAGCATTTGCATTCCGAAATAGATAAAATGTTAGAATCTGGTGTTATCTCTCTCTCAAATTCACCCTGGATGTCGCCTGTATTATTAGTTCGTAAGAAGAATGACGATTGGCGTGTTTGTTTTGAAGATAGAAAGTTGAATTCTGTAACTGTCTCTGACGCTTACCCTCTACCAAGAACTGACTCAATTTTAAGCCGGTTTCGAAACGCAAAATTTATCTCATCTATCGACCTTAGACAAGCTTTTATCAGATACCCTCGATTTACCTCCCGTCTTAAAACTGCTTTTTGTGTTGCAGGCCGAGGTCTTTTCGAATATAATTTTTTGCCATTTGATCTCTGTAACGCACCACAAACCCTACAACGTACTATGGATCAACCGTTAGGTCCTATCTTACATCAGGAACGTGCCTTTGTATTTTTAGATGATATTTTAGTTATCTCAGGTTTCTTTCATGAACATATCGCCACATCAAATGAAGTTGCGGAACGCTTAAATGCAGCAGGTTTTAAGATAAATTGGGAGAAATGTCAATTTTGTTGTTCGTCCCTTACATTTCTTGGTTTTATTATCGATGGAACTGGTCTACGAGCAGATCCCGCTAAAGTCGACGCTATTGCTAAATTCAAAACACCTAAAACTGTTACCGAAATCAAACGTTTAATCGGAATGATTAGCTACCATCGCATCTTTCTACCCAACCTTTCAACTTATCTGCACCCATTACCGCTTTAATTAAAAATAAAATAAATCCCAAACTATTGAGTGGAATTTAGAATCTCAACAGGCTTTCGAACAAATTAAAACATTAATCACTTCAGCACCTATCTTAATCTCACCCAATTTCGATGAAAATTTTATATACAAACCGATGCCTCACTTACTGGTTTAGGTGCAATGTTGTTCCAGGTGAGTAATGGTTTAGAGCATCCAATCGCCTATGCAAGTCGCGCCTTAACTTTTGCCAAACAAAAATACTCAGCTACCGAACAAGAATTACTGGGAGTTATCTTTGGCATCGAAAATTTAGAGGATATGTTGAAGGTACACATTTTACCGTAATTACTGATTGTGTAGCCCTCACTTGGCTAAATAACTTAAAACAACCCGCAGGTCGTTTGGCAAGATGGATCTTGCGTATCCCTCAATTCACCTTTGACGTTAAGCATAGGCCTGGCAAATTAAATATCGTACCTGATGCCTTATTCCGTTGTGTTGTCTCTCTTAACCTTCCAAATCTAATTCCTAATACCTGGTATCTTAATATGATTAAAAAAGTTTCTGATAATCCCGATAAATTTCCTACCTTTCGTGTAACCAACAATAGATTATATAAATTTGTATCTTCTTCACCTCATAAAATATCTAACATTCCTGAATGGAAACTTGTGGTCCCTACCGCTAACCGCAGTGAGGTGCTTAAAGTATGTCACGATGATCCCATAGCTGCCCACCTTGGTGTTACAAAAACTCTCGCTAAAATATCTGAATTATATTATTGGCCCACACTAAAACAATCTGTCTGTCGCTATATTAGGAACTGTAAAATTTGTGGTTCTCATAAGAGCTCACAAGTGTTTGGAAAAGGAATTATGTCTTATCGGATGCATCTAAGAAATTTTCCTCAAAATTAGCACCGAAATTCATTCTTTGTAAAGTCACCCGTGTCGTTAGTCCTCTTATCTACGAACTCAAGATGCTGAAGGAAAACGCCAAAGCAGGTGGCATATTAAAGACCTTAAGCCATTTTCTGCTGACCCAAATGCTAGTTAAGTTTTCACGTTCCATTCCTTCACAATTTACCTAATATTTTTGTTTTCACCATCAATTAGTAATTTTAATTACTTATTTCCTCTCGTACACAGTATATACCTCTTATACGTTTAACTTACTTACCTTAAATTAGCTATCTTTTTCCTTTTGGTTGACTTTTCCTTGAACATACCGTTACTTATTTATCGCTCTATTCTCTACACCCTCCAATATAATTCTGTCGCTTCATTTAATTAATCCCCGAACTTTTCCTACGATAGAGTATTTGGTTTTTAGTATTTTTCTTACATCGTTTAATTGTGTGGCAATTGTCGTAACTTTGGTTGCAATAACTCATTGAATTTTTATGATTGGTTTGAGATGATGTTAGAGTGGATGCTTTCTTCTTTGGGCTCACATATGAGCCGCGGCCTATGCCATTGTAAGAAATAGTTCATATTCGCAGTTGCAAAAAACTAGGATTTTCTATTCCATTTGTTTTTCCTCTGAATTATTACAGTCGCCCACATTATACTACATCATTATTTGTTTCTTTTCCTACTAAATCACCATAACTTATAAACATTTTTTTCATTGTTTTTTGTTGGACTTTGTGGTGAGGCGCTATCGCTTCCTATTGATATCTTATTAAATTCTCGGTTGTTTAGCATATTGGGACAGTGTGTCTGTATTTAACTGCTTATAATTAGGCATCTTTGTGTGTTTAGGGCGTTACCGTTTTAAAAAAATTACCTTGAAACAGTTGGGTTTTTGTGTGATTGTATCTGTCATGATACTTTTAAGTTGTTGTGTCAACTTTTGTCTGATTTTCTTATCGTAGTGGACGCACTCGTTAAGAAAATGATCGTACTAGTTCTCTTAAGAGTCTAGTGAATTTTTTTAAACGTATGATATACTTTATCTTGTCGGATTAATATCGCAGGTGGTCCTTCAGACCTATCTGTGTTTTAATAGGGACAATTCTCTACCTTCTCCCGGACGCTTGTCCAAAAACTCTACTTTTTCGTATCCTACTGTCTCCGTTTCTGCTTTATCCTTCCTTCGGTGGACCTGTTCTCGTCTCGGAACACCCGTCTGCCACATAAAAGTGATGTTCCCTCACTCCGGACTACTGACTACATTGGCGGGTTGAGTAGTGCTTTGCTATCCACCTTTTCTGTTTCTTTAGCTCAATGCGAGCCCCTCTATTTTTTCTACCTGGAAATGTCTCTTATGCATTCCAAATACCCACCTCCCTCTTTCTACCGTTCCTATTTTTCTGCCTTTTCATTTCCGTCAGTCACCGTGTGGTTGCGCGGGAGGTTTTCACAGACACCTGGACAACGTCTCTGGGAATCTTTCGTGAGGTCATGCGGTGCCGTTGTCAGTGCACATGGGCGCTAACAGTGAAGGTATGTATGAGTGTGTGAATGTGTGAGTGCATGAGTATATCTATGTACCGATATATCGTGTGGGTATCGGGGGATTATATCACCGATATCAATTAACGCCGGGTGAAGGGATGCACCCAAATGCCTTTGCCGGTCCCTCGTACCGTTTATTGCAAACGGGCCTGCTTCACAGGTTGCTCTTTTTAGAGGGTACGAGAAATTCCCATTTCACGGCTCCTCGGAGCCACTCTATCGTTATCTTATCTATTGTCTTTGATAATAACTTAAGTTAATATCTTTATCTTATTTATTATCTTTGATAATAACCTTAGTTTAATATCGTTATCTTACCGATTACCTCTAATAATAATTTTAGTTGAATATCGTTATCTTACCGATTATCTCTAGTAATAACTTTAGCTTAATATCGCGTTATCTTACCAAGTATCTCAAATAATAACTAAAGCTTAATATCGTTATCTTACCTATTACCTTTGATGATAACTTAAGCTCAATATCGTTATCTTATCTATTATCTTCAACAACAATTTGAGATCTTGTTTTATCTTTTTATCTTCCTAACGTTTGGTATTTATGACCACTATACATCTTTTTAGTTTAGTTTTGATGTGCGGGAGCTTCGCGCCTTAAATTTGAAAGACTTGGCGCGTGTATTTCCGTCACGTCAGAAGTGCGTTGGACGAACTTCGCGCCGACGCGTGTGGGGGAAGAAAAAGTGGGGAAGTTTCCGGAAGACGCTTAGGAAACGTGGGACTTGGCTGCTGAACATCGACCAGAGTGGTTGGGTACCGTATCTTATATTAATTATGTAGATTCCCTTTACCTTTTTTTGATTATCGTTCCCCAAACCCGTTCCTGTCATTACCTCTACATAGGTAGGAGATCATTTTAAAGCAATCTGGTAGCAGCCCACGCCCTGCAGTAGCTAGCCGGAGCAGTCCTGATGGAGTTCGCAGCCGCTATCTTTAAACAATTTGGAAAGGGGCCACGAACAACCCTAAAGGAAGTGATTCCGTAGGAAGCTGGACCTATTCATGTGAGTACCCCGTGTGTGGGATTTTGTTTATAATACCTTTTATGAAATTGGCATATTACGTCATTTACGAGTAATAATTTGCATATTGTGTGACGTCATTGACAGATGGGTGCGCTAATCTCCACTTTATAGATTGGTGTTACCAACTGCCGTTGTGTCGCGTATACCGCGTCAACGGTAAATATAAGAAGCACGTATAAATGTAAGATACCATAATTTCATCTTGTGATATCATGGTCTATTCATGAATTAAATTTTTAAATTATTTTATTTATTTATTTATTTAGTGTCTAACAGCATATGCCACTTACAAGACACTAATTTAAAAAATAACAGTAATAAAATTATAGGTAGTGTAAAAGTGCTAAATATCCTACCAATACGTTATACATACTCAAAAACAGTAAAAGAAAACTCTAATTTTATAATTTAATAATATGGCATCCAAAAGTTGAAGTAACCTCTTAATGATAAAAGAGGGAAAAAAAGGAATGGGGGAAAAAACCTTCAGCTTTGCTTTATAACGCTCAGTAGTTCATCTAGACTACACAGGTTTATATCCACATTTCCCTTAAAGTGATTATTCAGGACTTTGCTCTTTACCCTACAAATAAATGAAACCATTATTTTTAATGTACTACTACAGTTTCCAATATTGAGTAGAACTGATTATTGCAACCAATATACCTTTTGTAAAGAACTAAAATTATAAATTAACCCTGACTGGAATATTCCATTGAGTTATGCCAAGACAAGAGTATTGGTAAACGGAGTACATTAATCTTATGCATACAAGTATGCCCAACATTACAATGGGCACGTTCAGCGGTGGTAACAGTTGTGCAACAGTTTGCGTTCTTTTTACCGGAAGTGGGTGTGGAGAAGAAAACAGAATGTGAGGCAACAAGACTGAAAGTAGAACGCTTATTGGAAGAATTGACTCAAAGAGAGTATGCTACTCTGTTAGAGAGGGAGTTGTGTGAGTGTGAACAAGAATGAGATAATGCTCTGAAGTCTGAAGATGTGGAGAAAACATGGGATTGCTTGAAGAACAATATGATGAAATGTGCTTAGGAAGTATTTTGAAACTACAATGATTGGTATATACAGGGTCATTGGTGACGAAACGGCCATACTCGAGGAACGTGTTCAGGAGATCAAAATAAACCAAAAAAGTCATATAAACATGTATCCAATTCTTAACCGTTACGGAGATATCACTTAAAAAAAATAAAGCAGCACCTCAATGACGAAACAAATAATTTATTATAATGTACTATGCTATACAAGAAGTGAAAGAAAAAAATTGAATGTAGAATATTTTCGAAAATACCACCGTCAACTTCGATGCATTTACTAGCTCCCTTGTGGATCGCATGTGTGACTCTTTAGAGAGCTCTTTGGTCATTTCTTATAACAGCGGCAGAATTGACGATGCGGTCTAAAAATGCCTCTCTTGTTTCAACTTTTGTAGAATAAACTAAAGATTTTAGCCACCCCCATAGACCGTAATCGAGAGGAGTGAGATCCGGAGACTTCGGTGGCCAATTTTGTGGTCCTCCTAGGCCAATCCAGTGTTGAGGAAACTTGTTATCTAAGTAATTTCGTACAATATTACTAAAATGGGCAGGGGCCCCGTTATGCTGGAAGTACATATTTTGTCGTATATCTAAAGGTACATCATCCAGTAGGTCTGTTAAACGATTTTGTAAAAATTGTAGATAAATGTCCGCTGTCAAACGACCATCTAACACAATCGGGCCAAGGAGTTTATTGTTGATCATTTCGCACCATACATTAATACTAAACCGATGCTGAAAGTTACTTTCAACCGTGGCATGGGGGATTCTCAGCTGATCATCGATATTCATTATGATGATTGTTAATTCCATCGTGTGTGAATTGGGCTTCATCCGTAAACAAAATGTAACGGTATAGCCTACAATTTGGATTTACCCAATTGCAAAATTACAGCCTTACGGCAGGGTCGCCATTCTGAAGATTTTCGACCCGCTGAATATGGAAAGGGTACAGCCCATTCTTGCGAAGAGTCGTCCATACTGCTGTCTGATTAATTTCAAGGCGCCTTGAACTTACACCTGGACTACGGTGTGCAACATCAAGAATCTCTTCTTCTACACATCAAGACCAATTTCTCGTTCCGATGTGATTCTTGCACTGGGAAATATGCCGGTTTCACAGGAAGTGACAAAAACTGATTGAAATACACTTCTGTGAGGGGCCCGTCTGTTAGGATAGCAGTGTTGGTATTCAGCAACGGCCCCGTCTTGCGTTCCCGTTGCAGTATCCATAAATGAAAGTCATATCGGCATATTCTTGATGTATAAATATCGCCGACTTTGCAAAAGTGTGTAGCACTAACAAACTAACAATAACAGCTGGATGTGACAGCCACAAAAACAAATGTCAAATATTATTTCTAATAATAACAGCTGAACGTGCTAACCACAAAAAACAAATGTGAACTATTATTTTTTGCCGTTAACCGCTTACTATTAATAATTAATATCTCTGTAACAGTTAGGAATCGGACACATGTTTATATGACTTTTTTGTTTATTTTGATCTCCTAAACACGTTCCTCGAGTATAGCCGTTTCGTCATCAATCAACCTGTATAATAAGAATGCACGGTGGACAGATGATGTCAAACATGTTATAGGGAGAGGAAAGTGGCATATAAGAGAATGATTGCAGAGAAAGATGTCGAGTTAAAAGAGCAACTTCAGGAGGTATATAAGGAGAAATGGCGATATGCGAAAGAAGTAGTGAAGGCAAGGAAAGAGCAACAGAGGGAGGGTGCAAAAATGCAGAGTGATTTTGAAGGGAATAAAAACTTATTGTTTGGCATGAAGCAAGTGTGAGAAACTGTTGGAAAGAGTATTTTAAGATGCTATGTGGTGACAAGTGACAAGAAGTATACAGATGACTGTGTGGATGATCAAGAGAGTAGTAATGTACTAGTCGAAAACGCAGACAATAGCATAAAATTCAAATGCATCATAAATGAAGTATGGAAGGCACGAACACTGAAGAATGGAAAAGCGGGGGGTGTAGATGAAATTACAAGTGAAATGCTTTAGTATGGGTCTGGCGTGCTGATTGAATATTTATGTATAGAACAAGCGATGGTTTTCGAAGGTTAAAAGAGGGCGATCATTATCCCTTTGCATGAAAGTAAAGGCAGCAAGTATTAATGCAAAAATTATTGTGGGATGTCTGTTGAGTGTATCCAGTAAAGTGTATGGAAAAATTGTGTTGGAGAGAATTTGCAAGAGAACACAGAGTAAGATATGGGACGTTCAGTGTTGGTTTTATGCCTGGAGGAGGATGTGCGGAACAAATGTTCGTCATGCAACAAGTCGAAAAGTGTATGCAGCATTCGTGGATCTAGAAAAGGCGTATGATTCTATGAACAGAAGTGAATTATGGAAGGCGCTGCGAGACTACAGTGTAAGCAAGTGCTTGATAAAATCTAGGAGGGATTTACGAAGGCAGCAGAGCATGTGTATGTGTGAATGGTAACTTTGGACAATATTCTAACATTGTGGAAGGTGTAAGACAGGGCTGCCATGTCTCTATGGCTGTTCAATGTATTTATGGATAAATGTATTAGGCAGGTTGCGAAGGAATGGAAGGAGTGAAAATTGATGAAACTAATGTCAGTGAGCTGTTGTAGGCAAATGACACAGTAGGTGGCTGAAACATCATAAGATTTGCACCAAATGCTTGATAGGCCCTGAGAAGCGGGTGCAAGTAATTATTTTTGACAGAGATGGCAAAATGGAGGACTATTTAAAATGGACAATGACAAGATAAAGTGAATGACTTTGTGAACCTCGCAAGACAGTTTTTGAGTAATGGAAAGGTGGATGGTGAAATAGAAAAAAGGGCAAATGTGTCTAGAAGTATATGGGCAGTGAAGAGGAATAAAGGATTGAATATAAATGCAAAGCTGGCCATTGTCAACAGTGTGTTTGTGCCAATTGTTCTATATGGAAGCGAAACGTGAGTCTGGCAGAAGAAGCATGTTCTTCGTGTAAATGCTGCAGGAATGAGGTTATTAAAAAATGTCTACAAAAAAGCACCGAGAGACAAAGTGTTAAACGAATGGGTCAGAGCAGAGTGTGAAATGCAAGTGACCCCTTAAGGAGTTGCGCAAGCAAAACATACTTAGATTGTTTAGACATGTGAAAGGAATGAATGAAGATAGACTTACCAAGTGTATATATGCAAATAAGATGATTGATGAACCTGCAAGGGGCAGACTGTGTAAAAGATGGTTGGATGTAGTAGTGGAGGTTCTGAAAGAATGACAAGTGAGAAGTCCGAAGAATGAAAGAGCATGCCAAAAGCAATGTATGAATGCTGCAGAGGCAAAGGAAGTGTGTAGGGTGCGAGGAATGTGGAGAAAGATTGTGAATGGTGTTGAGAGCAGAAGTAGTGTAGTAGTTTAGAGTTATACCCTGCATATCCCCACAGAAAGAAGTGCGAGGTTTGGCTACCCCGAAAGGGAGTACCGCGATTGGTGTGTTGTTTTGAAGATTACAAAATACGTGCAATTCAAATTGTGGACCGAAGATGGCATCGAGCAGACGCTGCTCTTTTAACTGCGTTGCATAGACCAAATGGCATGGTGATGAAGCGGAATTGTCCTCTTTAAATGACACTGAAAGCGGTCTTAATCTTCACACTCTCAGAAAACGGTATTTGTGAAAAGCTTTTTTTAAGGTCAATGGTCGAGATAAAATTAGCATCACGTAACATGACATGGGGTAACTATCATGCCCAGTTATGCCATTGAGCATTCTGCCGTCAAAACAAATTCTATACTCACTATTACCTTTATTTTTAACCAAAAGTATCTGGGCACTGGGCACACCATTCGCTTCAACACGGTTCAATCACGCCAAGCTTTAACATTTTATTAAGTTCCCGATTTAAAATTTCATTCATAAAAGGAGAATACACAAGATCGTTTTCGAACAGGATTCGCATCGCCAGTATTTATATCCATAACAATTTTGTTTGTTTTCCCTAATCAATCCTTACTACAAGTTCATCAAATGAATCAAGCGTGGGTTGCACTAAAAGACGATCGTCTGATAAACCATCTATATTGAACAAATAATTAGTAACCGTAACTGGTATAGAGGATCGACCAATATTCATTTTCATATCTCCCTGTACGTGCCAGGAATTATCATTCCAAATAGCTTTGTGAAATCACTACCATAAATGACAGAATGTGGTAAAGAAGGTATAACTAGAGCATTGATGACACGGCATATGGAAAGATCAATCGAACCTTCTATAATTATCAATAAGCCATCATCAGTAATTACATTATGATTTTTGACTTCAAATTTCTAATACTAGTTCTTTAATTAAAGGAATAGCAAAAGATCTTATAACTGTAGTTGTTCATCCTGAATCAAATAAAAGTGTGATTTTTCTATCAAACAAATCAACTATTATATAAGGACAATTATCACCTACTTTTTATAAAACATACTTTCAGTTTTGTCGTTATGGGAGGTAGTACAGACTTTTTTAACAACTTTCAACCGTTTAACCATTCCTGAATATCGATCAAATTTCTTTTTTGACAAATCATGATTGTAGCCTTATAGGAAAGGAACAGATGGTGACTACTACACATCTTTTCTTCTAGTAGTGTTTTTTGAAGAAGTATGGCAGTTAGGTGTTATGACGCCTTTATGTCCACAATTATAACAAAACAATGTCTTAAGAACGTTACATCCCTTATAGCTATGACCAAAATTTGCACAATTTCAACACTTGAGAACTGTTTTTCTATAACAAGTAGATGAACTATCTTCCATTGCGTGCAAATCTTTAACTGTTTTTGAAACCTGTGCCTTTAAGTTTAATGATTTACTTTTCTCAACATTAACATGGAGGAAACTGTATTAAAAGAACAAAATTGGACATGAGAATATGACTTCGTGTTATGAAAAAACTCTTTGTCTCATATGTATGGATTCCTCATTATCCATACACAATCCAAGTAGTGTGGATAGATTTGCTTTTGATATTGTTAGACGATCTATAAATTCTGGCAAAAGATTCTGTCGAATTAATTTTACTTTGGTAACTTCTGCAGGCACGGTTGGCAATCTTGCAAACAAATTTTCCATACATGAGAAAAATATTACAGCGGATTCGTCTTATTTTCTGGAATCGTGATTTAATTTCATCCAAAATTTTATCTTGAGGAAAGATTGGCGTGAATTCTTACTTTAAACGAGCTACTAATGACATTATCAGCTAAAGAATTTCTATTACTGCAATACCATTCTACACCATTTCCACTGCTAAAGTAAATAAGTCTTCGTCGCTAATTTTCGTTGAACATGCGAGTTCACTTACTCTCTCGAAAAATTTAAATAATTTAGAAAGCTATCCTGAAAATTTTACTGATCGCATTCCGATGGGAACAGGCAGTGTGAAATAAGTGATATTTTGCATAAGTGCTTTACAAGGTAACTGTAGTGACATAGAAAGGTTATTAACATTACTAACATTAATTTCATCTTTATTAGCTTTTTAAAAAGTCTACCTCCAAAACAGGTATTGAACTAAGTTTCATTTTTAAACTTGCTTTCTGAAGATCGAAGCATTCAAATTAAATGTAAATTAATAAAAAAAAGCTTCTAATAATTTCCCATACAGTGCTACGTACCTCGATGTAGCCTGAAATATACAAAATACAAGAATGAGCGGGCTCAATCGACGAGTAGGCGGGGCATTACCAAAATAAAAGTAAAGGATAGGCCTGAAATAAAAGTACACATTAATTTAGAACAAAAGAACCATGTAATAGAAAAACGTCTAATTAGGTAACATGTTACATAAAAAAGGGAAAACCCACTTAAAAAAACACTACCCCTTTCCTTTGTCATACTCTTCAAAAGAATTTCTATAGTATAAAATAAAGGGTATGACGGCAACATTATTTAATACATTCCTAAATTCCCCACTACTAATATAGGTAATTTCTTGATGTACATACAAAGACAACAAGTTATATACCTGCACGTGGCTGGCTCCTTAACCTACACGCCAGCGGACGTGACCCAGCACAGAATCATCATGGTAGTTGGATTAATTTACCCAATTACCATAGCGGGAACAGCGATCTACGAGCAAAAAGCACCAGTTGGCCTGTGGACAACGAACAGTCGGGCCTACATTAAAAAAAAACAATCTGGCTCACAGTTAAGAGCTAAAAGATAATCTTATTAGAATGAGTAAGTGCGGGAGAACTTACCGATGCACCCAAGATATCCACCACTTGTCAACAAGAAGAAAAAACGTACATCGCTCTTGAAGTACCAGAATGAGTAAATCGAAAATACTACCAAGCACGAGCTGCGGCATTAAATTCAATTCGTTTTTGAAATAAGAATTCAACATTCAAATCTCGCGTTATCACAACATGCCAAGAGGTGATTAGAAACTTGAAACACTTATCAAATAGTACGATACCTTATTTTGGTGAGTTTCTCAATCGTAGCATTTAGGAAGTAATTTTACGTTATCAGAATATGTAGCGAGCCAGCGGAGATCTAAAACAAGGTACAGACTATTTCATTTAGAACGGAAGCTTTCCAAATTCGCAGCAAATGAGTTTCATAGAAAATATAATAAATGGACTTATTGTAAGAAGGTGAAATATACAAGATGGTGTTGGAGTATTGAAAAGTAGAAACAGAATCTATGTCAATGGATAATGAATTAAAAGAAAAAAGGTGTATTTTAATTTATGCCGAAAATAAACGTAACAACAGGCACAGGTTTGCTTATGGCATCCTTGTGCAAATTTGCCTATCACGCCTGAAAATGAACTAGCCCTTGATTTTAAAAATATATTAAATAAGTAGAAAATTAAATTTTCCCTTTTCATCATTTGAGACTTCCTTTTTTCTTTGAAAAAGTTGTGTAATTAAATTTTCCGGACAATAAATATTTTTGTCGAGACCAAAATTTCAACTAATTTCACATAAGTTGAAATACACAAATTTATTTGCAAAAATTACTGTCAAAGGGTGCTTAAAAAGTTTTACGCTAGGATGCAACATACAGTCAAAACAACCCTAAATTAAACGTTTCAAAATGATTTATAATCTGAAAAAGAATTAGGTTACACTTTTAGCCATAATTCAAAAACACTTAAACACCAAACATTGCGTTTTATTTCGTTTAATAGGTATGCAAAATTAAAATTGAACTTAATCCTTATGTACAAGTTACAAAAGATATCTATGCTATAATTTAAAGTTCAGCCTTTTCAACAATAAAATCGTATATTTTTGGGTGTTGCACGTTGGTATATACATCTGGATAACCTGAAATTGCACACGGAACTCCCCATGACGATATTCCTGCCAGATATGGTACTTCGTCTATAAAATGGACAAGAGGATTGCCAGTATCACCCTGAAAATGCAATAGTTAATGTGGTCATACCTTAACAAAATTTTTTTAAAGTTTAAAAGAATGATTGCCTTCAATTTGTGTTGCGACCTGGGATCGACTTTCCTATGGTAGCCAATACGCTTAACGTGAAATCAGCTGATTAATTTTTATTGGTGAATTTTATATAAATTCAATAATTTGGGAAACATTTTTTAACATGTTTCTATTTATACAATTGAGAGATTTCTGATTTTATGTCTTATTTTACCGAGATAAAAATTAATCAGCTGATTTCACGTTAAGCGTATTGGCTACCATAGGAAAGTCGATCCCAGGTCGCAACACAAATTGAAGGCAATCATTCTTTTAAACTTTAAAAAATTTTTGCTTAGTGTACTCAAACCAAATATTTCAAAAATCAATAAATCAAAGTAACCTTCAATTTATGTCATAAACGTCAAACTTGAAGTTTTTATTATTTTGACAACGATCCTAGGTCATGGATCGAAACGTAAATAAAATAGATTTTAAAAACTATGAGTGGTTTCATTCCCAAAGAAGATTAAGAAAAATAAATCTTCGTCGCTTATATTCCTTGAACATGTGAGTTCACTTACTCTCTCGAAAAATTTAAATAATTTAGAAAGCTATCCTGAAAATTTTACTGATCACATTCCGATGGGAACAGGCAGTGTGAAATAAGTGATATTTTGCATAAGTGCTTTACAAGGTAACTGTGGTGACATACAAGGGTTATTAACATTAATTTCATCTTTATTAGCTTTTTAAAAAGTCTACTTCCAAAACAGGTATTGAACTAAGTTTCATTTTTAAACTTGCTTTTTGAAGATCGAAGCATTCAAATTAAATGTAAATTAATAAAAAAAAAGCTTCTAATAATTTCCCATACAGTGCTACGTACCTCGATGTAGCCTGAAATATAAAAAATACAAGAATGAACGGGCTCAATCGACGAGTAGGCGGGGCATTACCAAAATAAAAGTAAAGGGTAGGCCTGAAATAAAAGTTCACATTAAGTTAGAACAAAAGAACCATGTAATAGAAAAACGTCTAATTAAGTAACATGTTATATAAAAAAGGGGAAAACCCACTTAAAAAAAACACTACCCCTTTCCTTTGTCATACTCTTCAAAAGAATTTCTATAGTATAAAATAAAGGATATGACGGCAACATTATTTAATACATTCCTAAATTCCCCACTACTAATATAGGTAATCTGTTGATGTACATACAAAGACAACAAGTCATATACCTGCACGTGGCTGGCTCCTTATCCTACACGCCAGTGGACGTGACCCAGCACAGAATCACCATGGTAATCGGATCAATTTACCCAATTACCATAGCAGCAACAGCGATCTACGAGCAAAAATCACCAGTTGGCCTGTAGCAACGAACAGTCGGGCCTACATTAAAAAAAACAATCTGGCCCATAGTTAAGAGCTAAAAGATCATCTTATTAGAATGAGTAAGTGCGGGAGAACTTACCGCTGCACCCAAGATATTCACCACTTGTCAACAAGAAGAATAAACGTGCATCGCTCTTGAAGTACCAGAATGAGTAAATCGAAAATACTACCAAGCACGAGCTGCGGCATCAAATTCAATTCGTTTTTGAAATCAGAATTCAATATTCAAATCTCGCGTTATCACAACATGCCAAGAGGTCATTAGAAACTTGAAACACTTATGAAATAGTACGATACCTTATTTTGGTGAGTTTCTAGGTCGTAGCATTTAGGAAGTAATTTTACGTTATCAGAATATGTAGCGAGCCAGCGGAGATCTAAAACAAGGTACAGACTATTTCATTTAGAACGGAAGCTTTCCAAATTCGCAGCAAATGAGTTTCATAGAAAATATAATAAATGGACTTATTGTAAGAAGGTGAAATATACAAGATGGTGTTGGAGTATTGAAAAGTAGAAACAGAATCTATGTCAATGGATAATGAATTAAAAGAAAAAAGGTGTATTTTAATTTATGCCGAAAATAAACGTAACAACAGGCACAGGTTTGCTTATGGCATCCTTGTGCAAATTTGCCTATCACGCCTGAAAATGAACTAGCCCTTGATTTTAAAAATATATTAAATAAGTAGAAAATTAAATTTTCCCTTTTCATCATTTGAGACTTCCTTTTTTCTTTGAAAAAGTTGTGTAATTAAATTTTCCGGACAATGAATATTTTTGTCGTGACCAAAATTTCTACTAATTTCACATAAGTTGAAGTACACAAATTTATTTGCAAAAATTACTGTCAAAGGGTGCTTAAAAAGTTTTACGCCAGGATGCAACATACAGTCAAAACAACCCTAAATTAAACGTTTCAAAATGATTTATAATCTGAAAAAAAATTAGGTTACACTTTTAGCCATAATTCAAAAACACTTAAACACCAAACATTGCGTTTTATTTCGTTTAATAGGTATGCAAAATTAAAATTGAACTTAATCCTTATGTACAAGTTACAAAAGATATCTATGCTATAGTTTAAAGTTCAGCCTTTTCAACAATAAAATCGTATATTTTTGGGTGTTGCACGTTGGTATATACATCTGGATAACCTGAAATTGCACACGGAACTCCCCATGACGATATTCCTGCCAGATATGGTACTTCGTCTATAAAATGGACAAGAGGATTGCCAGTATCACCCTGAAAATGAAATAGTTAATGTGGTCATACCTTAACAAAAAATACTATTAAAAATTAATTTAATTAACATAAATTTTAAGTAAAAAGGTTTGAGATTAGATAACAGTAAATGTAATTGAAGGACTTATTACACAAGATATAATGAAACAAATATTACCAAAATATGTATTGTGTATTGAAACATTCTTTAAAAATGTTTGAATTAAAGTCAAATTTGAATTTTCTATATTGGGGGAATTCCAAATATTAGTGAAAAATAGTACCTAACCTAGAAGAGCTTTTGGTATTATAATTTTATTCAAACTAACTATTTTAAACTTGTTTCACTTTAATTTCAATTAATACTTTCGTCTTAAAAGAATTTAATAAACAAATCACTGTTACTTATTTTGGACGATCAACCTATTTCCGTTCTAAGCAGACCTGCGCCTTGTAGAAGTTCTAAAATACTAGAATGGCTAGAATGACTTGCTTGTGTCAGTGAGCTAAAGAACCGAACTATAGGTGTAACCAAATTAGTGGTAGTCTTTAATAAGGAACCAGACTAAGAGACATGTTCCCAAAAGAGAACAACAGCTCTTTTGGTACTTAGAATGGCAGAGACTGTGGGGGTCGGTATGACACTCTAGGACACACTACTGTGATGTGGAAGGCAACGAGAAACCACTACGTTATCTCCCAAGTACACAGCAACTGAAAATGTTTTAAAATGATGGCATCCTCTGGGGTAAAAGATTCTGGAGTTAAAATAGTCCTCCATTCGGATCTCCGGAAGGGAACTATTTCGGAGAATATGATTGTAAAGTTTTAAAGAAGAACCGAGAACATCTTGTAAGTTGGGGTGTGGAATATTAGAAAAGGAAGTAGGCAAGCTAGAGAATCTGAAAATTGAAATGGATAGGCTAGTATTGGATATCGTAGAGATTAGTGAAGTTCGGTGGCCAGAAGCGAGGGATTTTTGGAGTGGGGACTTTAGGATAATTAATACAGGATCATAGGAAGGAAATTTGGGCATGGGAATAGTTATGTGGAAAAAATAGAACACTGTGTAGGAAATTACTTACAAAAGAACGAATGAATAAAAATGGTGTAAAATTACAGTAATAATACTAATAATCATGTTCACCTCTAGCTACAGTAAGAAAGAGGTAGATGCGATCTACAAAGATATCAAAGACATATTAAGATTTGTAAAAAAACATGAAAATTTAATAATTGTGGAAGATTTTAATGCAGTGATAAGTGAGAGTAGGGAAGGAGCGGTAGTTGGTTTATTTGGTTTAGGCACGAGAAATGACAGGGGAAATAGGCTGGTAGAATTTTGTGACAAAAACATTTAATCATTACAAACACATTATTTCAACATCATGCTAAAATATGATACACATGAAAGATGCCAGGAGACATAGAGAGATATCAAATTAAATATATTCTTATCAGATAATGGTAAAAGACTGTAGAAGCTACTCAGAAGCAGATATAGACACTAACCACAACATAATAATTATGAAAGCAACACTTAAATTTAAAAAAGAAATGGAAAAAGGCACTCTGACTTTGAGTAACTAAAAGATAAACATACCCACAAAAGATTTAAAAAAAAATCAAATGAATTGATGAAAGACATAGGGAAAGTTTCTAATACTAAAAAAGTAGAGCAGAATGGAATAACATTAAATCCAGCATAGATCGATATGATGGCCAGACATATTCTGAGCTATAAACCAAAAGAAAATAAGAAACCATGGGTAACAAAGTATATTCTAAATTTATTAGAAGAAAGCAAAAAAGCAAAAATAAAAACCGATGAAGCAGGAAAATAGAAATATAAAGCCATAAAATGGGAACTTATTCGAAAGTGCCGGAAACCTAAAGAACAATGGATTAGGAAAAGTGCAAAGGAATTTATATGCAGGACAGGAACTAGAAGTACTGGAACACGTATCAGATATTGAAAAGGATGATGGGATATTCTATTTTTAGCAATGAATTTAAATTAGAGTCAAGGAATCTGAAAATAATAGGGCACGTGGTGTAGATAAGGTACAAACAGAAACTGTAAAAGTTGCTGAACGAGCAGTAACAGAACGTCTCTTCCAACTTGTAAGTTATATGTATAAGACAGGCGAGATACCCAAAGATTTCAAACGTAACATCACAGTTACTACACCAAAAAAGAGGAGTGCGGATAGATTTGAAAATTTTCGAACAATAAATTTGACAGCATACGTATCAAAAATATTAACTAGAATTATACAAGGATGGATGGAAAAACAAATATGTACTAGAAATGGTAGAGGAAGAAAGAAATATGTGGAAAATAGTAAAACATATGAGAGATAGGGTAGAACGATATATATCAGAAGCAGATAGTGAAAGATGTAGGTTGTGGGAATTTCAGGGAAATGTATAGGTTAGCTCATAATAGAAAACAATGGAAGTACACATCCAACCATTCCAGGGCTGTAGACTTGTTGATGATGATGAATAACCTATTTGCAATTAAATGTATTATTTAATATAAAAAAAGCTTTCGACCTGATGTTTAAATCCTGTATATCAAGAGACCTTATAAAAAGCTTATATCTTTAGTATTGTAAAATTTTATGCAATTGAATCAGTATCAAATTTATCTAACTATGTAAACTCCTCAAGTAGTTCATTAATCTATTATTTTGTTGCATAAGGAGATTTTCACTACTGTCGATTACTTCATCATTATCAGGTATTTCAATTAAGGAATTTATCACAGTCTACTGCTGATATATAAAATTGTCGAACGAGCATAATTTAAAAGTACAATATGTAAAATATTGTGTAAAACAAAAGAAATAGCATTAAATAGAAGGAAATTGATGATTTGCTTATACCCTTACAATTTATTAGCGAAGTGTTGACTCGTGTTGCTTGTAGAATGGAAACAAACTGTAAATTAGTTTCTACTCCATTTAATGTTAATATTCTGATTTTAAGGATTTTGAATAAAACTGTACTAGAAGAAAAACCATGAGTTTACCTACTTCATACCGCAGTTATTCTTCTCGTTGTTTACTCCTGCGTATAACTTTACAACCAATATCACATAACTTTACGGCCATAACATCCAAGGATGTCTGAAAGTTCTGACGTTTTTTCCCATTAATCTATACAGATGTATACTGAATTACAGGTACTTATCCTCAACAATAATTTTTATCAACATCTGTTATTTGGAAACTTTTCTTTCATGTCACATAGTGTTATTTATAAACTTTGCGAACTAAATAAAAATTAAATTTAGATTTATAATTCCTAGAAATTTCTGTTTATTTTCATTTAACTAAAGAAATATACGTCTGAAAATGTTTCGCTTTAAACTTTTGAGTACCTAACACATCACTCAATAAGTCCGTAGGATAACTAAGAAAAACACATTTCTTTGGCGAAATTCGATTTTATTCATCAACATACATTCCTTCAAGAGTGATACAATCAGTCCAACGCCGTTCTAGCATTTCGATACCTTTTTTGTAAAACAATTCGTCTTTGGCCTCAAAATAAGCTTCAGTTTCAGCGATCACCTCTTCATCCGAGCCAAATTTTTTTCCGGCGAGCATTTTTTTCAGGTCTGCGAACAGGTAGTAGTCGCTGGGGGCCAAATCTGGAGAATACGGTGGGTGCGGAAGCAATTAGAAGCCCAATTGGTGCAATTTGGCCATCGTTGCGATCGACTTGTGACACGGTGTATTGTCTTGGTGAAAGAGAATTTTTTCTTCTTCATGTGTGGCCGTTTTTTGGCAATTTCTTCCTTCAAACGCACTAATAATGCCATGTAGTATTCGCTGTTGATTCTTCTTCCTTTCTCAAGATAGTCGATGTACAAAATTCCGTGCGCATCCCAAAATACAGACGCCAAAACCTTACCAGCCGACTTTTGCGGTTTTGGCCGCTTTGGACGTGGTTCTCCGGCTGCAGTCTACTCAGCTGACTGCCGATTAGACTCTGGAGTGTGGTGGTGGATCCTTGTTTCATCCATTGTCACATACCGACGCAAAAATCCTTTTTATTTCGGTTGAACAGCTCCAAACAGCTCTCAGAATCATCGACACGTTGTTGTTTTTGGTCCACTGTGAACAAACGCGGCACCCACTTTGAGAACAGCTTTCTCATGGACAAATGTTCATGCAAAATAGTGTGCACACTGCCTTCTGATATCTTCAAGGTGTCAGCTATCTCACGCAATTTCACTTTTCTGTTTTCCAAAACGATTCGGTGGACTTTTTTGATGTTTTCCGGTGTAACCACCTCAATTGACCTTCCAGAGCGTTCAGCATCGTCAGTGTCTGTACGGCCACGTTTAAAATCAGCAAACCACTTCTCCACCGTTTACCTCGATGGAGCAGAGCCCGGATAACACTTATCAAGCCATGCTTTGGCTGCGATGGTATTTTTACTCATCAAAAAGCAATGATAAATCAACACGCGAAATTGCTTGGAATTCATTTTTTTGAAAAACTCAAAATTATCGTCACTTGAACCTCTGTAACTTGTAAACTAATCGTCGGATTGTCATGAAATTTTGACAGATATCTTTTTAAGGTTAGTACTTCCTACAAATCATATGGATTATTACATAGCAACGCCATCTATGTATCATCCTACGGACTTATTGAGTGATGTAGTATAAGTTTAATTATTGATAAATGTTATAGATATTTTGGTACATTTGCACAATCTTGCAAGAGATACATTCCCCTTTACACTTATACAAGCATTTAAACTACCCGTATCCTGAGTTAACCTGATAAGATTTACCTCGTTGCTTACAGTTAGATCAACAGGAATATTCTGGACTACAGAATTGTGAGAGAGTTATTTCATAAAGCCTCTGTGAAACATTTATCTGATTTTCTGGATCACAGCTGCATAACACAAAATTTATAATAATTGCTGTATAAATTAAAATTTAAATATGTTTGATTTTTGTTGTTATTCAGCTTCTTTAAGCTTCGTCAGAGTAGATTAGTTTCCAACAACCCTATGAAGTAATCGAAGATATTATACTGACATAATTTCGAAGGAATCTTTGTACTGTAACAAAAGTAAATAATATCGCCATCAGATGGTAAAACACCAACACTACTAAGCGTGGAAGTACAAAAATTGATCTGAAACTACATCGGTGTTCTTTAGATGGCTATACAAGTAAGTTTGGCCATTGAGATTTCGGAATGTTAGAGCAAAATTTATTTGCAACAATAACAAACTTTCTCGTGGCGACGCCCGTACCTGAAACCGGTAAGTGGACGTTTCCTCCCCTTGTGAAGTGAAATAATGGGGCTATTGTTTCGTTAATGGCTATACAACTAATAGCTAGATTTGTATTCGTCAATAAGCTTTTATTATTTACATAAAAGTTTCTTTACAGGTACATCTTATTTTTATTGTGTTCTACACAAATTCCTTATTGCAGACTGCAAATAACTTGTCTTATTATATATATTACTCATATTTAGACCAGGGTAGAAAATTAATGAAGTACATCAAATAATTTTAATCACCGTGTAGAAGCTTTGGGAAAAGGTACGCGTTATTAAAACCGTGAAGCATAAAAATCCATTCGTTTCATTAAAAATAAGGGAGTTAAATTATGTACAAGACGCTTGCTATAAAAAAAAAGGAAGCAGTATTAAAAAGCTCTGCGTGTAATTTAATTATTCCTAGTAAAGAAACAAATAGAAATTACGTGCAAAATTTATATTAATTAACTCAATTTTAAGTAACTGGTATTAAACAAAACGTACAGATAATAATTAATATTTGATTAGGCGTCACTAAAAATTTAAGGGTATTAATTTTAATTGAAGTTAATTGAACCAGTAGGAACATATAATACGCATCAAAACTTGTAAAAACCCAATAAAATGCAAATCGTAGAAGTGTTATTTAGAAGTATTATGTTTGAACACCTGTGTATTTTTAAAAAAGCTCATTCTGCGTAAATTTTGCAGATAATTAATGGTTACAGAGAATCTTGGAGAAACCGTAGCTTAATAATTACGAGAAATGCTAAAGGTGGGTTATTTCACAGTCCACATGGACTGAAATAATCGATAATAAAGAATATCAATTTGCACCAATAAGAACAGGGTAGATAGAGACAGATAATATGCGCAAGACCAAGACACATATAGTAAAAGGTGTGAGTGGAGCAACGTCACGGGGTTGCGATTGGTTGAAAGTAAAAGGCAAACTTGAGAAGTAAAATAACATTTCTGTATAAAATTTAATTAGGTATTCTCAGACGTTGCGTGCCGTGTGGAAATTTTCTGAGATTTAACTGATGCGAGTGCAAATTTCGTAAAAATCGCATGCCGGGCTGCGGAATGGGAACCTAGCATGCGAAATTCTGAAGAATTGTCCGTATTGGGGACAAGACCGACAGACGGGCTAACTTCTATATATACCCAGGTGAATATGAACAAGCTCTCTTAGATTTTCGACTTGATGCAATGCGTGAAACAGTGCTTTTTAGTTTTCCGATTTTGATTAAATAATTTAAACAGTTTGCTCGTATATTTTGGTGATTTAAAACAGTTTGTTCTTTACGTGCTACAATGAATGTACTTTAGTGCACTTAGAAAAGAAGATACAAGGTAATAAAGTTAGTATCACAGTACTAATTAGTCAAAATTTGCAACGACAAATGAATACACAAAAGTAGGCAGTTTTGGCGTATATTGGTGAAAGAAGCATGAATTTCTTTGCTATTTTTCGGGGGTGTTAATAATTAAATGGTTCATAAACGTGTCTGGATCCACAAAACAAGGGTCAGATATACACAGATGAGTTCCGGAAAAGCCCTGATACAACTTTAGATGAATGGTGGTGGAGAAATTTTAAAAGCGTTGAGAATCAGAAGCCTTAAATATAACCCAGTTGGAATGGTGTGATTAACAAAAGGGACGAGGTACATTGAAGCTACGAGTGCAGTAACCTTCAGGTAAATTATACTATTTTGTTTGAACTTTGATGTTTTCGTGTGTTGAATAACTTTATAATTTATTTACTTAAAATGGACAGTAATGAAGTTGTACTAACAACAAATTTTTAATTTTAAGGTGAAATTTTCTTGTTTAAGTCGAAAGGAGTATTTAGTATTTATGTTCTTGATGAAAATTTGGGTATGTCTTTGAGCTCAATTAGACGAACCTGGTTAATTAACGTAAAGGGTGGTAGATGCTCCTTTGTACTCAGACTCAGGTCTGCATATATTGTTACATTAATTAGTAGGCATCCTACAAAGACTTTAATTCTGGATGCACATTAAAATGATAACAGATTTAATCTTGAAATTTTCTGATACTGAAATTTATACTGAATTTTTAATTTTGAAATTTTAATGTATTGTGAATATTGATGTAAATAGAGTTAATGTTGATGTTTGTGGTAGGAATGTGTTTGTTTTTTTTTATGAATGAGGATGAAGGTTTATCTAGGGGAGCAGCCGAGGCGATGAACAGAAGAAAGTCAACGGACCAGTTAAGTTAATAGCTTTTTGTAGGTTTCACAGCATTCTTTGACGCACAATCTGTGGGGCTCGATTCGAAAACCGTAGTTCCCGGATTTTGGTGGTTTCACAGCATTCTTGACGCCCAATTCGTGAGGCTCGATTCTAATACAGGGATTCACAGCAATATATATATATATATATATATATATATATATATATATTGTAAAGTAAATATCGGGTAGTAGTCAATTTGGGCGATTAGTAAACTCTTTTAATCAATTCAAGCTTTCGAAAAATTTTATTTTCTTCATCAGGAAAACTATAATAAAAGGATTATAAAATTTCTTGGTACATAAATTGCTTACTTACGATTATACAGTCTATTTAATGAATAAGTGGAACATAACAGATATTAGAACACGCTGCGAAATTGATAAAAACATTCCAAACACAATAACTAGCTTATATAATAATTAAAAAAAAAAATTTTAGTGGAAAAAAGATTAAATATTAGTAACAAAGTAATATAAAGGTTATTAATTTAAAATAATTTAGAAAATGTCAAAATATAAAATACTTTTGACATATAAATTATGTCATAAGCAAACATAGATAAAAATAATAATTAAATATAACGAGTCAATCTTGAAGTTAAAAAAAAAAATGTTTAAGAGTAAAGAAATAAGGCAAATAACTAGTTACTAAGAAATACGATCCTTGTTATTTTTTATTTTTTATAACATAAATAAGATGCGAGTAGATACTATTAAGATTTTGAGTGTAAGTTTTTTTGTTGAGAGGGTGGTCTTGTAGTGCTATCGTTACCATTTCTAGGAAAATGCGTTTTCTATAATGGCTTTCCCTGAACATGATTTTAGCATTTGCATAATTGATTGTGTGTCCAGTCTCAAGAGCATGGGACACCAATGCGAGTTTTGCATATCTGTTAAAGTCACTTTTGTGGGAAGTGATTCTGGATGAAAGCCACATAGAGGTGTGACCTATATATTGGCCATGACAATTCTTACGGTATCTGATGTAAACAACTCCTGACTGTTGTAGTTGGGGGTATGATCTTTTAATTTGCTGAATATCGTCTTTCTTAAAGTCAAGGTAGGTTTTTTGGTGAAAGATATCCCTTTGATATCTTTAAGAATATGACAGAATTTAGATGTGAGGTTGTCTATATATGGGAGAGGAATGAAAATTTTTGGAATCGAATTAGCTGCGGGAGTTGTGTTGTGTTTGAGAGTGGGTTGGTTAATGAGAGAAGGGGTGTTGAAAAGTAATTTGTTTAGTAGTGAAATTGGGTAAGAATTTTGTGAAGAAGGTCTCTTAAAATAAGTAGGTTTTTGTATTTCAGGGTTCGATGAGAAATTAGTTCTATTCTTCTTTTCAAGCTTAAAACGAGGTTTATTTTCATATTAATTGGATGAAAAGAATTATAATTGAGATATCTACCTGAAGAGGTAGGTTTCTTGTACCAATCAGTAATAAGATTATTATTATTATGGATGATGAGCATATCTAGAAAAGGAATAGTGCCGTTAATTTCTTTTTCAATAGTAAATTGAATAGTAGGGTTATAACTATTGAAAATCAGAAGTACTTGATTTATACTGTCTGAAGGAACACAACAAATCAGGTCATCAACGTATTTTTTAAAAAAGGGGGGGTTAAACGAAAGTTGTGGAATACAAAAATCCAAAAGGTCATCCATTATATATTGAGCAAAAATTGGAGATACACTAGCTCCCATGGGAGTACCAAGTATTTGTTTGTAGAAATTGTTATTAAATACGAAATAAGTAGTGTCAAAAAGAAAATCAATAAGTTTCAAGAAATGTTGTTGGTTTATGTTACAATTAGGTTGTATATTATGCCAATGAGTAATGATGCTTTGTTTAACCAATTCTATAGGTATATTGCTAAAGAGACACTACATCAAGACTGATAATGACATAATCTGTAGAATTTGAAAATCATTGATGAAAGTAGCAAAATTAAAAGAATCCTGAACATAATATCGATTGTTGGTGTCATAAGATTTAGTAAGTATGTCAGTAATTAAACCAGAAATTTTAGAGTTAGGAGCATTAATAGAGGAAATTATGGGACGAAGAAAGGGTAGGTTTATGAATTTTGGGCAGCCCATAAAATTTAGGCGAGGTGGCATTATAAATCATCAGATCTTTGGCTTGTTCAGAAGTAATGCTCTTATTTTTCTTTAAATCTGTTACTAGTTTATTTGATTTTGTTGTATAGTACTAGTAGGATCCTTTTTAAAGGAATATAATATTTTTATCAAAGATAATATCAGAAGCTAGTTTGATGTATTTGTCTTTTCTAATAATACTGACACATTGCCTTTGTCGGTTTAGTTAAAATTAGATTGGGATGCTTTTTCATGAAAGTAGAAGATTTGATAAGGAGTTTTCTAATTTCATTGGCTGGTTTGATGGGAGAATGGATAAAATTAGTTACAATGTTGGTGTGCAGCCAAAGAATATTCTTCTGTTCAGCAGGGCCATAGCTACTATAGATTCGATATCAGCAAGAAGTTTAGATAGACAGATATCTTTGGGGTTGGGACAAACTATCTAAACTTCTTGCTGATATCAATCTATAGTAGCTATGGCCCTGCTGAACAGAAGAATATTCTTTGGCTGACTCACAACATTGTACTATTTTATCCATTCTCCATCAAACCAGCCAATGAAATTAGAAAACTCATATCAAATCTTCTACTTTCATGAAAAAGCATCCCAATCTAATTTTAACTAAATCCGACAAAGGCAATGTGTCAGTATTATTAGAAAAGACAAATACATCAAACTAGCTTCTGATATTATCTTTGATAAAAATATTATATTCCTTTAAAAACATTAAAAGCATTACTTCTGAACAGCCAAAGATCTGATGATTTATAATGCCACCTCGCCTAAATTTTATGGGCTGCCCAAAATTCATAAACCTACCCTTTCTTTCGTCCCATAATTTCTATTAATGGTCCTAACTCTAAAATTTCTGGTTTAATTACTGACATACTTACTAAATCTTATGACACCAACAATCGATATTATGTTCAGGATTCTTTTAATTTTGCTACTTTCATCAATGATTTTCAAATTCCACAGATTATGTCATTATCAGTCTTGATGTAGTGTCTCTCTTTAGCAATATACCTATAGAATTGGTTAAACAAAGCATCATTACTCATTGGCATAATATACAACCTAATTGTAACATAAACCAACAACATTTCTTGAAACTTATTGATTTTCTTTTGACACTACTTATTTGATTTAATAACAATTTCTACAAACAAATACTTGGTACTCCCATGGAGCTAGTGTATCTCAATTTTGCTCAATATATAATGGATGACCTTTTGGATTTTTGTATTCCACAACTTTCGTTTAACCCCCCCTTTTTTAAAAAATACGTTGATGACCTGATTTGTTGTGTTCCTTCAGACAGTATAAATCAAGTACTTCTGATTTTCAATAGTTATAACCTACTATTCAATTTACTATTGAAAAGAAATTAACGGCACTATTCCTTTTCTAGATATGCTCATCATCCATAATAATAATAATCTTATTACTGATTGGTACAAGAAACCTACCTCTTCAGGTAGATATCTCAATTATAATTCTTTTCATCCAATTAATATGAAAATAAACCTCGTTTTAAGCTTGAAAAGAAGAATAGAACTAATTTCTCATCGAACCCTGAAATACAAAAACCTACTTATTTTAAGAGACCTTCTTGTCAAAATTCTTACCCAATTTCACTACTAAACAAATTACTTTTCAACACCCCTTCTCTCATTAACCAACCCACTCTCAAACACAACACAACTCCCAGCTAATTCGATTCCAAAAATTTTCATTCCTCTCCCATATATAGACAACCTCACATCTAAATTCTGTCATATTCTTAAAGATATCAAAGGGATATCTTTCACCAAAAAACCTACCTTGACTTTAAGAAAGACGATATTCAGCAAATTAAAGATCATACCCCCAACTACAACAGTCAGGAGTTGTTTACCGTATACCGTGTAAGAATTGTCATGGCCAATATATAGGTCACACCTCTAGGTGGCTTTCATCCAGAATCACTTCCCACAAAAGTGACTTTAACAGATATGCAAAAACCTGCGCATTGGTGTTCCATGCTCTTGAGACTGGACACACAATCAATTATGCAAATGCTAAAATCATGTTCAGGAAAGCCATTATAGAAAACGCATTTTCCTAGAAATGGTAGCGATAGCACTACAAGACCACCCTCTCAACAAAAAACTGACACTCAAAATCTTAATAGTATCTACTGCATCTTATTTCTGTTATAAAAAATAACAAGGATCGTATTTCTTAGTAACTAGTTATTTGCCTTATTTCTTTTACTCTTAAACATTTTTTTTTTAACTTCAAGATTGACTCGTTATATTTAATTATTATTTTTATCTATGTTTGCTTATGACATAATTTATATGTCAAAAGTATTTTATATTTTGACATTTTCTAAATTATTTTAAATTAATAACCTTTATATTACTTTGTTACTAATATTTAATCTTTTTTCCACTAAAATTTTTTTTTTTAATTATTATATAAGCTAGTTATTGTGTTTGGAATGTTTTTATCAATTTCGGCAGCGTGTTCTAATATCTGTTATGTTCCACTTATTCATTAAATAGACTGTATAATCGTAAGTAAGCAATTTATGTACCAAGAAATTTTATAATCCTTTTATTATAGTTTTCCTGATGAAGAAAATAAAATTTTTCGAAAGCTTGAATTGATTAAAAGAGTTTACTAATCGCCCAAATTGACTACTACCCGATATTTACTTTACAATATCAAATCTTTATAGTCGAAATCCACCTAAACTTTATATATATATATATATATATATATATATATATATATTACTGCGATCTCTAGCTTGTATGAAGTTTTCCACGGCTGCTCAGCTGATTTCTGAAAATAAAGCTAACTACTCAAAAAAATACTGCTCCGGTAAATCGCCTACTTTTATTAACATATCAGGAAAAATTTACACACCAAAATCAAAATTAAACTCCTCTTTCACACATTATTTATATATTCTATACATCCCATTTAAAAATACTCCTTTAACAGTACATTTCTATATCAGTAATTGCCTCAGCTAAAATTTACCAATTAATTAAATCAGAGAAAGTAATAGGACTTTACCACATTGCTTACTTTAACCCTGGTTCAATATGAGATCAAAGTAAACCTTATTCTTTCGTCCTAATTTTTGCAAATCAATAGTCAGCAAGATCCTTTTACCCTGTACATACATCAAATATTACAAATGCTATAAATCACTCCTCATCATCAATTCCCACATAAAATACAATAAAAATAACTTAGTTTTAAAAAGTTCATTCCGTAACTCTTCCCCTTATTGTCATTTTAGTTCATAAAATTATACCCCTAATGCACCAAGTCATTAAGCACATATTTACACACATATACAACGAAAAGCATCAGTTACCTGAATTCCATGTTCACCCACGGGCCAGCTACCATTGTATCAAGGGCTACTGCATTCAGGAACACCCCAATCTGGATCGCAATAATCGCAACTGCAAGCTGAAACCATATCACCAAAAAGTCATCTCATCTACCAATTTGATATCGCATCCAAACCTCTTATACTAATGCCATAAATTGTTGGTACTCAACCAAACTAACCAAATACTGACATTTACTCCATTTCAAATTGCATACTTTGCACACTTAGTGCAAATTAGAATCAAACTGTTTTTACTTACATCAATTGGCGTAAATTAATTTTACTTTTATGCAGACGTAAAAGCATTTTAGTATTGGAGCCGTCAGATTTTTGAAAATCAAGATCTATGTACGCTTCTCAAAACATAAGAACTGTAAACCGATTGAAATCTAAGAGAGACCATATCTATGCCTCCCGGTTTATATCTAGTTTCTCCAACCCCTAAAAGCATGCCACAATTCCGCAAATTTCCTTCAATACAAACATTTTCAAAATCACTTCACTTTCAATGGCCACAGTTTTCCAAAAGCTGCCTCCAACCGACACGATTTTCTTCGAAAATACAAGTTTCAAGCTCACAATAATACCCCGTACTAAATCGTTTTCTTCGTATTCAAATCTCTCACTTCAATACGTTGTGCATATCCAAACCAGCTGTCGAAAGTTACCGTTTAAACTACACCTATCTTGATATTTGTTACTTTCTATCCCATTTCTACATACACACTAAAATCACCTATCTCTTGGTTTTCAATCTCCGTTATACAACGAACCACAACTACCCCTCTAGTGATCTTGTGTATTCACCCAAGTTAACGAACGCTGTTATAAGACAAACGGTAGTTAAAATTTAAAGTTCGATAATTACAACACCGGTAGCATGGTATAAGAGACACTATCACAGTTGGCAGCACCAAATCTTATACGGATTTCGGCGCGGTTCAACTACTGATGATGTCATCAATATTACGTAATACTACGCAAATTTAAATAATTCAAAAACAAGGAAATAAGCGCATGCAAATTAAGTAACGAATTACTTACATTAGGTATCCTGTTTCCGCCTGAAATCGCGCTCCGGTAGGCTTCCAACCACCCCAGTCGGGCTCCTCCCGGCGGAATTAAAGATGATACGCTGACGCTACCAAATGCGTACAAATCAGCACCGGCTAGCTGCGGTAGACATGGAGGACATCCACAGGCATGAAGTTCGAAAGTCCTTAGGTGGCGGTAGATTTGTACCTATGTAGGGATTTGACAGGAAGGAGGTAAAGGTAGACAAACAAAAAGATAATTAGAGAAGGAACTACATAGGTAAACCCTAACGATACGTTACCAAAGATAGAAACGTGCACTTAACACGACGATATCAGGTAAAAAGCCACGTTATCGCAAGAGAAGCGGAGAACTCTCCCCACCCCATTGTCTAGTATTGCCCTAACCCTCTAGGGATATGCACTCTTGCGCAAACTCACTACCATGACATACGGAAGTACCGCCCAGTTCATTTAAAAGTTCCCGCGTACCGCGTATTTGAAAATTATGGCGGGGAAACTTCCGTACATTAAAAACTAAACTACTAACACAATGTTAAAGTGACCCTTGGCACGTAACAATCGCGACAAAGCCACAAAAGAAAAAACTTAAAAAAAGAAAAAGTCTGTTAGCACAGTAACAGCTTAAAATCTAAGTCCTAACTACCCTACATAAACCCTAACTTAAAACCTACAAAATGTTTATATAAGGCGCCACCTGGTTTTTCGACCGATAACACGTCTACCGAAGTACCAGGAAACGGAATAGGTAGCCCGATAGTCTTTGACTACACTAATTACCGACAGCACAAATTTGTCGGGGAGCATGAAACACTACTTAAACTAAAACAGGTGCGACAAGTCGCCTAACCTATCTAAACCTATCTAACTAAAGCTAACATAAAAGTTCTTATGTGCAAACACACATGAGTGTTGCATTGAAACTATTCTTCCTTTGGCAAGAAGTGCCCAAATTTAAAAAAATGTTCATGAGAGTGCGTCACCTTGCACTCCAGCAAATTTTGTTACTGGTACTTTGGTTTTCTAATGATGCACATTTAAAACTTGTCCATGACATAGTTGTGAATCAACAAATTTACCAAAAGTACCACCTACTAAATCCTTATATGCTAACCTGACAAATTACATTTCTAAATCGGGTTAGCTTTTTCACTCAAATTTCAGAAAGTTAATTCCCACGTCTGGTCATATATACCACACGTTAGGACGATAAAAAGATAAGATAAGATCTCAAATTGTTGTTAAAGATAGTAGATAAGATAATGTTATTAAGCTTAAGTTGTTATCCTCAAAGGTAATGAATAAGATAACGGTATTAAGCTTTAGTTATTTTTTTTTGAGATACTCGATAAGATAACACGATATTAAGTTAAAGTGATTATAAGAGATAGTAGGTAACATGACACGAAATTAAAAAACTAAAGATAACCGGTAAGATAACGCGAAATAACTCGAAGTTATTCCTAACGGTAGTCGGTAAGATAACGATAAATTAAACCAAAATTATTACTAACGGTAGTCGGTAAGATAACGATACTAAACTAAGGTTATTACTAAAGGTAATCAATAAGATAACGATATTAAAACTAAGGGTATTGTCAAAGATAATAAAGAAGACAAAGATATTGGCCTAGTTATTACCCAAGACAATGATAACAACAAAAGAGTGGCTCCAGTAGAGCCGTTGAAATGGGATTGACCCGTGCCCTCTAAAAAGAGAAACCTGTGAGGCAGGTCCGTTCACAAGAACAGCACGGGGGACCGGCAAAGACATTTGGGTGCATTCCTGCACCCAGCGTTGATCGATATCGGTGAACTATCACCTGATATCCACTCGGTATATAACGATATACACATTCACTCACACATTCACACACTCATACATACCTTCACTGCCAGAGCCCATGCACTGACAGCGGCACCGCATGACCCCACGAAAGATTCGCAGAGACATGGTCCAGGTGTCTGTGGAAACCTCCCGCACAACCACACGGTGACTAACAGAAATGAAAAGGCAGTAGAAATAGGAAAGGTAAAAAGAAGGAGGTTGGTTTTGGGTGCATAAGAGGCACCTCCAGGTAGAAGAAAGTAGAGGAAGGGCTCGCATTGAGCAAAAGCGACAGAGGAAAGGTGGATAGCAAAGCGCTACTCAACCAGCCAGTGTGGTCAGTAGCTCGGAATGAGGGAACATCATTCTTATGTGGCAGACGGGTGTTCCGGGACAAGAATAGGTCCACCAAAGGAAGAATAAGGCATAGCGGAGATAGCGGGTTAAGAAAAAGTATAGTTTTTGGACAAGCGTCCAAGAGAAGGTAGAGAGTTGTCCCTATAAAACACAGCGTAGTCTGAAGGACCACCTGCGATATTGATCCGACAAGATAAGATATATCATATGTTAACATTCACTAGGCTCCTAAGAGAACTAGTGCGATCATTTTCCTAACGAGTACATTGACTACGATAAGAAAATCAGACAAAAGTTGACACAACAACTTACAAGTATCATTACAGATACAAACACACAAAAACAAACTGTTTTAAGGTAGTTTTTCAAAACGGTAGCACCCTAAACACACAAAAATGCCCAATTATAAGCAGTTAAATACAGGTACACTGTCCCCATATGCTAAAACAACCGAGAATTTAATAAGATAACAATAAGAAGCAATAGCATCTCACCACGAAGTTCAATAAAAAACAATGAAAAAAATGTTTATAAGTTATGTAGATTTAGTAGAAAAGGAAAGAAATAATGATGTAGTATAATGTAGGCGACTGCAATAATTCAGAAGAAAAACACATGGAATAGGCAATCCTAGTTCTTGCAACTGCGAATATGAACTATTTCTTTCAATGGCATAGGTCATGACTCCTATGTTGGCCCAAAGAAAAAAAATCATCCACTCAACATCAGCTAAAACCAATCATAAAAATTCAATGGGTTATTTCAACCAAAGTTACGACAATTACCTTTCAATTAAACCATATAAGAGAAATACTAAAAACCAAATAATATGTAGTAGGAAAAGTTCAAGGGTTAATTAAATGAAACGACAGAGTTATATTTGGGGGTGTAGAGAATGAAGTGATATATAACTAACGGTATAGTCAAGGAAAAGTCAACCAAAAGAAAAACATAGCTAAATTAAGGTAAGTAAAGTTAAACGTGTAAGAAATTATATACTGTATGAGAGAAGGAATAAGTAATTAAAGATACTAATTGTTAGTGAGAACAAAAAATATTAGGTAAATCGTGAGGAGAATGGAACGTGAAAAACTTAATTAGCATTTGGGTCGGCAGAGAATGGCTTAAGGTCTTTAATATGCCACCTGCCTTGGCGTTTTCCTTCAGCATCCTGAAGTTCGTAGATAAGGGGACTAATGACACGAATGACCTTACAAAGAATGAATTTAGGGGCTAATTTTGAAGAAAATTTCTTAGATGCATCCGATAAGACATAGTTCTTTTTCCAAACTTGTTCGCCCAAGGCAAAGGAAATATTTCGTTTACGTAAGTTATAATGGTCCTTACTCTTTTCGTAAGCTTTTAACAAATTTTTTCTAACGTCGTTAAAGATAGAAGGTATTGACTGTTGGTCCTTGTCCCAACGTACTTTATCGTCAAATTCGATTACGTTAGTATCGTCAGGCACTAAACCATAGTAACTCCCATCGATTGGGGTATATCTTCCAAAAACAAGAAAAGACTGAGTGAATTGGGTTGCTTCGTGTTTAGATGTACGCAAAGCTTGAGCAATTTCAAAGATATGTTCATCCCATGTAGTATGGTCTGAATCAATATAGGAAGAGATAGCGGTAATTAACACTCGATTTACTCTCTCGGTAGGGTTTACTTGGGGGTGATATTTTGCGTTAAACCAAATTTTTTTGTACTTTATAACTTTTAACGAAATTCTGAAAATCTTTAGAGATAAATTGTGCACCATTGTCACAAAGAATAATCTGTGGGACACCAAAGATAAGAAAGACATTTTGTTCTAGAAATTTAATTATAGCTGCAGAAGTAGCTTTGCGTAAGGGTTGCACCATAACAAATTTAGAAAACCAATCGGTAACCACTAAAAGATATTGATTACCTCTTTTCGATCGGGGGAGAGGTCCTAATAAGTCAAGCGATATTAATTGAAAGGGATAAGATACACGTTTGAAGTTACCCATTAAACCAGGGCGAGCATCTTGTGAACTCTTATGGGAACCACAAATTTTGCAGCTCTTAATGTAGCGACAAACAGATTGCTTAAGTGTAGGCCAGTAATATAATTCAGATATTTTAGCGAGAGTTTTTGTAACACCAAGGTGTGCAGCAATGGGATCGTCGTGACATAATTTGAGCACCTCACTGCGGTTTGCAGTGGGCACGACCAGTTTCCATTCAGGTATATTCGATATTTTATGCGGGGACGAAGATACAAATTTATATAGTCTATTATTAGATACACGAAAGGTAGGAAATTTGTCGGGGGTATCGAAAACTTTTTTAATCATATTGAGGTACCAGGTATCCAGAATTAAATTTGGAAGGTTAAGAGAAACGACGTCACGAGATAAGGCATCAGGTACGATATTTAATTTGCCAGGCCTATGCCTAACGTCAAAAGTAAATTGGGATATACGCAAGTTCCATCTTGCCAAACGACCTGCGGGCTGTTTCAAGTTATTAAGCCACGTGAGAGCTGCACAATCAGTGATTACGGTAAAGTGTGTACCTTCGACATATCCTCTAAATTTCTCGATGCCAAAGATAACGCCCAATAATTCCCGTTCGGTAGCAGAGTATTTTTGTTCGGCAGAAGTTAAGGCACGGCTCGCATAGGCGATTGGATGTTCTAAACCATTGCTTACCTGGAATAACATTGCACCTAACCCAGTAAGTGAGGCATCGGTTTGTATAAAAAACTTATTATCGAAATTTGGAGAGATTAAGATAGGTGCTGAAGTGATTAATGTTTTAATTTGTTCGAAAGCCTGTTGGGATTCTAAATTCCACTCGATAGTTTGGGATTTCTTTTATTTTAATTAAAGCGGTAATGGGTGCGGATATAGTTGAAAGATTGGGTAGAAAATGCGATAATAGCTAATCATTCCAATTAAACGTTTGATTTCGGTAACAGTTTTAGGTGTTTTAAATTTAGTAATAGCATCGACTTTAGCAGGATCTGCTCGTAAGCCTGTCCCATCGATAATAAAACCGAGAAATGTGAGGGATAAACGACAAAATTGAGACTTTTCCCAGTTTATCTTAAAACCTGCTGCGTTTAAACGTTCTGCAACTTCATTTAATGTGGCGATATGTTCATCGAAAGAACTTGAGATAACTAAGATATCATCTAAAAATACAAAGGCACGTTCTTGATGTAAGATAGGACCTAACGTTTGATTCATAGTACGTTGTAAAGTTTGTGGAGCGTTACAGAGACCAAATGGCAAAAAATTATATTCGAAAAGACCCCGGCCTGGAACACAAAAAGCAGTTTTTTGACGAGAAGATAGGTCGAGAGGTATCTGATAAAAAGCTTGTCTAAGGTCGATAGATGAGATAAATTTTGCGTTTCGAAGGCGGCTTAAAATCGAGTCAGTTCTAGGTAAAGGGTAAGCATCTGAAACAGTCACAGAATTCAACTTTCTGCCATCGAAACAGACACGCCATTCGTCATTCTTCTTCCGAACTAGTAATACAGGAGAGGTCCACGGTGAATTTGAGGGAGAGATAACACCAGATTCTAACATTTTGTCTATTTCAGCATGTAAATGCTTTTGTAAGGCAGGCGATAAGGGATATTGACGTTGCTTAAAAGGGAGGGCATCACCTGTAGAGATAACGTGAGTTGCCGTCGTAACACAACCCAGTTCGGAGGTATTAAGTTTGCGAAATTTGTCGATTGTAGCGTTAAGGGTTACATTTTGGGAGTCAATAAGAGAGATTTTGTTAGATATTCCTGTAGATGCACAGGAGTTCGTTTTAATAGAGGTTTGCCATGAAAAATCTTGGAAATAAAGTGACAAATTAAAAAGTTTACAGAAATCAACGCCTAGTAGAAACGGATAAGCTAATGCAGGCACAATCAAAAATAAAACGTCACGTTCAAGAGATTCTACTCGAATTTTTAACTTAAGGGAACCAGTTACATGTATTTGATTATCGTCAGCTAAATTTATGGAAGTTTTTTCGGGAATAATTTGAATTTTGATATTTTGTTGAGATAATTGATGTAAACCTTCGTTATTTATAAGAGAACATGAAGAACCTGTATCCAATAAAGCAATTACATTTAAGGAACCTATTAAGATAGATAAGTGTGGACGGTTATCGAAGGGTTTTTTAACAAGTTGTGAAACGGCAGCAGTCTTTTTATGGTAAAATGAATTGACGGTTTGTAACCACTTAGACCACTCGGCTGGGGTAGTATAGCATAATTCCTCTAAAGGTAAGGTATTTTGTACATTAATAGTAGCGGTATTATTATTAGATAAATTTAATGACGGTACAACGTTAGAAGTAGTTTTATAATTTGAATTTATTGGCGTCTGTGTCCGTTGGATGATTGGTGTTGAGGGCGATTTTGGTTTCTTGAGATATTCACACCCTGATTTGAAATATCTCGACGGGAGTTTCCCGATACGTTAGGATTACAGTTGGTGCAGTTAGATTTGTAAATATTTGCGCGACCACAACCATAACAAAAATATTTCTAGGGTATGTGCAGACAGTGTAGTTATGTCCACTTCGCTTGCAGTTCCAACAGGTAAGTGAGTTGTTAGTAACGGTAGAAGGAACGTTAAGTGTAGATACTTTACGGGAAGCTCGAACTTGGCAAGCTAAGTCAGGTTCTAGAAGACCAGATAATTTCTCGGGCGGAGGCCGATATTTGTTAATTCTTGACCTCACTTCTTGAAGAGAACGACATAGGTCTTTAAAGTGGGCTAGCGAAGATATGGGCTGTAATGCCAAACGTTCTGAGAAATAGGGGTTTAAATTTCTAAGTAATTGATCGATAATTTCGGATTCGGAAGGTTTTTTGTCGAGTCTGCTATATAAAGCTTCTAATGAGGTAATAAAAGAAACAACATTTTCGTCAGGACCTTGGGTTCGGTTACGTATTTCGTTCCAAAGGTCGTTAATATAGCCATAAGGTAGGAAGTCTCGTTTTAAACACGCAACTAACTCTTCCCAGGTAGAAATTTGGTGCCGTATGTTTCTGTACCATATTAATGCAGAGTTTGAGAACAAGTCACCAGCTGAGACAAATAGGTCATGGTCGGTACACCCGCGAGAGATTTTAAAATCATTGATACGATCAAGAAAGGATGATAAAGAGACCTGCGAATCAAACCCTTCGAAAGTGAGACCCCATTTGTATACAGGTATAGATTTTCCTACAGGTTTAGGTTCGGCAAGCACAAGATTTGAAAAAGGTAACGATATATCTACGTCTGCATTAGGATTAAGTCTTTCCAGGACAATCCCTTCAAGCAATAACACCTCAGACAACAAACTTTGTTTAGATTGAGTCGCTTGGTCGTCGTTATATAAAGATAATAATTCAACACGCTGTTTGACGTGCGTTATTCTCGAAGTCAATCTCCCTAGCTCGATATTACTAGCAGCAGGATCCGTTCTATTTATTATACCCGATATATCATCTAAAGATAATTTAATTTCCGATACGTTAAGGGGCCAGTCGCCAACGGGTTTCTTTAAGATAGCAACGCTTTTCGTTTCCTGTGCCAAAATGGCCCTGAGCTGAGATCTCCTATCATTCTGATTACTAGCTGCGATAATATTCCTACACTCCAGCTCGTAGATCAATTCGAGGGATTTTAAATGTGAAACGTTCATTGTGAATAAAATATTCAAGACACGATATATAAAATATAAAATAGTTAGGCAATTCGGGAGGTAATAAACGCTACAGCTATTTTAAGTTAATACGATACGGTATTTAGGGGTAAGAACTTGTTAGAACGTCACCGATAAAGAATAATATGCAAATGTTAAAGCGTTAATTAATTAACACACTAAAGAAACACATTTAGGGTGTATGCAAGCAAAATCAATGTTCAATTAAATACATATTTTGTTGATAATTACAGAAAGGGCCTCCAAAATAGAAAATGCACGCAGGTGATATGTTATTTAACCTATAAAAACAACAACCTATAGTCAAACACTTCTTAAAAAGATATAATAAGCAATTTATTTCACTCAGTGTTTTTAAACACAAGATTTTCTTGTGAAGGTATTTGAGATATTGTTAATTGAAACAGTTTTTACAATGAAACGTAGAAGGATGTGCATTGAAGTTTCAAAAACGGGCTTTTAAGATTAAGAAAACGAACAAAGATATTTTAATAGGTAATTTTGTAAATAAACTGTATTTAAAGACATAAGGTAAGGTAAATGCTTAACAAGGGGATATCTTCTCGATAAGTCACAGAAAAAAGCCCTTCAATTTAGAAAATACACGCATGTAATGAATTATTTAGCCAATAACCACACAAATCCATACTTTAACGTTACATAAAAGATATTAAAAGGCAATTTATTTCGATAACGTTTGTAACATAAGGTTTCTTTAAAAACGAGTTTAAATAATAGTTAACAAGTGATTAAAACACTTTTTTTTTTTTAATAAACAAAGTAGAGAATCTTAGGTACAGTTTTTTTTTTATTATTTACGGCAAGGGTTATATTTTAGCTGATATAGGGTTTTTAATTGTTACAATAAACGGTATTTAAGAAATGCAATTAAAATATTTATTATACTTACTTGAAAAAGTAAGGTTATCCCATAAATCCTTGGAGTTTATTTAGACACTACACACATTTTTAGATACATAACACTTATTTGCAGATAAGTGCAGTTTGAACTTCATTATAACCCTATAATAAGGTACATAGATTAGCAATTTGATAAAAGATACATGTTACAATAACCAAGTTTACATTACAAGCCTAATCTGTCAATTCTGAAAATATTCTAGTGAATTTTCCCAAATTGCCAACATGAAATTAAAACTTCACAGAAATCTTACGTAACATAGATCATGAAATTTAAGGAGATTGTTTAAATGAAAAAGCATGTTTAAAATTAATCTAAACATTCCATAGGTTTAGTACCATTTAAATAACACGTTGGAGCGACAAATTGTTATAAGACAAACGGTAGTTAAAATTTAAAGTTCGATAATTACAACACCGGTAGCATGGTATAAGAGACACTATCACAGTTGGCAGCACCATATCTTATACGGATTTCGGCGCGGTTCAACTACTGATGATGTCATCAATATTACGTAATACTACGCAAATTTAAATAATTCAAAAACAAGGAAATAAGCGCATGCAAATTAAGTAACGAATTACTTACATTAGGTATCCTGTTTCCGCCTGAAATCGCGCTCCGGTAGGCTTCCAACCACCCCAGTCGGGCTCCTCCCGGCGGAATTAAAGATGATACGCTGACGCTACCAAATGCGTACAAATCAGCACCGGCTAGCTGCGGTAGACATGGAGGACATCCACAGGCATGAAGTTCGAAAGTCCTTAGGTGGCGGTAGATTTGTACCTATGTAGGGATTTGACAGGAAGGAGGTAAAGGTAGACAAACAAAAAGATAATTAGAGAAGGAACTGCATAGGTAAACCCTAACGATACGTTACCAAAGATAGAAACGTGCACTTAACACGACGATATCAGGTAAAAAGTCACGTTATCGCGAGAGAAGCGGAGAACTCTCCCCACCCCATTGTCTAGTATTGCCCTAACCCTCTAGGGATATGCACTCTTGCGCAAACTCACTACCATGACATACGGAAGTACCGCCCAGTTCATTTAAAAGTTCCCGCGTACCGCGTATTTAAAAATTATGGCGGGAAACTTCCGTACATTAAAAACTAAACTACTAACACAATGTTAAAGTGACCCTTGGCACGTAACAACGCTAACGTTCAAACTACGCCTATTCCTTAACACGTGTTATACCTATCTCACTTATCCACATGCTATCGAATATCCTCTCTTTGTTACCTTATTTGCAAGTCTCGTTCGTAAATGTCAACAGTTACCTTCCCAACTTAAGTTTAACATCTTTTTAAGATGCTATAAATTTATTCTAATTGACGTGGGAACTAACAACTACCTGGAATTTCTGTTTGTTTGTGCAACGTGTTATCTACTCTACTTAATAATACATGGAAAAATAAATGGTTTATCTTGCCTATTTAATAGTACTAGGAAGGCTTCTTCAAAACACTTTCAAACGCTTTTAACAAATATAACGGCCAATTTTGCTGTAAATAAGACGGCGTGATTTTTATGTTAAATACGTTTTACACGTGCTGTTTTTAATATGACACACGCTATACTTTATGAGTATTTATCTGAAGGATTATGCTAAATTACATTTTAGCTTCTTGAAAGTTTTTCAAACAAATCCAATTCTAAAACTATTGAATTTGAAAACGCGTCTCAACGTTGTATGTGATTTTCACATACTAAACCACGAAATAAATTACCAAATGAATAATACCTTTTTAACCCCTAAATATCACAGTAATATATATTGCTATGATAATAGGGTTATTTAAGGTCACATAAGGTCACAAGGGAGGAATACTTCATGTAAATATCATAAAAACGACGAAAACCAAATATTTAAATCATAAAATGTACATAATTCATTCATTGTGCAAAAACAAATACAAATCACCCTGTATAAAATCAATAACAACTACTATTAATTAAAGAAAGCTCATTCTGTAGTAATTTTACCATATTAATTAAAATAAATAATTGCGGAAGCAATCCAATCGTTTTTAGAATATTTAAAAGACATTTTAAGCTTAAAACAAATTACAAATTTAACAGATTTGCTCAAAAATAACAGTGAAATGAAATCTCTTTCAAAGTAAACGCATTTGGGTAACAAAGTTAATAAAAGCTTGGAATTGATACCAGTTTGTATAAACAAACATCTAAAAGCGGGCATATTTCATAAAGTATAGGTATTTGAAGCGATTCTGTACGTGCATTTTGAAACATATACAAGATGCCAGACATGGTAAAACAATCATATGTAAAGAAAGTATGAAAATTAAAATTCCGATATACATTCAGTTTGAAAGGTACTTGTAATAGCATTTATTAATCAAATTCCATAACAAAAAGTTCTGATGTACGTGCAAATTTGAAGGTATGTAAATGCAGTATTTAATAAGTCCCTTTACAAAGTTGCGAGATACGTGACATTTAGAGCGTATATAGAATGCAATATTTAATAAAACCCAACAGGTTGGAGATATAACACCTTGCAGATAAACATAATTGAAATGCTTTTTCCCCAAACTAAAGACCGATAGCGGGCTGTCAGCCAATGAGGACGCGTGCAACATTGGGAAGAAATTTATCTATAAAACTAAACCGAGCAGATAAACAATATTCATTCCATAATCAACGCGCCGAATGTTAATAGTTGCAAGAAGATCATTACGCAAATAAAATTTAGTGAACGTTAAATTGAAAGTAACACAAATAAATAATTTCAACTGAAACTGTAAAGTGCGTTGAAACAAGTATGTATAAAATTTTGCCGTTGAAACGAACATAAGTCTAGAATTAATTAATAAGTAAAATCTTTGCAATTTATTAATTTAAGGGCTCTAAGTAATATATTCAAGTAATATATCCAAGTAATATATCCGAATACTAAATTAAATCACGACGTTAATATTCTAAGTTATTGGTATAAAAGACCAAGCTACTGGGTTAAAACTTTAAAGTTAATACTTCAAATCATTGGGCAAATGACTCCGAGTTGTTGCTGAATATTTCAAAGTACTGGCTCAACACATTAAGATGACGAGTTCAAGCTACTGAGCAAACGACCGATTTGGACCATGGAAGCTCCAGCAAGAAATACAGGAGAGATATAAGGTTAGAGCTATTTTTTTTATTTATAGTATGTGTATTCAGAAGTGAGCTTAAAAGTTGCACGTATTTAAATATTTTGTGTAAAAGGTCAACAAAAACAAAGTACGTAAAGGTGCACTTAAAAAGAATGGAGATATTTCTTTAAACGTTAAACGAAACTATTCGTGGTAAAATACAAAATTTTTTGGTGGCTTTAATTGCTATAAAAGGTGTTAAAGCTGTAATATTCGTAAAGAGCAAATTTGATTCAAAAGTTCTATAAAAAGTAAATGATATTAAAGAGGGCACAGATTTGTAAATAGTAATTTTATTTAATTCATTATACAATTCCTGGTGAATTTAGTTTGTCTTATGATGAGATATTGAGTGTTGGCGAGGATTGAGTGAAAATTCTCTGTTATCATACCGTCGTTCACTCTGTTTGTGGTATCACTGAGCTAGTCGAGGCATAAACATAACTGCGTTAATTTTAAATTATTTTAAAGGCACAGAGAGGTGGCGATCAGCAGGCAATTGATCATTGTACATCTGACGAAGGGTGATATTGTAGCAATATATATATATATATATATATATATATATAAATATTTTGAAATCTTGTGGGGTTTATTTCGTCCAAATATAATATTTATATAAATGTCATTTTAACTGACGTTTCGGAAAATATGTTTCCTTAAACTTAGTTTTGAAATTTAATTTATAGGTTACAATATTTGTAGAATTTCTTATATCTAATCTTTCATTTACTTGACATATGATTGTTGATGTTATAATATGGTCTTATGAAATATGTACATTATTTTGTTTTCATATGTCAAGTAAATGTAAGTTTAAATATAAGAAATTCTCCAAATATTGTAACCTTTAAATTAAATTTCAGAACTAAGTTTAAGGAAACATATTTTCCGAAACGTCAGTTAAAATGACATTTTTGTATTTGGACAAAATAAAATTTCAAAACTTTTTTATTTACGTATAAATACGTCCAGGAATATACTACGAAACATATATATATATATATATATATATATATATATATATATATATATAATGCTGTGATAAAGGATTGTTTAGGGGTGTATTGAGTAGTAAGAGTCGTGTAGTAACTATAAATAGCAATAGGAATCAGAAAATTGCATTTATTTAGCATAAAAATAGGTCATTCGTACATTATGTAAATAATAAGCGTTTAACACCCTGTATATAGACCGTTATTAATTTTAAGTAATGCTAGTGAGCATATCTTTCAACAATAGAACGCGTATTCAGCAGAGAAATAATCGTACATGTAATTAAACATACGTTGACAAATGTTCTACAAGTTATAAAATAAAATACGCGGAAGATAAGAGAAAACCTAACAAACCTTCATGCAAATACGTTAAACCATGAGTGCTTTAATAAGAAAACGCAGTTTCAGAGATAAATAAATACCTGAACAAAAACAGTATTAGAGTTACATTATTTATTTTGTACAATTATCCAAAAGGCGATATCTACACAAAACAACAGACGTAAGAAAGTTTGGCCATGATAACAAATAATAAAGTATCAAACAATACCAAATAACGAGCATAATTTCATCAGAAAGAGCTTTAAAATACAGGGAATATTAAAGACAAAAGCTGGTTGGTTGAAACAATCTGTAAAATTGCTTGGAAACCCAACCCAGATGTAGTGGGAAAAAGCTATTTAACACCCAGCGGTGATAAGACAAGTCAGTCCACACTTGATGCACGTCGAAGCCATGACACTGTTAACTGGAAATCTACGCGTCAAATAAATAAAGTTTAGAATATATCAAATTTATGTTATAGTGAAAATAGTGCTACATACAAAAATTGTGTTAAGAATATATGAAAAGTTTTTGCCGTTTTTCACAGAAAACGTGAGTAGAAATTGGGTAATTAATTTAAATTAAATATTTATAATCATATGGGACTTCTAATTGCATTCTAATTGCATTCTAATTAGATTCTAATCGGATTCTGGTACAATTCTAATCTGCGTCGAAAGCATTTAAGGGAAGAGATTCAAAGCATATGCAGAGAAATATAATACAAAGAAGCACGAGGTGATTTTTGGAAAACAAGGGGTAACTGTACTCAAATATTGGTTCAACTAAGCAGAGCATTGGTATTCGATTGAAGACAGCAAGGGGGTGTTGATCCACAACACGAAACAACATATCACAAGTCAGATCTACTTAGTTTTAAGATACTTTCAATTTAAATTTTAATAGTGAATTTATTCAATTTATCCAAAACTTGTAAAGAAGTCAACAAAAACATTGCATACGTTAAACTTACGTAATTAATCATAAAGGGGTCTAGAACGTTCCAGATATTTTTGTAAAGAGGTAGTTTTTGGTGACTTTATATTGAAACTAAATTTTGGAATAAATAACAAATATGATATAAATTGATTGAAGGGTGTATTTAAAGAATTTTAAAAATTGTAAATATTATTTCCTTTCATTATATGAATGTAGATTGACTTCGTTTATCAATTCAAACAAGTAATCATAAAGGGGTGAAAAAAAGAAAATTGATCATCGTAACATTGTGCACTCTGTGTAGATTAAAAAGGGCTAGCCGTGGCAGAATAATAAAATTAGTAAGATTACATGAGAGAACACAGAGCGGTGGCGTTAAGTAGAACTTAGTACGGCGTTATCATATCAATATATATATATATATATATATATATATATATATTGCTGTAATAAGGGGGTAATTTAAGGGTAGATTAAGTAAATATTATTAACTTTTAGAAAACCAAACAATTCCATCATTAAATAGGAGTAAATCGACAATTTTACATAAAGTCAATAGCGAACACACTGTATATAAATAATAATTAATTTAATTAATAAAAGGAAAGCTCATTCTGCAATAACCAGATCATATTTAGCAAGAATAATAATGTGTACGTCGTATAATACGGTTTAAATTAAATATATAAGTCTAGAATTGAAAAGAAACAAGCAAAAGTAATGTTTTCAACGCAACGAGTTTTATCAAAATAAACATACAATCGGTAAAGGTAATCAACCTGGCATCCTAGCTATATAATAACATCATTCAAAATATTAACGCATAAATAAGTAAACCCATTCAAATACGTCATTATAAAAATGTTAATACGTGACTAAAAGACATTGTATTTTCATAAAATCCAACATATTTGGAGTAATAAACAATAAATAATAGACGGTTCGTGATGTGATAAAATTTGAACAATAGCATACACAAATAAGACGACGTGACGAAATATAATAGAAATTTGAATTTCTGGGAAATATGCTACATGATATAGAACGCCTACGTGATAAATTAAGCGTTTTACCAAGAGTCTAGTCAGGAAATTTGGAGAAATACCCGACTCCTGTAGTGATAGCGCAAGATGCAAGCCCCTATCAACAAACACGCGAGGGAAACCAATAGGAAAAATAGGTAGGTGGAGTCTTTAAATGGCACGTAGACCTTGTAAACAGAGTATCTCTGTAACCAAAGCACGAACGAGGTCAATGAAACGTAATTTACTACGCAAAGTGAACTTGGTAAAAAAAATAATTGAATGAAATCAAAGTGCAAAGTATAGTGCCAATTAATACAATAGAAGCGGCCGTTTGCTTTTAAAAAACGGCTCTAAATAACCTTCAAACAACGATGTATGAAGTTTAAACAAAAATTCTAAATAAGCTTCAAATAACGACGGATCAATTCCAAATTAAACTTCAAATAAATTTCAAGAAACTACAAGTAAGCTACAAGTCATTCCAAATAATTATAAAGACTAAGAATTAAAAATAGAACTAACCAAAAATCTGGGTAAAATCCAAAGGGAGAATTCAAGCAAATTTAAGTAAGTGAACAAGTTGAGGAAACTACGCTAAGAATTAAGTGGGAGAAGCTGTAACAGAGAATCAAATAGGAAACAATCCAGGGGTGCTAACCATCTACATATAGAGGTAGTTCTAGGAAACAAACAAGGAAAAACGCAGGTCAGAGATCTATAATCCTTTATTAATATAAAACTGTTTTCAATTATGTATATCGAAGTATTTGTAAGGGTCATCAAAAATCTTTTCAGAATTTATAAAAAAGATAGAATATCTCTTGAACGTTCAAAAGGGCTTCAAAGTAAATTATAGTGGTATTTTTGCTGACTTTCAGGGAGTCTAATTTTGGTGGAATAAGATAAATATTAATATTCTATTCAGGGGTTAATTTTTGAATATAAAAACAAAACAATAAGTTAATAAAATACAACGTGTAAATTATTATATGAATTTTTGGTTCGCTTCATTTACATTATTTTAACAGATAGGAGCTAGAGATAAAAGGGGTTAAACAATCTTTATTGTCTTGACGTTGGGCACTCTGTGTTGAATAGATTGAGCTATCCGAGGCAGATATATAAAAAGAGGTATAGGATTTAGAAACGCAGAGTAAAAAGCCAAGTACGAATACAGCAACAAAGATATATGACGCATCATTGTGAGGCGAGAATACCGGAAGAAGATAAAGAGCATAGCATATATATATATATATATATATATATATATATATATATATATATATATATATATATAACCTATATGAGTGATACTAGATGTATACTCATTCTTATATATTTTTTTATGATTGTGAGGCATAAACGGTGACCTCAATTATATGCTAATAATTTATTTATTTCAGGTTTCATGGTGGTTGGTGGCTATTTGATTAATTCAAATTTATCTTTATTAGGATTTGGTATCTTCTCCAACGAGATCCATTTAGGGTTAATTTGTTCAAAGATAATGCAAGTTTTTTGTTATTCGTATGACAGTACCACGTCCATGACCTCTTGTGTACTGCACCAGGAATAGACCCTGGTTAGACCACAAACAATGTTTTTTTCTTATACCCTATTGACTATTACCATTCATTTAACTAGCTAGTTCAATCCAAACTGGTATTACCAGATCAGTACAAAAAATACCAAATATTTAAATATAAAAATCAGAAAAGTTATAACGAACTTAAGAAAAGTAAATAATTTAAAAATAAACACTTACGTTGCAAGCGCCTACTCCTCCTCCAGGAACTTCATAGCAAGCCATGCGCGAAGAAACTTTACCCTGATAAATAATACTGCAATCAACACGTTCTATTCTATAAACCTCAATTGCTCGAAGGAAGTAAGATGGATCACCGAAATGCCTATCAGATCCCCATCCGGCAACCCTTCCTAAATCACCAACTTGGATCACATGGTCTTTAGATAGAAGTTTAATTGGCTGTATGTATTCGCTCAGTGGTAAAGCTCTGTCCAAAATCAAAACGCCAACATCATACTCAGTTGGATCGTAATTAAATTTAGGATGTATAAACGCATTAACGACTTCTGCTTCCTCTCCATCAACTTCATCATCAGCCTTGATTTTAGCAGAAGAAGTTCCAGCACGAACCTTTATATATCGTGGACTTGCCCTATAATAAGTAAATTAAATACTGATTCGTGGCTATGCTGTACCTACCCCAGGAAACAAATTGCACTAGTGACAACAACATTATCTTTTATCACTGCTCCTCCGCACTGGAAGATCCCAAATACCTCCACTGATACTTGATATGGATAATGTTTTATATCGACTTTTTGACCTCCTACGATTCTTTCTTCAATTGGACTTCCTGTCAAATATTTTCAGTACAAAAAAAATTATAATTCAAGTGTACCTACCATGAGCCTGAAGAGCTAGTACACACATTAACGCTAAGAAAATCATTGTAAAAACATAAAGTGACTTGGAAAAGAAAAGGCGACTTTTACGGTGTAGCTATAGATTTACAATAATTGTGTAACTTTGCACAATAGTATCTGTGTCGAAACACTTCAATGATAATGGATTAATCTCAAACTTTGTGATCTCATTGTATAATTATCAGTTTAAAAGCTATCTGGGATTAAGGATTTAACAATTGTGTAATAGATATACCTGCATTTTCGAAAGGTTAAATACACAAGATTAAAACCAATTCATTTGCGTGAGAACTGTATAGATATGTTTGATTGTTGTATACAATTAAGATTATTAAGATTTTTCAAAAATATAATGCACTTTGTCCTTAATTTGCACTATTCGATAATTTTTCTGTCAGCCACAGTTCTCTTCCAACGAAATCCTGCTCTTCGAACTATTTTTCTGAATGAACCTAATTATTTCGTTTCAAAAATTGAAACACGTTAAAACAATCTGTCACTTTTGTCTACGAATTGTTTCCCTCTTATTGACACTACTATAAAAAACAGTATCAAAATTAATCAACCGTTAAATGTGCATTTTTTTCTCAAATACTTACCATTGCTAAAGAAATTAACAATCAGTTAGTCTTGAAAAAAGTGTAGTAACAACTAGGACTAAAACTATTAATATGAAGAACTGGAAAGTGAATAAGACGTTGACAGGAGCGAGAATGACAATGACATTTACATATACTATTGCGATCAGTTGAGTTTGTACACTGTTACCACAGCAAATTTTTAACATCACCAAATTGTAAACCTATAAACCTACAACTATTGATCAATGAAAATAAGTAAAAGTTCTGATAGTACATGATAGTCTGGATTTATTTCGTAAATTATGCATTTCTAGATACTGTCAGTGTAAACCAGGACCTGCTAAACCATATTTATTTTATACAATAAATGAAGCATTCGTGACAACATATTGTAACTATAATGTTAGCATGATGTTGGTAGGTCGTATTGCAATACGCTGAATCTTGATGTTTAAGTTTATTTGAACCTATTGCACATATGGCGTCAAGCACCAACCGATAATAATTCTACTCTAGTAATAACAGACTCAACATTTTTATCCTTGGCATTTCTGGAGAAAGGAGAGTTTCTGATTTGCATAGAAAAATTTTTAACCATAAATTGAGTTATTTGGTTTCGTTGTTTTTGGCTATTTTCCAAGATCATCCAATATAAGATAAGTATCAGTAGTGGTACTAGTAGTAATTTTTGATTCTATGCGTTCCTCGCTACTGATGCAACCAGTGGCATGTAATGAGTTTGCTGTTTGGTTTCTCTCTTCAACATCTGTTACTTTCTTTTCTGTAACAGTGTGAGTTGCATTATTTTGTTAAAAACCTTGTTGAAGTCAAACTCGAAGCGTCAATGTTTACAACTTCGTTGCAGAGTTTCTTACGTATATTGCTTAAAAAATTATCTAAAGTGCCGCATAATTTGATCTCTTCTTCAAAATTAAGTTTTCTTTTTGTTTGTATCAAAAACCGGATAAACGTTTTATTGTCCAGTCAGACATTCTGTTACAAAAATTATTAGAATACTGGCAAATAGGACTTTTTGGTTTTCATCATATCACGTCTTCTTTCACTTACATTGGATACCCAAATTCCATAAAATCGAAATACCAACAAGTTAATAGTAACTCGGTAAGAACAAAAACGCGCACTCAAGTCAGTTAACGTGTATTTAAATAAAAAACAAACTGGCAAAACAGGAAGTCCCAAAAATTGCAGAAAAATATTCTAAACAAATCTTAATATAGTAATTTTAAACAGGTGTAGATTATAAGGGTTGATTTATGGTCAACATCCAGTAAGGAAAACGAAAAAGGCTGAATATTATGAAAACTTAATGTGTGCAGTAAAATTCTGCAGCAACTTTAGAATTGCAGCTGTTTCAAAACCTTTCATTACAATACCCATAATTATATCTTAGAACAACATTAAATATGAAAGCATTTAATATGTGCACTACGCACGGTTGCTCTTTCATTCGGATGTCCTTGTGCACTGCACATTTCGTATATATAGAAGTGGCGGCTCTACCGCACATATATAATCTAATCCCGAATGGATTCAGCCAATATGTATTGCAACATACTGATTGTAAGCAAAATCTAATCATTCTGTAAAAATTAATGTAGAGAAGTAAAGGTGGTGTTTGCACTTAAAAAGAATAACTGAAATATTAATTATGTAATCCTTTATCTCAAGAAAATTGTCCATCTGCAGTTACGCACTTTAACCAAACACTACGTTTTTCTAAGATTATACAATTTGTAATCATGGATGAATTGGTTTCAATCTTGGACTTTATACTTCAACACTTTAAAATTTCGAATTTCTTAATCTTATGTAATTTATAATACTGATTCTATTGCTCAGAATTACACAATTATTATATTTTAACTGCCACAATATAAACTTCACCACCTCATTTTCCACTCATTCTATGTTTTTACAATGTTGTTCCTAGTATTCATTTGTACTCTAGTGTTTCAAGCTTATTGTAAGTATATTTAAATTACAAAAATCTATTTTAAATTAAAACTCTTCCACAGGCAATCAAATTGACCAAAGACTCGTAGGAGGCAAAGAAGCCGATATAAGACAATATCCATATCAAGTGTCAGTGGAGACATATGGATTCTTCTCGTGCGGAGGAGCACTAATAAAGGATAACGTTGTTGTTACCACAACGATTTGTGTCCTTGGGTACGTTCTACCACAGTTACGTATGGGTATTTAATTTAGTTATTCATAATAGGCCATCTCCACCATATGTAAGAATTCGTGCAGGAACTTCTGCTGCTAAACCTAGGCCCCCTCATTCTACAGCCATGGGAGAAGAAGCAGATGTTGTTGAAATCTTTAGACATCCTAAATTTAAGTACGATCCAACTGAGTACGATGTCGCTGTTTTGATCTTGGACAGAAGTTTACCCCTGAGTGAATGCATACAACCAATCAAACTTCTTCCTAAAGATTATGTGGTCCAACCTGGTGATTTAGGAAGTGTTGCTGGATGGGGTGCCGACAGGCATTTCGGTGATCCATCGGAAATCCTTAAATCAATAGATGTCTTTAAAGTGGAACGTCTTGAATGTAGTATCATTTACTTTGGCAAAGTTTCATCTCGTATGGCTTGTTATATCGTTCCTGGAGGAGGAATAGGTACTTGCGATGTAAGTGTAAACTTTTAATTTCGTTGATGCTTTTAAAACCATGTGCCATAAAATATAATGGAATGTTTGTTCTCATTGGATATGCAAGAATGACATTTCTTCATTAAAACAATATGACAGAAAAATGGCTTTAGAATCGGAAGATTCCGAGTCATAAATGGGAATATTAATAAATAATTAAAATTATTCTGGCTAGAACTGATTTTTGGTGTGATCAGATAAAAAAATACCACAAAGAAACCATATAAAACTATTTATACTTATTCAGAACAAACTAATAGTGCTTTTGGATTACTTTCGATAGGATGCTTATATTCTTCTTAATCTTCTTTGTCTTTTGTTGTCAAAAATTTGGCAACGATTCTAGGTCATGGATCGAAACGTAAATAAAATAGATTTTAAAAACTATGAGTGGTTTCATTCCCAAAGAAGATTAAGAAAAATGCTAAACAAACCACAACAAACATATAGGGAATATTTAGGATGCTTATACTCAAGCCTCTGTTGGTGTACACATACCTCAATCAAGGGAATCCTACAACTACATAGATTTCTAAGAATCTACACTTAAGCGATTGCTTCTAACATATGAAACTGCTCTAAACCGCGTTGCCAAACTCATGAAGACCACTAATTTTAAAATTTTTGATATTCGTGTATCTAGAAAAATATAATTAAATCTATAAGATTAATTTAGCTAGAAACCGTTAATAATCTATAGGAACACTGTGGCACGATTTAAATAAAATTAAATAAAAACCCTTAACCTTTTGTGGTTAAGGGTTTTTATTTAATTTTATTTAGAAACCGTTAGATAAAGAAAAAACTAAAACATATTAATACTAATAAATAATAAGTGGACAATCATAGGCAAATAATAGATGATTTGGTAGATGTTAAAGGATTGTTGAATTTGTATTCTGGTCTAAAAGAAAAAATATTGGCGTTAAAATAGGTAAACTAGAAACTAGCGCAAATTATAGGAATGTTTTTAGATAAACCTAAATAAGAATAACAAATACCGCAGTTAGAAGTAAGAATTAATAACAGAATGGAAACAATATATTTATAGTCTTATTCAACAAACCTGCTTAAAACTACAATTTATTTGTGCTCTTGATATTGTTATCAATATGCCGACCTAGCTTTATTGTTGATTCGAGGAGTTCGAAATAATTAATTGGGGATACTATTGTTCTGTTGTAGTTTTTGGACTTGATATTTGTGCTTGTAACAAATCATGGGAAGTGCCTTTATAATTAGTTTTCTATCAATTAGAAATCGTTCTTATTTGTACTATTTTGTGCTACCTCGTGGAAGGAATGGCTGTAACTGTCTTTTTCTTTTTCACTGTTCACAGTATACCTTTGTTGGATTGGGTGACAGAAACTACACTCTTCGTTTTTCTATTGTATCTTCCACCCAAAATGAGCGGTTAACGCCTGGTTGCTAAGTTTCTTTGACATTGACAGCTAATTGCTGATAACTGTTGGAATTGTTTGGAGGAGGTTGCTTTACTAATCTTCACACAAAACAGTTAGAACCATTCATACTTGAAATCAATTACTGATTGTCGAATCATTATTTATAAAACCTTTTTAGGTTTTTATTTTTAGGTAAAATTTATATATTGCTGACAACGTTGGAGTCAAAATAAATAATGAGGTGTTGTAACGTATGAATTTCTATTTAATCATAATTGTGTTTTAAGCTTTTTCGTAGTCTTTCCTTTTAAGCTTATGTGCACCGGGGGTGATATATTTCTCGCCTTATTTGACAAACCTGTTTAAAATTACAATTTGATTCTTGCTCTTAATACCAATACCCAAAACAGGTGATTTTAGTGCTATCACGCAGGTGCCTGTAGTTCAAAATAATTAGTTTTGGATATTAATACTCTGTTTTTGCTTTCGGATTTGATACGCTCGTAACTTTGAATGTGGTAAGTGGTTTTGTAGCTAATTTTCTATCAATTAGAAATCGTCTATAGTTGTACTATTTTATACTACCTCTTAAAAGGGAATACTGTAACTATGTTCTCTATTTTCACTATTCGCAGTATACAGCTCATTGGATTTGTAAAACAGAACTATGTCTTTCGCTTTTCTATTGGTATCTTCAACCTGGAATGTGTGGTAAGCATTCGACTGTAGAGTCTGTTTGACATCGATGGCTTCTTCCTGTTAACTGCTGGTGTTGCTTGGAGGAGATTGCTTTGATAGTCTCTGGACAAAACAATTTGAGAACTAGATCCAAAGATGGTCGTGCCAAAATTAAGAATTGGGATAAGAATAATGGGCATAAAAAAGACAAAAAAGAAAAGAAACGCCTAAACAAAATAATTCAGAGAGGAAGGTAACGGTCATTGTTAAAAACTGTCCGGTTCTCGATAATGGCTCGTAGTGGAGTGACGGAACAGAAAAACCAAGAAACAGTAACAACTAATTACATGAGAGGCACCAGAAAATGGCTCTGCAATCTCACTGCAAAGCATGATGACTAAGACCTATCACTTTGAAGAAAAATAAATTACAAAATAAAAAAAAAGAACACAATGGTACAATAAATCGTAGGTGCAATTTCAAAATACAAGTAACCACTAACACGAATCCTATGTCTATTAAGAGTAAGCAATACATGCAAAAGTTAAAATGTGTACTTTTTAAATGCATACACAAGACAATACCGAAATAAACAATCGGTACAAGTATATGCATTTATTCAACTTATGTAACATTGTAGTTTAGAAGCAATTACATACTGATACATATAGTTGCACAAAAATCAGTATATGTAGTTTAAAATTTATATTATTTTTTTTTCTTACTGTGGAACTACCTGACCGTGTATAGACAATTTATTTACTTTTCTTTAAAGATTGTTACATTGTAGGAGTAGTACAACTGCTATGCCAGCTATTTCACAAAGAAGCAACCAAATATTACACATTTAAAAGTATACTCTTGTGCTCGTTTCTTCTTAAAGTTTAGCATATTTTAGCTGTTTACTTAATACCTTAATTATATTTATGTTTAAACTCGCAACAATTAATGTACGCTCTCTTAATACTGGTTTTGAAATTTTTTCTGCTCTGGTGGATGAGAACAAACTTGATATCATATTTGTAACAGAAACATGGCTAACTGAAAGATGTAATATTAATGGCTATCAACTAGAAAATTTTGATCTTTTTCACACTGATCGTAAGGAAAGGGGTAGTGATGTTGCTGTGTATACTAGGACTTGTTTAAATTGCAAAGTCATAAACACAGATTATGATACTAATGACTGTTTTGAACAGTTGTGGGTAAGTTTCATTTACAATAGTAAAAAAGTTGCTGCTGGTGTAGTATATCGGTCACAAATAATTGCAGCACATAACTTTCTCACAGGTTTTGAATCAGTTCTAGCACAAGTTTGATCACATCTTTTGCGGAGGCGATATTAACTTAAATTTGTTTAATCTCACAAATTCCAATGTTGAAAGGTTTAATTCTATTATTAAAATGTATAATTTAAAACAAGCCGTAATTGAACCTACACGGATCACCCAGTATAGTTCAACATTAATTGATGTTATTCTTCTAGATGATGAAAGTATAATTGATACACTCGATTGCATAGGTGTACATGACTTATCTGATCATTGCCTAGTAGTTGTACAGCTCAAATTTGAAAAGCCTGCATGCATCTCTAAATACATCACTCACCGAGATTTTAAAAACTTTGATTTAACGGCCTTCAACAATCACTTGGAGGATATCAATGTAGAAGAGATCTTTTATATTGATGATATAGATACACAAATACGAACGCTCAACAAAATATTAATAAATCTTTTTGATACACATGTGCCATTAAGGATGAGTAGAATTACCAAAGCAAAAGCTCCGTGGCTTACCAACATAATCACAATTATGATGAAACTGCATAATAAAGCTCATATTAAATTTAAACATAGCAGAACACAATCAGATTGGGAGCACTATAAACAGTTAAGAAATTTTGTAACAAGCTCTATAAGACGAGAAAAAAGGCACTACTTTGATTTTATTGCTAAACAATCAGCTAATATTACTTGGAAAGCTCTCAGGGACTCTAAGATCATAACATCTAAACTAAACTGTATACCAGAAAGTCTATGTGATCCGGACCAAATAAATGCATTTTTCATAGACTCTATAAACAAGCCAAAAACCAACCCTCCACAACATATGTTTCAATTTTATAATAACAATCAGTATAATAGCAATATCTTATTCTCATTTTCTACTACTACAACTGATAAGGTTCGGAAAGCTCTCAAATCCATTAAGTCTAATGCTATTGGAAGTGACTCTATATCTATTTATGTTAAAATTATGCGAAAAAAAAATTATTGAACCCATCACTAATATTATTAATAATTGTATTATAAAAAGATATTTTCCAGAATGTTGGAAACTGGCTGTCATTACGCCTATACCTAAAGTTAATAAAGTCATTAATTTGTCTGAGTTAAGACCTATTAGTATTCTTCCGCCTCTATCAAAAATTTTTGAAAAAATTATATATGAACAAATCCACGAATACACGTCTTTTGCACAAATCATACCTGCAAATCAATCTGGCTTTAGAGTGGGCCATAGTACCACCGGTGCATTAATCAAAGTTACTAATGATATTCTTCAGTCTTCTGATTTGGATTTGGTTAGTGTTCTAGTGTTGTTGGACTACTCTAAAGCGTTTGACACCATAGACTACAATTTACTTCTTGCTAAATTAAAATATTACGGATTTGACAACAACTCACTACATCTTATGCGGTCTTATTTATGTAATAGGAAGCAGTTGGTTAATGTTAGTGGTAAAACATCTCTAATAAAAAACATAACTAGTGGAGTACCTCAAGGTTCAATCTTAGGTCCTCTGCTTTTTTTGCTGTATACAGCTGACTTCGCAAGTAAACATCGTAATTGTCAATCTAGATTTTACGCTGACGATTCACAAATACATTTCTCATTTAAAATTAATCAGTTACCAGTTGCAAATGCACAGATCAATGAAGATCTAAAGAAGCTTTCTGATTTTGGAGCAAATCATTCCTTAGCTATTAACCCTAAGAAAACGGTAGCAATTATTTTTGGGCTGAGAAAAACAGGAAGATAGTTGTTGATAACATAAATCTAGTGGTAAATGACGAAAAAATTGAAATACAAAATCACGTTAAAAACTTAGGACTGACGGTTGACTTTAAATTACGATTTGATTGTCATATAAATAATTTAGTTAAAAGATCATACATAATTCTCCGTAAACTGTATGTTAACAAAGATTCGTTAAATTACAAGCTTCGTAAAATGCTTTGCGAGTCACTTACCTTGTCTGCATTTGATTATGGTGACGTTGTTTATGGCCCCTGTTTAGACTGTATTACTACAGCAAGGGTTCAAAGAATACAGAATGATTGTCTTAGATTTATTTTCAATTTAAGGAAATTCGATCACATTTCTGAATCGTTGCTCCAGTTGGGCTGGTTAAAAATGGAAAACAGGCGGTTACTGCATCTTGCAACTTTTACGCATAAAATTATAAATTCTCTATCGTTACCAATTTATATAAAAAATTTGCTACTACCGCGTAGCAGTTGTCATTCTGTCCAGGTAAGATCTCGTGACTTGCTGCATGTACAGCGGCACTCAAACACCCTCTTCCAGAGGTCATTCCAGTACACTGCAGTTAAATTATATAATTCAATTGACAACTCTATGAAAACCAAATCAGTATCAAGTTCTAAACTATTATTTAAAAAGTATTTACTTTCAACACAATAAATTCACTGGTCTATACATTTATATATTCTCATACTCTTTAGCAGAAATAAGTGTTGGCTCATAAAGTACCAACTTAATGTTAGTGTTAAACTGTTTGCAGTGGCGTTCACACCAGAATTATAAACATCCGGCTTCTTTTACATGTTTCTATTCTTATTTGTAAATTTATTTTTATTGTTTTGTTAGTTGCAGGTTAAGTGGTAGAACAGCCTTTGGCTGAACTTCGCCTGTTATACTACATTCTTATTTTTTTGTTATAGAGCTTATTAATAATCGATAAAGACGATATTATTATTATTATTATTACAAATATAATTTCTGCAATAAAAATAATATGAATGTACTTTGTCATCATTGTAAACAATTAGCAAATTACAAAATAAAAAATAGATAAAATGTAACAGCTGATGTAATATGCATCAATGTTGATCTCTTTTATTTATTTAACATTAGGTTTATTTAAATACTTTATTTGATAATTAACTTAAGATATCAAAGCTCATGCATCACAATAATACAATGCGCACAGAATTTATAAGTCAAATAAAATTATGAAATAAAACAAAATCTAAAGGCTTTTGGACCAAGAAAGGTTCATATCAGATACTAAGTGAGCCAAATTGAATACTTAAGTTATTCACGATGAGATTGAGAGCACTGTCTTTAATACATAGCAGGTACTGAGACAGCAAGACAACAATGGATTAATACTACTATATACTTGTTTTGACTGGCAATCTCCTCCAAGAAACACCAGCAGCTATCAGGAAGAATCCACCTATATCAAACGGACTCTACAGTTGAACGCTACCCACTCATTCCAGGTTGAAGATACCAATAGAAAAGCGAGTAGTGTAGTTCTGTTTTACAAATCCAACAAGCTGTTTTGGGTATCGGTGTTAAGAGTGAGAACTGAATTGTAATTTAAAGCAGTTTTATCAAGTGTGGCGAGAAATATATCACTCCAATACACGCAAGTTTCAAAAAGGAAGACTATGAAAAAGCATTCAACACAATTATGACTTTTCATATGCTACAACACATAATTATTTATTTCGACTCCAACCTTTCCAACAATATATAAATTTTACCTAAAAAGAAAAATCTAAAAAAGTTTTATAAATAATGATTCGACAATCGGTAAATGATTTCAGGTATGAATGGTTTTAACTGTTGATAAAAACCAGACTTTTTAGTCATAAACTACAAATTATTTAATTAGCAATTGTATTGTGACATAAAAGCAATATTTGCAACAAGGGTGATATACTCAAAACCGGGATATCTAATACTTTGTTTAAACTTTGTAGCAGAAAATTGCAAGAAGTAAAACCATTAGTCAAACACAAAAAAAAACTAATTTTTTCTCGAATGTTTGATTACCACTAAACCATAATCGAGCGTTACTTGCCTTACATAATCAACACCTTTTGGAGGTCCATTTCAACTACTGAAATGACGTTAGAACCAATCTTAGAAGGATTAAAAACCCCTCACTAATTGGCTTTAAACAATGATTGTAGTTTGGCATATACATAAAAGTATAAATTGAACCAAAACAATAAAAAGAATATAAGAAATATCCCTATCCCCATTGATTTTTAACTTGTACAGAGAAGAGGCAATGAATACTGTCAAATGCAGGAAGACATTTGGAATTACTATGCAGGGACAAAAAATTGATATGCTTAGATTTGCAGATGATATAGCGGTATTAGCGTCTAGCAAGGAAGAGTTAGAAGCTGCTCTTAATGAAATGGAAACGGTTCTAACAGAGAGATACGGTATGAAAATTAACAAAACTAAAACTAAAGTTCTAGTTTGCAAAGGTGGGGAAAATAAATCAAAAACAAGAATACAAGTATTTAACATGAACTTACAAGAGGTTAAGGATTTCTGCTACCTAGGAAGCCAAATAACGCAAGATGGGAAAAGCACAAAAGATATAAAACAAAGATTAGCACAAGGTCGTGCTACATTTAACAAGAAAAAGCAACTACTGTGCTCAAAGACCACAAACATAGAAACAAGGAAAAGATTGCTTAAAACATATGTGTGGAGCACAGCACTGTACGGCTGTGAAGCCTGGACAGTAGGAGAAGCGGACAAGAAAAAGGTAGAAAGCCTTTGAAATGTGGTGCTACAGACGTATGATGAAGATATCATGGACACACAAAGTTAAGAACGAAGATGTACTAAAAATGGTAAGGGAAGAAAGAAATATGTGGAAAACGGTAAAAAATAGGAGAGATAGGATGATAGGCCACATACTACGGCATGAGGGAATAGTGTGGAATATATTAAAAGCAGAGATAGGAAAAAAGAGAAGAAGAGGCAGACCTAGATTAGACTACTGCACACAGATAGTAAAAGATGTAGGCTGTAGAGGTTTCAGGTAGATGTGTAGGCTTGCCCAGAATAGAAATCAATGGAGGTACGCATCCAACCAATCCCAAAATGGATAAACTAATGACGAAAAGATAACTGTGCTTAAACATGATGATTATTATAAGTAACTACAAGAATTGGTTGGGCAATATTCTTGAATAATGTTAAGTGTGTGAAAGGATTTACTGGAAAACCATTATTTCGGCAAATGTCTTAGTGTTGGGGGATCTTGGTAGCCACAGGTTGTTTAACTTCCTTCACTGAATCTCGATAAAATAGGGTATAAAATTAGAAAACAATAGAAAGGGAATGAGTTGAATACACATGCTGTGTGAGAATTTCAGGGAACTATGTAGGCTAGCTCAGAATATAGATAAGTGCAGGTACGTGTCCAACCAGTTTTGAGACGGAAAACCTAATGACGAAAAAATAAGCGCAGATAAATCTGATGATTAATATAAACAACTAGTTGTTGGTTGCGAAATACCTGCAACTAATGTTAACTGTGCGAAAAGATAAATTGGAAAATATATTAAATCGCCAAATGGTTAAGTGTTGGGGGAACTTGGCAGCAACAGGCTGCTTACCTCCCTTCACAACCATTGAAGGTCAGAGAAATAGGGCATATAACTGTAAAACAATAGAAAGTGATCGAACTGCATCTAACAAGAAAGAACAGCGCCTATGAGGAAAGACAACAAACATAGAATAAGAAGAAAATTGTTGAAAGCATAGGTGTGGTGCACAGCACAGTATGCCTATGAAATACGGGCAGTCTGAAACGCAGACAGAAAAACGGTAGCAGCCTTTTGAAATGCTGTGCTTCAGATGTATGAGGACGATAGCATGGACAGACAAAGATAAGAACAAATAAGTTACAGAAATAGTAGGGGAACAAGGATATCTGGGGAAAAAGAGAAATAGTAGGGCTGAATACGTTCTAAGGCATTTTTGGGGAATAGTATGTGATATATTACAAGCAGAGATAGGAAAAAAGAGGTAGATGTAGACCTAGGTCAGACAGTTATAGATGCAAACTGTGCATATTTCAGGGAAATCTGTAGGTTAGTTCAGAATAGGGAACAATGATGGTACGCGTCTAACCAGTTCTAGGACTGAAGACCTAATGATGATGATGAAGAAATAGTAGATAAAAGTGTATTATATAGAAAAAGAACACTCGTGCTCATACTTGTACATTCCCAAAATATTAAGGGTGGTGAGAATTTCACACCAATAAGAAACATTCTTTATATTACTTATTAAAAATGTCTACTTCGGTTTCCTTTTTTTTAAACATAAAGCTTATCAATAACTAATAAAGAGATAAAGTGTAAGGTGCTACTCCCAAGTGTTGTTATACAATGCTCCACCACAGGTGGCAACACACCAGCATACAGATGATATCCGATACTGTATGAACCATTTATTATTATTGCATTATGCTTTCTATAATTAACACATTCGCTGCCATGAGCATCACTTGTGATGCTCAAATGTATTTCCTTGTGAGGTCCCCTGAGTATCACCTATATATCTCACTACATATCATAATAAATTGAATGCATTGAACATTACATCTCCTCATCGCATCAAACATTGTTGTGACGTACTAGGAATAACCCTACAAACAATACAGTTGTTAGGTATTAAGAGCGGACTGTAAGGGTTGGTATACTTGCTAATTGCGGGTAAAATAGGTAAAAGAAATATGAAAGGAGCTTATATAATCTGTGGTACTCACCGGCACATTGATGTGGGTAACTATAATGAAGACAGTGAAGATAGTTTAGTTCAGGATCGGCGCGGGATCCTGGTCTTCCACACTTACACGAACACGTTTCAATAGACAATGATTGTTATTATACTACACTACACTTGCACACGCGCAAAAGTATTTTAACCACATTTTATAAGGAAGGGAAATGGTTAAACTAATAGGAAATTTTCATTCTTATTGCAATCGTAAACATTCCCCCCACCGAAATCAAAGGATTTCTAATAAAATAAAGAAAAGTTTTCTATTAACTATAATTAATACTGTGCATATATCGCATGTTTCACAAATTAAAAAAAATTAGAAAATTCACACCTTAAGAAACGAAGAAACTTAATCAAATAATAATAATGTTAACATGTGATACTTGCACTTACTTTAAGAGTAGTGGACATAACTTAACTACAGGCCGGGTGAATACACCAGTAGCAGTTTGGACAGAAACAGCACGGACGATGTTGTCTGAACCTGGGATAATTTCTTTGATTCTGCCCAATTTCCAATTTAATGGCGGTTGATTTAGATCGATAATTACAACCAAATCACCAATTTTTAAATTGGCTGTATGAATATCCCATTTTCCACGTTGTTAAAGGGTATGAAGGTACTCTAAACTCCAACGATGCCAAAAATGAGACTGCATTTTTTGTAGTAACTGCCATCGATGAAGACGATTATTGGAAATATCGTTGACGTCATTAAATGCGGGAACGGAAACTAACGATGAACCAATTAAAAAATGTCCTGGCGTCAAAGCTGCATATTCATTAGGGTTAGGAGATGAATCGCACAAAGGACGAGAATTCATTATTGCCGCTATTTTAGAAAAGAGTGTAGTCAATTCTTCAAAAGTTAAAGGTTGGTCTTTAGTTACCTGTTTTAAGTAATATTTTGCGCTACGAATCCCAGCCTCCCAAAGCCCTCCAAAGTGTGGAGCGGAAGGTGGGTTAAAGTGCCAAACGATTTGGTTTTTACTTAACCCACTAGTGATCTCTTCTTGGATCTCTGTTTTGGCTAAGTAGGCAAAAACTTCAGATAAATGTCTTTGCGCACCCTTAAAGTTTGTACCGCAGTCGCTATATATGTTGCTGCATTGACCTCTTCGAGATACAAATCTATCAAGAGCGGCTAAAAAGGCATCTGTAGTAAGATCGGATACTACCTCTAAATGCACGGCTTTGGTGGCCATGCAAATAAATAATGCAAGATACGCCTTTTGTAGTTTTGCATTACGCCGTTTGCTTTCTTTTATAATAAAGGGTCCTCCAAAATCAACCCCTACATTTAAAAAAGGTCGTGATGGAGTTACACGTGGAGGCGGTAAATTTGCCATATACGGGTTTACAGGCTTAGCTCTCAATCTAATGCACACCGTGCATTTTGATAAGTTAGACCTGATGGCATTTCTAATGCCTAGAATCCAGAATTTCTGGCAAATAATAGCTTGTAAGCTGCGAGGGCCTACGTGTAAATAAAAAATGTGATAATAATCGATAATAAGTTTAGATAAATAACATTTTTTTTGTAACAACAAAGGATGCTTAGCATCCTTCATACTGCTATGTTGTAATCTACCCCCCACCATGAGGAGACCTAGGGGATCTATCCAAACACTTAGTTTTCGAAGAGAAGGAGACGGAGGTTCTCCTTTTGATAACAAAACGATTTTATTGCTAAAATGTACTTGTTGAGTTAGCTTTACTAATTTAAACGTAGCAATACGTATTTCTTCAGAAGTTACGGAACCGAAATTACGATTCGCACGATTGACACGGCAATTTAATATAAAACGAAAACACCAGGCAAAAACCCGCTGCAAACGTAAAAAATTAGAGAAGCGTCGAATAATGTTACAATCAGGTGGTTTAATTTCTGCAATATAACAATCTTTATTCAGCGCGTAGGATTTTAATTCCGTATTTATTTCTGACGCACTCAATGTATAAGCGGTTGAAGTCCGCCACTGAGAAACAGGGTACTTAAGCCAGAAAGGCCCACCCCACCACAAGGGATGATCTAATAATTGTGATGCTGAGATGCCACGGGAGCCACAATCCGCGTGATTCTCTTTTGAGTCGACGTGGTGTCATTTTATTTAAGGCATATTCTCATTAATTGCAATTACTCTGTTTGCTACAAAAGGTTTAAGTAAATGAGGCGCTGTTTGGATCCATGTTAAAACAGTTGTACTATCCGTAAAGGCAAGGCTAGGTTGAAGTGATAGTACACCATTCAATGAATTAATTACATATTTAAATAATCGAGATAGCAACAATGCTCTACTGAGTTCGAAGCGGGGTGTCGTCATAGATTTTAAGGTTGCTACACGACTTTTGGCCATAAGCAAATTGGTTTTAACAACTATACCCTTTTCATTAAAAATGACCAAATATACAGCTGCGCAATAGCCGCATTCCGACGCATCAGAAAACCCTACTACAACATTATGTGCCACCGATTGTATAGAAAAATATCTGTCGATTTTTATATTTTTTAGGAAGTCATTTTCTCGTAGAAATTCTGACCATTCTACCTTTAAGTTGCCAAGAATGCGATCATCCTATCCTAATTGGGCTAACCATAATTTTTGCATAAAATGTTTTGCCTTAAAAATAACTGGAGTAAGCCATCCTAAAGGGTCAAATATTTTAGCAATATTCGATAATATTGCTCGTTTAGAAAAAACTGGAGACAGCGAAAGTACCTTATAACAAAAGGAATCAGATTTTGCATCCCATTGCAAACCTAAGACGCTATAAAGTGTTTCGCTTTCTTCAAGTGAAACGGAAGTTTCTCTGTGTTCCGGTGAAACTGTTTTCAACAGTTGAGGACAATTAGAAGTCCATTTTTGCAAACTAAAACAACCTGAAGCTAACAGGTTTGACAATTGTTCTTTTATTTCTAAAAGGGTATAGATTGATGAAGCTCCGGTTACAATATCGTCGACGTAGGTGTCTCTACGTAATACTTGTGCAGCTAATGGAAAATTTTCCTCCCCATCTTGAGCGAGTTGCTCCAAAGTTCTCAGCGCCAAATATGGGGCTGACGAGACACCGTAGGTTACGGTTTTTAAACGGTAAGCCTTAATTGCTTGTGTAGGGTTTTCGCGCCACAAGATAAACTGAAAACGTTGATCCTCCTGTCTTAAATGGATCATCCTGTACATTTTACTAATATCTGCGCTAAACACAAACGGATGCAGTCTAAAATGCATGATAATTTCAACAATATCGCGTTGTAACTTGGGCCTACATATAACACATCATTCAACGACTGACACTTAGGTAAATGAGCAGAGGCATCGAACACCACCCTTAACTTAGTGGTGCTGCTGGACTGCTTTACGACACAGTGATGTGGAATGAAGTATCGTGCGTCCTCACTATTTTTAGAAAATTCCATATGACCTAAACTTTCATATTCGCGAAGAAAATTTATATAATCTTTCTTAAGATGCGGTTGTCGAGCAAGCGGCGTTCTAAATTATATAAACGGTTGAGTGCTAGATCATAAGTATTTTCAAATTGATAATTGTTTGTTTTGAAAGGCAAGGGTACCACAAATGCACCTTCCTTCGTACGAGTATAAAATTTTTTAAACACTTGTTCGCATTTCTCTTCATCTGGATTTATAATTTTACGATCAGGAATATTTTCAATTTCCCAAAATTTTTGTAAAGAGTTTTCTAACGAATCTGCTAGTGATGTAAATAATACAGTTTGAATATTTGTAGAAGGGTCACTATAGCGTAGATTAGTTTTGCCTGTAATAACCCAACCAAAAACACTATTAAGTGCCCATGGAGAATCAGCACTGGACGCAACCTCTCGCCGGTAAACAGGTCTGGATATACGTCAGCGCCGAGTAACAATTCAATTCTAGACGGCAAATAAAATTTTGGATCCGCCAAATGTAAATACCTGAACTGATTTACAATATTAGTAGGTATTTCTACCGAGGGCATTTCGGCAGTAATACTTGGCACTAATACAGTTTTAAATTAAACTGAGGTTTCTCGCTACTGTAAGGTTTAATTAAACAATCAGATGTACCTTTGACATTTAATATGGGTTTTTGACCCAAGCTTGCAACAGTAAAGTTGCAATTTTTGAATATGTAGACCAAGTTTTTGAGCGCAAGACGCGGTTAAAAATGAAGTTTGAGCACCCGAGTCAATTAACGCTCTGACTGGTTGAAAGACGTTGGATGAATCTTTTATGTGAACAATAGCTGTTCCTAAAAGGATAATTTGATTTTGTAGTGGTACTGAAGCACAAGATGACGCATGGGTCAAAACAGTAGATTCGGAATTAACAATATTTTCACTATCAGAAGCGAATGACGCATGGGTCATAATACTGGGTTCAGAATTGGCATTATTTGCGCTATCCGAATCGAATGTAGGATGAAGTAATGAATTATGCCTACGACCACAATGAAAACAACTAGTTTTCGATTTGCAATTATAGACACTGTGGTCCTCTTTCAAGCAATTGAAACACAGGTTATGAGCCTGAACTTTGGCCTTTTTGTCGGTAAGAGACAAAGACAAAAACTTCGGTCACCTGTAAATCGTATGCGTATTTTTGCAGCAAGGGCACGGTTTCGAATAAGAAGTAGTAACAAACGACCTCCGTAAATTAGAATTTGGCGTTAAAATTGTGTTACCTTTTATTGTTTGTGAAGGTTTAACATTTTGAGTAGTATTTGGAAATTTTGACAACTCAAAATCTGAATTTGATTTTGTACAAACTTAACTAATTGGTCAAATGTAGGAATTTCCACGCCTATATTAGACGCTTCAAATTGTTTTCTAGTGTCATTGGGCAGAATTCTGAATGCCAAGTGAAACAGAATAAAATCATCAAGTTTGGGTATTTGCAAGGCCCTTAATGACACTACTGCTTCATAAAATGTTTGGATAAACTGCGTAAAATTGTTTAGATTTTCCGTATGAAATTGCTTAGATGCAAGCATACTATCTAGCAAATCGCCGGCTAATATTCTTTTATTTTCATATTTTGCAAGCAAGATGTCAAAAACAATATCATAGTTTATTTCTGTCAGTGGCAAACTTTTGGCAATACTCAATGCCGGTCCTGAAAGAGCATTAATTAAGTGATGAAACTTTTCTATTTTAGTTAGGCCTTGATTATTATGAATCAAAGATCGATAACTATCATAAAAAACTTTCCAGTTTCGTAACGAACCGTCAAACCGGGGTAGGTTAATTTTTGGTAAACTGCTACTGGATATATGAGACGGTCCCGAAGTTGATATTACAGTAGGAAAAATTCTCTTCGCTACCGCTTTGATTTGAAAATACAGATCTTCAAAAGACAATAGAGGTTTCATATCAACTTCTTGATCAGGTGAAATACGCAAGGTTAAATCCATAATTGCATTTTGAATTTTCTCAAATTCACGGTAAGTATCTTCCAGTTTGAAATATCTTGATTCAAAGTTATCAATTTTACTTGAATCATTTAAAACGTTTTTTGACAGATCAAAAAGAATTTGTGCACGGACGTATAATTTTTTTCTATTAGCTAACAAAACTTTTAATTCTCTTTCTGACATTGTAATAAAAATAAACAAGAATTAGTTACCAAATAGAAATTGGAATACACTGTGTTTATTAAGATAAACTCAGGTTTCTCTAGAAGTGATAAAACAGCTGTGTAGATAAATAGCGTTAATGCCCACACATCTGTTTCTGTACTTAAATGTAAGTTTCTAATAATTTGTGTATCACTTGAAAACATGCACAGATTAACAATAATTTTTAATTTTAATATTTAATGCAAATATTTTAATACACCCACAATTAAACAAAATGTCTTTTAATAATTCGGCCTCGATTGCGACCAGAACTTTTGTTAGGTATTAAGAGCGGACTGTAAGGGTTGGTATACTTGCTAATTGCGGGTAAAATAGGTAAAAGAAATATGAAAGGAGCTTATATAATCTGTGGTACTCACCGGCACATTGATGTGGGTAACTATAATGAAGACAGTGAAGATAGTTTAGTTCAGGATCGGCGCGGGATCCTGGTCTTCCACACTTACACGAACACGTTTCAATAGACAATGATTGTTATTATACTACACTACACTTGCACACGCGCAAAAGTATTTTAACCACATTTTATAAGGAAGGGAAATGGTTAAACTAATAGGAAATTTTCATTCTTATTGCAATCGTAAACAACAGTATTGCAAAATTATGTACGGCATCTGTTGATACCAGCTATAAAGTTTTACATCAGAACACAACCTTGCCTCTTTATGCATGTTTTGTTGAACTGCTGTTTCGTATAGGTAATCATTGTGTTATATATTTTTGTGTGCTTTAAAACACGTGAGAGTTTTTCAAAACAGTTTTCAATAAAAATAAACAGCATGGGTTAGGTTACACTTTTGGTAGTGAATATACCTTGATGTACAGATGTATCCACAATTGCTACTACAATGTAATTAATAGAGATTAGATAATGATATTGTACTATACTTGCTTTTTATTGTTATGAGTTACAAAATATTTTAATAGCTGTTTGTGGATCGTTATACGTAATACAATTATACTCATTGAACAATAGATGAGGCATCCACAAGTGGTGAAAGAAAAAAGAGCTAGTCTGAGATTCTTCAAGATATCAACAGAAACAGATCTCACAAGCTAGCAACTAGAATGTGAAACTAGGAAACTTATGATGGGCAAAAATGCTGACTCTGGACACTGACTCTTATGAAAACTTTTCTGATCCGAGATCTGATTGGAATTCTGATGAAGAAACTGTTTCAAGTGATGTAGAAAGTGATCCACCATTTCGGAATTAGACGACGCTATTGAGAATAACCCAGAATGAACTACTCACACACTAGTTGCAACAGTATCATTGCTATAAGAAAATGAATGGAATGATATTGATTGTTCTCATCCGAGACGTGGCAGTCACTTTTCCGGAGTTGCATTTTACAATGATCATCCTGGTTCAGAGGATAGATACCCTTTAGTCTCTTTTCAGGTCTACTCAATATTTCTTGATGAAGAAATACTTAATTCGCCATTTGTGGAAGCCAACCGCAATGCCAAACAACAAAAAAAAATACAAACGTACGAGGTTTGTGAGCAAAGTAATGAGACTGACAACACTGCGAGCGATCTGGCAGTGCTGTGTTATTCTACTTGTCTAAACCTGTGCGTTCATCCTTTCAAGATGCTCAGCCCGAGTTTTAGCTCTGTATAGGCAGCAAGTAATTTTTGAGAGTGTTATTAGTGAAGTTATGTTTTTGTTGTGTGTTACAAAAATGGAACAGTGTAATTTAAAGCAACATTATACCATCGAGTTTTGTGTTAAAAACTTGGGGAATTTGCGAGTGTGACATTTGAAAAGTTAAAAAAGGTTTATAAGGAATATTCCTTTTCAAAAGCACAAGTTTTCGTTGGTACAAATCATTTTTGGTGTTGAAAAATCTCACAACTGAGCAGAAGGACACTTAAAGAAACATGTGCGTTGATCTTCTTAAGAGGATTGCCAATGATCTCGAACGGTTCAGTCGTGTGATCATAGGTGATGATCCTGGATTTTGAGTACAATTCTGAGACAAAGTGGCAAAGTATGGAGTGGCACACTGAGACATCCCGTGATCAAAAAAAGGTCAAAAGAGCAAATTCAAGATCAAAACATTGCCAATTTGCTTTTTTTTTGGCAGTAGTGGTATTGTGCAGAAAAAAATTGTTTCTCCAGGTCAAACCATCAAGTGTTTTACAAATATGTCCTTGAAAGACTCACGGAAAGGGTGAATCGAGTGAGACGGGACATTGCAGACAAGTGGATGCTGCATCACAACAACGCCCCATGTCACATGGCCAATTCCATCACATAATTATTGACTTCAAAGGGCACTCCTATTGTTCCATAGCACCCTTATTCACCTGACCAGAGTCGTTTCTTACGATTAAAAAACGAATTCTTACGGTTAAAAAACGTCGATAAATACATCGCGCAAGCGCGATGAAAAAGCGACGACACTGGCGGTTGGTAACGCTAACCTTTGTACAGATTTGGGCGCGCCCATCTATCAGTGACGTCACCAATGCACAAATTTAATACGCCATTATCGGAAGATATAAATTTAAGACAACAGTTTATAACAACGAACAAATTAACAATGAGAGTACTTACATAAGAAATCCGACGTCCGGCGGGGTTGAGTTAAAGTTGGCTTCTCGGTATCTCAGGGCTCCATCCCGGAGTAATTAGAGATGGTGCTCCGGCGTGGAATGCTAGTGGGGCATGGCCAACTATTAGTCCTCCGGGTCGTGCAGTACGGTTCGGCCAACGGCTACAGATTCATCACCTACCTATGCAGGGAACGGAAAGGAAACATGGTATAAGGGCGACAAACAAAGATATTCAGGCAAGGATATCTACATAGATAAAGATAACGATACGTTACCGAAAAACGTTCACTGCACTCGAAGGTTCAGGCAAAATAGCCACGTTACAGAGTCCCCCGGAAACTTCTCCCCACTTTGTCCCTACTCCACTCGCGTCGCGCGATCTGGCGCAAACGCACTGTGACGTAACGGAAATACGCGCACCGAGTCTTTTGAATTTATAGCGCGAAACTTCCGCACATCAAAATTAACCTAAAACAATGTTTAGTGCCAATTTGGCACGTAACACGTTGTGGCTTCTTTCTTTTCCCAAAATTGAAAAATGTCTTAAAAGGATGTCATTTGGGGATGCTGGAGAACATTCAAAAGAATGTAACCAACATATTAAAGGCCCTACCAGTTGAAGCCTATCAGTGCCACCATCAAGCCGATGTGTAGCTGCCGAAGGGAACTACTTTGAAGGAAACAATTTTGTTCTTTGAAAAAATAAAACGTTGGTAGATATAAAATCAGTCTCATTACTTTTCTCACACACTTTGAATATACACGATGGGCTAGAATAAACAAATGAAAACCTATCGACAATGTGGAAATTTTTGGGTATTGTTTTATGTATAGGGCTGGTGAAATATACTAAAATAAGTGACTTCTGGAACCAAGGAGTGTTGTATCAAAACCACCTTATTTTAAATGTAATGGGCAGAAACAGATTCCAGTTATTGCTCAAATAACTCCAAAATAACGAAGAGATGAAAAAAATAAATCGCTTGCATAAAATTTGCATCATATTTAATGCAAAAAAAATTTTGTGAAAATGTTGTTCCTGTAGAAACTCTTATAGTAGATGAGTTTAAGGTCCCTTTCATGTGACGTTTACTGTTTATACAGTATATACCAAGTAAAAGGCACCGCTATGGTCTTCAAATATTTAAACTGTGTGGCACTCTTGGTTATACATACAAACTAACTGTGTACACAGGTGAAAACTTTTTAGGTGGTCCATTGCTATGGATCTGTGTAACCCCTAACTAAATGAAGGAAGGACAATTGTCACTGATAGTTACTATATGTCACTTTCATTGGCAGTACATTTACTACAAAAAGAAACATGCATTTGCTAGGAACATTGTGAAAAAGTAGAAAAGCTCTTCTACAGAAAGTTATAAACTCAATAAAGAAAGGAGAAATAGTAGACCAAGAAAGTATAGGGGGACATTGTGGCAAACTGACAGGATAAGAGAGTTTCCTTTTTTAACAACTAAGCATGGAATAAATATGCAAACAACTGAAAAAAATTGAAATGCTAAGAAATATTTAAGACTGGCTATTATAGAATATAATAAAGGTAATGATGGATTCAATATTTCTGATCAAATGGCTAGTTATTTTTCACCATTACGAAAAACAATCAGATGGTATCACAAAGCTGCATTTGAGCTTTGACTAAATACTGTAGTGGTTAATTTCTGTATAATTTTTAAAAAATTGAAACAGGGAGAACCCAATATAACACAATTCTGAGAGCAGCTAATATCGGCTATGTTGACTAATAATAAAACTTTGAAAATCACCAAAATCATATATACATTAATCGAAATTCAGAAAATAACTACTCAAAATTGAAAGTTGCTATATCAAAATACAAAGTGAAAAAGGAAGAGTGCACGTACAAAAAATTACCAAAATGGTACCTACAAAATGCAATGAATGAAGTTTTTATTTATGCCTCGCTTGTTTTACCAAAAACCATTAGCTTTAATTTTAGTTTGATTGTCCCTGTAAAATTTGCATAGTAAAATTTTTGAGGCCACAGGTGTTGCTCATATCACTATGTGAATAATGCAATACTGAGGAGCCATTAGCATCGCATGTAGTCACAATTGTTTACAAAATGAAACTCCATTTTTATTACCTATTCTTTCTATATACCACAATAAATGCGTTAAAAATAAATACAAGTACTTTAGAATTATAAACAGTTTGAAAAGAATATGGTCAACATATATTAAGAACTTAATACACGTTGACCATATTCTTTTCAAACAGTTTCTAATTCGTTTACATATATATAGCCAATTCTATATTTACTTTAGAATTATAGGCTTCAGGGTAATCACTTTTGTCATCTTATAGCAGCAACGAATGTGTTAAATCAGGTATTTGATAATTAGGTTTTATTATTTTGTAAAATAAACAACCTGACTTTTAGTTTGCGTATTTTCGTAAGGAGCTTGTTGAATGTTAAGAGTTTTTACGAAGATCGAGCTATATAAATCAAATAAATAAATCAATTGTCAACCGTTTACAAAACCTCTACAATTTAAGAATCCAACCCTTATCATAGCATCCGTCGCTAACTAACAAAGGAAATTAAATACGCTTTAATTTGTTTAGTCAATATTCATACATAATCCCACATATTTTAGTTAACTTTCTTTTGTTACAATATCTCTAGTAGTAAGTTATTTTATTATATCTACTAATATTTAATTTTTAAATGATTGATTATAAAACGATTGCTAATTAACTTAAGCTGCTTAGGCAATTTTAAGTTAAATTATTGTCATATAAACTATCGTGCTTTCAGGGTGATACTGGAAATCCTCTTGTGCATTATATTGATGGAGTACCATATGTGGCAGGACTAGCGTCGTGGGGAATAGCATGTGCAGTTCCAGGTTATCCAGATGTATATACCAACGTGCAACACCCAAAAATATATGATTTTATTGTTGAAAAAGCAGGCCTATAAACCTATGAAATAGATTTATTTTGTAATTTCTGCAGAAGAATTAACTTAAATGTTAAATTGTATATTAAAAAAATAAAAGTGTTAGAGTTTAAACAAATTGTTTGTGTTAATAATAAACTATTTTAAAGCGACTTAATTTGTCTTTTAGGCTCAAAATAATTTCGACATTAATGACTTATACAATACTGCTATATTAGTAAAAAGTCAATGACGTGATCTTTTTAGGCACAAGAAACAAAGATTGTCAATGGTTATAGTCTAACAAGTTGTTTAATTAACTTCAACGTCGGGTTATGGTATATATATATATATATATATATATATATATATATATATTGATATGATAACACCGTACTCAGTGTAATGACGTTTTTACTTAACTCCACCGCTCTGTGTTCTCAAACCAAATTTAATCTTACTAATTTTATTATTATGCCACGACTAGCCCTTTTTAATCTACACAGAGTGCACAACGTTACGATGATAAATTTTTCTCTTCTCCACCCCTTTATGATTACCTATTTGTTTGAATTGATAAAACGAAGTCAATTAATTTCATATAATGAAAAGAAATATTATTTACAATTTTTGAAACTTCTTTAAATACACTCCTAAATAAATCAATATCATATGTATCATTATCCCAAAATTTATATCCTTTGAATTCAATCTAAAGTCACCAAAAACTACCTTTTTACCAAAGAAACCCGGAATGTACTAGACCTCTCTATAATATATTACGTAAGTTTAACGTATGCAATGTTTGTTGTTGACTTCGTTACAAATTTTATATAAATTAAATAAATTCAGTACTGAAATCTAAATAGAAAAATATCTTAAAATAAAATAAATCTGACCTGCGACATGTTGTTCGGGTTGTGGATCAACACCCCTTTGTTGTCCTCATTCGTCTATTTCTGCTCTGTCTAGTTGAACCAGTATTTGAGTACAGTTACCCCTCGTTTTCCGTAAATTACTTCGTGCTTCTTTTTTATTTTATATGCCTTGAATCTCGCAACTCAAAATTGTACGAGAAT